>OY282587.1:6309646-6883591 GCA_958298965.1 Chrysolina haemoptera
CAAAGTCATTGATTGAACATCTAACTGATGAGAGCATTATTGCCGGATATGCACCAATCTTCCTGTCTGTTATAGATAATGAGTGGGCGTCTCGAAAACTAAATCAGTAATCAAGTCGTCTCCATCCAACAGCTACGATAACTGAGATTCTATTTAGGTTATGACTAATAAATGCCTGTGTCAATTATGTGCCAATTAAGGACAAACAGACGAAGCTCGCTATATCTCTGTTTTAAATCGCTGAATAATGCCAGTCACTATTAAATCAAAGTAGCCATCAACACTGTTATTGCAATATTTCTTGGCACTGTCTACAGATTTCATAATGAATATTTGAATGTTCCACCCTCGACCCCACGATTCGTATAATAAATAATCATATAAATCATATTACAAGAACAATTTTTATAAATTTTTATATTAACATGCTCTGCCCCGGGAATAACAAGGCGCATGACAGGGTGGAATAGATAGAAGACAGAAAACAACGAGCAATGAAACCTAGAACAGAAATCAACATGGAATGTGGCGTCTTCAAAGAGCTTCTGGAATGGAAATTGAATAGGAATGAGCAGATCAGGGTGAAATATCTAGAGAATACGTTGAGAGGCGATTCAATGAAGTACAAAAAAGTAATGGACAGGAAATTTATTCCATGCTGGTGGAATAACGAGATGGCCATTAAAGGACAAGAATGCCTCACGAAGAGACTTACAAGAATGGCTAGAGCATAGACATTTTCATACGAAAATAAGACAGACGAGGGAGAAGTATGAAGAAGGTAGAGAAAATACCATCCTTCACAAAACATGGACTGGACCAAGCCCTACAGAAACTTAAAGTAGGAAAAGCTCCAGGACTTGACGAAATCCCTACAGAAGTTATCAAAGAAAGAGACAAGGTTGCTCCTGACTGGTTACAGAGCGTTCTGAACAGACTGTTGTAGAAAGAGAGATTTCGGCCGATGGAATGATTTTGACTTATTCAAGAAGAGAGTTTATTGAATATTCTGGTCGTCCAAAGCGATTCCGTGATGTTTTTGCAACTTTATCAATAGTTTTTGGTAGAATTAGGAATGACTGAACAAAAACCTGTGACCAGAACAGAGTGAAAATCTCTGACGGACTTTCCGTTAAAAATTAGAAAATTTCCACATCGATTCTCTCTTGGTATTATTTCCTGATCCTAACATTTTTTTGCAACACAGAGCAAACTCAACTCTCTGCCGCATTCAGCAACTCAAATTGTCCGGTAACCCTCATTTTCCATTTCATTTTTTTTTCGGTAACATTTTCCGAGCGAACAACCCGCTCGGAATTCTGTGGAAGCAATCGAGCGGATGAAGCCATAATGTGTGTAAACACAAATAATGCAAATGTTACTCGTTGAATGCGGCGCGGTCTGTAGTTTGTACTCTGAGCCCCATTAGGTCAGGAGGTTGATATCTGCCGCTTTTATCCGGCCACAAACGCGGCTGCGGACTGCAGGAGCTGGGAATATGTGCACATTTTAGTTCTCCGTTAGCGAATTAGATCTTATCGACGGAAGCGTCGTGAAATAATAGTTGCAATGCAAATGGGCGATCCTGCATTTAGGAAGAGCTTTGTTCTAGGTTGTTGCATTCGTCTGCTGATTCGGATTGGAGTTTGCACTTGGGAAAACCATTTTCACATATCAGTGTGCCCACAGCCAATGAAACTTCATTTCTTTATGCGGGGATAAATACACACTCTACGCGAAACTATAGTAATAATGGGACTGAAACTAGCAAAAATCTAACATCAAGCTCCGATAAATTCGTGCTTGGTATTGTGGTAGCGTAAGGCAGGCAGCACACGGAGCGACCAGCACCGACTGCCCGCGACCATCCAGCTATACGACCAGAAATTGAGAGATATCAATGAAAACTTACAAATCCACACAAATCTTCAAAAAAAAACCTAAATTGGTTTTAACTGACAAATCTTTTTATAATATAAACGAATTTTTATCATTCAATAATATGTGAAAATACATAGGCTTGTTTGTAATTTTAATGAACATTTTATTTGTATGCTTTCATCTTATACTGAATTGTTTACAATTTCCCAATTAATATTGTATTCTACAGAAATTGACCATTCCTATACATGTAAATGTCACAAGGAAAAAAAATTAATGAAATAAAAAAACAATCGGATGTCAGCAATTGCTTAAAAAATCGATTGCAAATTTTGAATCAGGAAAATATACAAAAGGGCACAACGAGAGAACGACAGAAGAATATATGAATAGAGTAGGTTAAATAACAGCCTGTAATGATGGAAATGATTCAACAGAGATCATCTGGCGAAGTGTTGGTACTTACGCAGAACATCCTCATAGTCACAGTCCACCCTCAAACAACCAACTAGAAACGATACACTTCGGCACAGTGTATTTCATAGCTCCAATGCACGTCACCGTTAATTTACAACTTTCTGAGTGGATACATTGCAGACAATGAATGCTACTCACAAACTTGTTAACATTGACGACGCATGACCTGTTTGGAAATTATTTGACAAGTGGGTTAGAACGTTGTTCAGGAGTTTTCGTTGTAGTTTTGCTCTTGTTTGATGTTTTGTCCATGAAACTTGGATGAAACTGTTGAAGGAAACTTTATTGAAGTTGACCTGAAGGGATGGAAGATGAGTGGATATAGGGTGTTTCATAATTGAACGCTGATCCTGAAGAGTGATACTACACGAATGATTTTAAGAAAAATTCTTTGTATGGGCATGGTCCCAGTGGCGGGGGAATGACGGATATTTCCCCCCCAGAGAAGGGCGGCGGCTTGGTAATTGACATTGGCAACATCGCAGGGGGAGCGTAATAAAAAACAAAAATAATAGGACCAACGCTGAGTGGGACTACTGTCTGTTATACTGTGGTTTGTGGTTCAGTTGTCAGTTGTCATTCAATGCTCGTTAAATGCTCAGTTCAGTGGAGGCCGCTGCGTCCTTTCAATTTTGTACTTTGTATATGGCGCGACAAGATTTTGGATTATTTATTGTGTCATAAAAATATTAAATAAAATCCTAGTTTTGAGTGAACAAAGTTCTTTGGCAAACTTCTTGAAAATAAGGAAAACCGATGCAAGCGAAATCTAGCAGCTCGTCACCCTTGAATGAGACACGTGAAAATTCAGCAAGTAAGAATCAACCGAATACGTGTCTGTATATCCTAAAGACATTGAAAACTGTGAACAATTATAGCAATATCCCAGATAAATTAGATGCTATTAATTCACTTTGGGTTGCACGATTTCAATTTTCTCTCCTACTCAGCCAAAGAAAGGGAAGCATTTTGCAAATTTGGTGTTATTTTTGCATTGAGAGGAAGAGTTAATAGCCAGTCATTAGGTGCTTTGGTAGAAACCAAAATGAAGAACTGGAAAAAGGCCAAAACGGTCATTATTCATTCAATCTTGAAGTTGTAAGCTGATTTGTGATTCATTTTTGTAGATATTTGATTTGTTTTTCGTCGTGAAAGTAAAAATTTTCCGCCAACGGATTTTCGCCTCCAGATGAAAGTGATTTTTTTATTAAATCGGCTCTTATGGCATTTCATCGTACATGTATTCCTTAAGTTTTTGAATGACTTTAGCAATTCCACTGCTCCCCGTTCGTGGTTTGGGGTTCCTCAATAAAGAGGAGTTTGGGACACAATGAAACATAGCCGCAGTTAATGATGAAGACATAAAGATGATACTGGAAAATCCTTCTATTATTCAGGGCACTTAAAGACAAAAGGTTTGAACATTAAATCACATAAACGTCAGTAACTTTATTTTTTCTGAAGTAGTCGACCAACATTTCCGGAACTTTCACCTGAAAAATATATAACATGATAAACCCAGTGTAAAATATTCAGTATGAATGGGGGCGCGAGACAAAAACTCGATTCTTCCGATAGATTGAGCTTTCGTTTACGTCTAATCCGTTTATAAAAAGGGTATGACAAATGAACGTTTGATCTCGTAAATTCGAGATGAAGTTTTTCAGCCGCACAAGATGTTGGAGAATGAAGTCCCGACTCAAGCACAGAGTGATATTGGTTATCGAAGAGTTTATAGAGCATGGCCGGCGCAAGATTGATGTGATCCCTAAGCGAAGTCGACACATTTCGTGATAAATGATCACCGACATTTTGTTGGAATTCCGAAAGAACATTATTTATTTTCTCGATGCAGATGTTGGGCCATGCAGTAGTCTGTGGAGATCAGACACATGTAGGGCTTTAGGAGGCAACTAAAGGGACTTTCCGCCACTGATGATTTCATGTAGTTCATGATCATCTGGATCAATTTGTAAAGAGCTAGAAATTAATATGTACCTGGAACAAATTATAAAATCATTATTATTATGACACGACTAAATTTCTCAGGACTGATGGAAATGCTCGAAATTCACCTACTTACTCAATTGGGTTGGCCTAAGTGATATACATTGCCCGCCACTCGCTATGGAAAACCCCATTTTTATGGTAAAACATACTAGGAACATAATAGGCTCGAAATTCCTTGAAATTCGTAATCAGGACCTACAACTCACTACAAATACACTTTTTTCCTGAGAAAATTTCAATCCTGGAAAATCAGAATTTGTCTCACTTCGCATGGAAACACCCTCGTATCTTCCGTAATAATTGGAGTGGTGAATTTCAGGATCGGTAGATAAACTGGTGTTGAATATAAATCTTGCCCAAAGTTGATATGAGTGATATACACTGCTCGCCAAGGGCGATGGACTTACCCAGTGTTGCGAAAAATGATATGAGGTGACAATAGCTCGCAGAAATTTCGACTTTTGAGGTCTGCCGTTCGTAGGGAGGCGACAGCTGTTAACGGAAAAACAATTTTGATATAGGCTCGAATTTCAAGCGAATTTGGATCAGGACATCAATGTTATTACAAATGCAGAGTTTTGCTGAAAAAATTTCAGTTTTAAAAAAATAATTTGTCTTGCTCCTCACGGAAACATCCTCGTAACTTCCGAAATTATTGAAGTCGATTTCATTTCGTTTTTGACATCATCAAAACAGAAACCCGAACACAAAAATTAGAATTTTATGAAACATTTTTAGTGAAAATCTGTATTAGTAGTAAAATTGGTGTACTAATTCCGAATCCATTGGAATTTTGAGCCTATACTGCCCGCTAATTTAAGTTTTTGCAAAACTGGGCAATTGCATCGCCCCTGGCGAGCAGTGTGTGGTTAACACTAAGCGAAATTTAGACTCATCGCAGGTTCATCTATCGGTCCTGGAATCTAAAGAGTTCTACTCCAATAATTACGGAAGATACGAGAGTGTTTCCATGAGAAGTGAGACAAATTCGGATTTTTCAGAACTAAAATTTTTTCAGGAAAAAAGTGTACATGTAGTAAGTTGGTGGTCTTGATCACGAATCTAAAGTAATTTCGAGCCTAGTTTGCCACCTAGTATGTTTTACCGTCAAAATTGGTTGTTCCATCGCGAGTGGCGGGCAGTGTATATCACTAAGGCCAACCCAGTTGAGGTAGTAGGTGCATTTTGAGCATTTCCCCATGATAAGTGAGACACACTGCATAATTATCGCTTATTTCCAGACTTATATACAAATTATAACAAATAATAACAATCTACCTAGAAATCTTAATAGATACCTACTGCCTAATTGCTTAGAAGTTTAAGAGAATTATCAAGGTCCAGTTGGTAATTTAGTAAACAAATTGAATTTATCAATTAATTAATTTCTAAGAATTTCAAATAATCATACCTAATACTTTTATTTTTGATATATAGAATTCCAAAGTTTTCATCAAAGTCATGATTCCTCCAAAATATGATGAGCAAAAGTTAAATTTTTTGTTTTATTCTTTAAATAATTCATATAGTGTTCACGTATGCGGTTTTTGAATGGTCTATCTGTCTGGCCTACATATAATTTGGAGCAAGTTCTACAACTATATGCTAATATTTAATTTTGTTTATACAAAAGTTAAGCTATTTTCTGTAAAAGGGTTCCTGAATGAGTTTAAATTTTTTAAATATTATTAAGGTTTCTCATAGTGGAGTACACTTCTTGGAGATATCCTTTTTAGGTAGCTCCTCAGCCGTTTTATTCAGTTTTTTGCTAAAACAAATTTTATTTTTAGTTTTAGTTTTTTAGTTTTATTTTACCAAATTCGTCAAGATCATCGTCCAGAATTCCGATTATTATAAAAAAAAAATTATCATCCAAAATTGTTGAAGGGCCAGATCGTTTTGTATCTTCAACGCTTCCTGTTTTTTTCTGTGGTATAATTAGAATCGATGAACAAAAGAAAAATACCCAACGAGGAGAGACATCGAATTCAGGGATGTCTGGGCCAGTCAACTAACTGAACTGAAGCCGAAGTTATTCATAAAGAAGAGCAGTGGTATAGAAGAAAATTCAAAGAATCTGCATACATTCTGAATAACAAAATGTTCAGTCAACTTATTATAAGGATTCGTAATGTGTGGAAATCGTTGATAATTCAATTATACCAGAGGTATAGAAACATAGGTAAGTTATATAGCATATTCATCCTATAACAATATGCAATTTTCCCTTTTCTAATTCATCGCTTTCAGTGATCTTCAAGAACCTATTTACCGTTTACCCTAGCATCGTCAATCTCTTGTTGAAAATTGATAGACATGTTGAATTTTTTTGATAAAATGAAAATAGAAATGAAAACGAATGAATTTCCACCCGTCCTGTATCTCTCCAACACCTTATGTTTATGGGTGACACTACTAACATCAAAATTCTAGGAAAAAAAGCGGTATCACGATATGTAGTGAAACGCATGTTTCCTTGGTAGCTCTGTAGGTAGAGCACTGGATCAGCAATCCAGAGGTTGTAGGTTCGAATCCTGCTCATGAAGAATATTTTTTTGAATTTTGAAATTTATCTGGTTGCCGCTAATTTTTTCCAATATATTTATATCACAGACGCTAAATCACTTCTCCATAAGAATGATAATCCAATCATCAAAATTGAATTCTATACCAATTTCATCTACGAAAACATTGAGTCATCAATATTACGTCAGTTCGAGCTTGCTTACAAATTCAGATCTCCGACATCCAATCATCTCATTTAATTGAAGTAATCGATTCAGTTGAAGCTGCTTTCAGAAGCATTGACATCGAATTGCAATTTCAGCTTTATTGGAAGGGAATATTTTACGGAATTTCTTGAGATGCCTCTCTAATGTAATTGCAACTGCACTTTCTGCTGACTCTAACGTTATTAGTCTGTTTTAGATTCCAATCGAGGTTCTGCTAGACTTGAGAAGGTGCCATGAAACTGTTATTTCTTGAGTGGAGAATGTGTGCTCAAAGCAGTAGTAGCTGTCCTATAATTACTACGATGATGATACTGCATTTATATTGGAAATAGGTTGGTAGGTAATAGAGTTCCCAACAAACGAAAAGTATCTAAAAATTGACCAAGTCAATTCTAATCAATACAATAATGATAACATTTTTTCAGTCATTATATACAGGGCGTGCCAGAATGAAGGATTTTACTGCGTTGGTAGATTCCCTAGTTGATTTCGAAGCTGAAAGTTTTAATCCTCTAAGATCAATATATGTTTTCAAGGATATAATCATATCTCCTCAAAATTCTTTTTATAATTTGGTATTCAATAGTATTGAGTTTGAAATTTCAATGCTACCCAAGAAGCACACTTATATGGGGACAATATTGGTAGAATATGGTGAATATTGGCAATATATTCAAATGTAATATTGACAAGAAAAAAAATGTGAACATTTCGCAATATTCATCCAATATTTCAGAAATAATTCTGGTGAAATATTCTCGAAGCAATATTGGCATCAAAATATCAAAAGATATTAATATAGTACACTTACATTGGTATAATATTGGTACAATATGCCATTATTAACGAATAATGAATAAGTCTGTATTCAATGTATAATAATAATAATAATAATAATTAATGTCTTTATTACCAATTGATAAAAATAAATGACATTTGGTATATACAGTTAGGGCGAGATTTATGTAGTGATGAGTTACTGTAATCGTGATGTAAGTTATTGAGACGGTTCACAATACAAACTAATTATGGTGACGAGGTATTGTAAGAGTATTTCTGAGTATCAAGTTGAGAGAATGTACATGTAGCTTAATATTAAACATGGTAGAATGCATTTCTCGGCGATTTTTTATATGTAACCATTTAGTTAATTTCAATGTGTGACTGATTTGCTCAAATTTGTGAATACCAAAAATAAGTTGTAGGCATGTATTTTGCAATTTTTGAATTCTATTTATATCAACAATTTAAACAAGAATTATATAAATTGTCACAGAAATTTAATTTAGATAATACTAATGACCTACATAGTAGGATTTTAACCAATCTATCCAACACACGGCGAGATTGAAATATGAATTTTAGAGCTGCATAAGCTTTTTGTAAACAGTTACTAATATGATGTGAAAATCTTAAGTTTTCATCAAACCACACCCCCAAGTTTTTGACTTTATCGCTAAACTGTTTAGAATAACCATCAATTAGAATCTATGAAGGGTATTCTTGTTTAAACAACTGCGAATCAACTGTATTTCCAAAATTAATTGCATTAGTCTTAGATGCATTTACTTATAAGCAATGATTAATTAAAAAAGTATGAAAATTATGTAGGTCATAATTAATAGTAGTTACCGCTTGGTTTGCTTCATGTATAACTGGGTATCGTTAGCGTAGTAATTTTGTAAACACGAAAACAAATACCAGTAAAATTTGATGTATAGATAGAGAAGAGGATAGGGCCCAACATTGATCCTTGGGGCACTCCAGTACTCACAGATAAAAAACTTGATACACTTTTTTGACATTTAACAACTCATAGTCTCTCAGATAGATAAGATTTAAATGAATCTACGCCTATAAGTTTACACTATATATGCAGTGACCGCCAAAAAGTATGTACCATATGGGAACAAAGTTTATTATTGAAGTATTGAATAAAAAATTCTGGGGAACATTTGTGCATGACCGATAACCTGAAAATCAATTTTAATACATGTCACGTGATCACTGGTATTGCAAAAATTGAAAAAAAAAACTTATGAACAGGCAAAGAGTGGGGTAAGATGGCAAGATATCGAAAAAACTTATTCGAAAAAGTTGCTTCATATTCAATTTTATACTCATGAGCAGATATTAGAAGAAAATTAATGATAGCAATTTTTTTGAAATATTTTTCCATCTATATAAAAACATCCAGTTTTGACTATACTGAAACATTTGTAATAAAATGATAATGACAAAACTTTCTCATTTTGTTCACACCTGAGAACAGTAAATTGAAAAAAAATTAGATTTTGTCAGAACCCTAGCTATTACATTGGTTCGTATGTAACAGTTACATCAGAATTTCACGACCATTGTGATGACATGACCCTTCAGAAATATGGTGTTTTCCAGATTATAATCAAGTTTCGATTATAATCGTGCCAGAGCTTTTCACTTCGCGTGCAATGTTGAAAACTCTAGCCTCTTTAATTTGACGAACTATTTTTAAGATTATGTCGAAAATTGATTATAATCTGAAAAACACAATCATTTTGGATTTTCCTATCATCGCAATAATCATGGAATTCTGATATAACTGTTAGATATGAAGCAATGTAACAGCAAGGGTTCTGAAAAAAATCAATTTTTCAATTTAGTGCCTTTTGGTGTGGAGAAAATGAGAAAATTGAAATAAATATATTTCAGTATGGTCAAGCTATTCATGAGAAAATAGAAAATAGCAATTTTTTTTAAATATTTTCCTAGCTGTATAAAAATATCAATTTTCCCACAGAATTCCACGACCATTGTGATGACATGACACTCAAAAAACGTGGTGTTTTCCAGATTATGATCAAGATTTGATGATAAGCGTTTCACTTCGCATACAATCTTAAAAATTTTATTTGACGCACCGATTTCAAGATTATGTGCGAAGTGAAACGCTCGTGTTCGATTATTATCAAAAATTGATCATAATTGAAAGACCACAATATTTTTTGATTGCCCTAACATCGCAATAATTAAAGAATTTTGATATAACTGTTAGGTATTCATAAGAGAAAAAATCGATATTTTTATATATAGTGTGACCCACCTAAGACCAGAGCACCCTTATAAAATCCAACCGATTGGAATAATTCATGAGCACCGATCATTACCTTATTCATCATCTTGAAATAGTTTTCCAGTTTTCTTCAATAAAGTTTCGAGAAATGTGAAAAATGAACAGTTTCATTCGTTCATAACTAACTAAATAAAAAGGAAAAACTGAGTTACTCCTTCAACCATTTATTTCCTGTATTTCTGTTTAAATATTTTATTGGAAAAATAACTTCAGCTGTAGTAAATGTAGTGCTCAATTCTTACTCTTGTTCAATCTGGATTGATCTAAATATTTTCAGACCAAACCATAAAATATCCTTGTATTTTCACGGTGAATGGAATTCTATTCCATTCTCTTCTATTCTATCTGCCTATTGTACATTGCTGCTACTACCTCCCTATATTTCAATCCTGTTCTGTCATTTCAGGCTATTCACCTGCCTTCCGGAAGAATAAATGCCCCTTAAGTATTTCAGCACGAACAGTTTTCTTCTCAAAACGGAATTAAAAGCAATCACGCAGCTTAAAAGTGTTGAATGGAAAATGTTCCTTAATGTTTCCGGAGTTTGAAGATGCCATTTTTGTTTCAGCTCCCCGCTACCCCTAATACTTCGATTAAACTTTTATGAGTCAGCCTGAAATTCATTTGAATTGGCATGGCGTTTTAATTTCGCGTCCAATTCAGATCCAGTCTGTGTCCTGATAACATTTGCCGTTTGGAAACAATTCAAAAATTTCATTACATGGTTTCTCCGGCTACAGAAAAATATATTCCACGATTAAAATATACTTCATTATACATATATTATGGGATCATTTTACTTGATTTTTCTTTTTTCTTGATTGAAACCCGACTCCGAAAACCCCTACGTATAAATTTCGAACTATAATCACAAATTTCATCCGCCATTTCGCAGCCGCCATCTTAAGTTATTAAATTTTTATGAAAAAACGTGATCCTCGATCCCAAACACTCTATTATACCACCTTTGAATGGAATAGGATTATAACCTCATCCGCCATCTGAAATTCTTAAATAAAACCACGATTTCCGACTCCATTATCAAAGTTTCATTATACTCGGATGACTGGTTGAGAAAGTAATGAAACCCGAAGAAACAATGGAATATTCAATTTCATAAATTGATGATATCAAAAAATTTCAATGATTTTTTTTCCTGAAAGATCATTTAGTTTCCTCAAAAATTCTTTGGGAAACAATGTCTGCATTTTGATAATAATAAAAATTCAAAAACGTATTTTCGAATTTTGAAACCTGTCGATACGAAAAAAAATATTAAAAATCGAGTCTGCAATCACAGCATTTTCTGTCCCTGCTTTCACGTGTATTATGTTGAAACATCACAACAAAAACTGATCAAAATTCTGTTAGTAGTTTCGTTTTTGGGTAAACAATAAGTATTCATGTTTTCTAATCGGTCGTGAGACCGGTTCATTAAATACGATGTTTGAGACACATTTCTGTACAGCTTTCCTATACCGTGCATGTAAAACGGATAGAATTTTTCATTACATACCTCAAAAACGGAAGAGAAGGAATTTTTCAAACTTTGTGGGGTACAGAAACAATTCTTCATTTATATCACACAACGATTTTAACCGTTGATTGAAATACTACCTTAACGGGAAAGAACTGAGAAAGATAATGTTTGTTTTGGAAGAATAATGTCAGTTTTTGTAAAAAGAAATGAAAATATTGGATATTTTGAAACAAGGTTAGAATAAAAATGCAATGTGAGTAGGGGAGTTCCGATCGCGAGCCAGAGGCGAGCGCGAAGAACCACGAGCATCGAGAATTTTTATTCTAACCTTGTAACAGACTGTGTCTCCACACAAATTTTACAAACAATCAAATAGAAAGCTATGATGTCAGTCAGGTTATTATCGCAACAACAGTGTTAGAATATTCATACCGTATTTATACAGGGTGTCCCAAAAGTCAACGTCATCATTTGGAGAGCTGATAGTCCAGCACATTACTGAGCAATTCCAAAGCTATTGCACCAATATTTTTATTTTGGATTGTAATGAACAGAAGGGTTATTCAAGGTTGAATAACAAAAATTACAATCTTAAACTATGGAGTTTTGTACCTGCGGCACTTGAAATACTGACCAAAGGTTTTAATCCAATTAATGCCAATATCTTCAAAACCATCAATATTGAGTTTTGGGACACCCTGTACAGTGGAATTTTTATGATAAATTATGTAAACAAATACATATGTACGCAGTGTCGAATAGCAGATTCGAATGCAAAATAAATCATAAGGATCCAAATATTTCAAATATTCATGTAACAAATTGTTTTGCTGTTTACATTATAAACCACTTGATAGGTTGATAAAGTAAATGCATATTATTAATTCGTTCAATCAATTGGGGATATAAATGGGATTGTGTGTTTCGAATATTTAAACAACAATTTAACATTCTAAATATGCGAATGTATTTTTGGGATATCCATCTATTTCATTGTTGGCATCCAAATCCTACTCAAAAAGTTCCCTTTTTTATGTTGTGGTTCCCAGGATAAAGAAAATACTGCATGCCTCAGGGAACACGAGATAGTTCGAAGAACAAGCCCTGGAAAAAAATGTTCGGCATGTTTCCGAAGTAACAACAAATGGATATGAGGACTGAGCTCTACGGATCAGTTTCCATGAGACTGGTAACAGTGGAACGCTTCATGATATTTCCGAGAAGCATCGTCGATGAAAATATTTATGAAACAAAGACAGATCACTAGCTTTCCTGCGGTGTTCCAGAAAGGTCAGCAAGCTTGTAAACGAAGCATCACCGACGAGAGTTTCGTTTTTTACAGAATCTTGAAGTTTCTGATTGTGTTTGGTACTACATTTATGAAAACGGCATTCCAGTAAGGGTCAGGTTGTATCAAGTTGTTCGGTTCCAATTCTACAGTTTTTACAGAGTCCATTTCGAAATTGTTCATGTTTCTTCTCTTTTCCTTTTTGGTTAAGCTGGCTGATATCTGAGTTTTGGAAGAGAAAGCGGTACGGTAGAAAATACAGTGCTGGTGCTAGAATAAATCACTGTGCAACACCAAGGTTTATATGTGGCATGTTGGAGAACACCCCATCAACCATCACATGATGAGAAAAAGATAAATAGTAAGGAACACAACTGAGGGTATGCAAGCCAGAAGATGGTTACTAAAGGACGATTCATTGGTGCAAAAGCAATCATACACCTTTAAGACTTCAAATTATGTTAAAGTATTGAGATAGGTCTGTAGTTGCCAAATAAGGCCAGTCACCCATTTTTTGGGACCGGCTGTACTCTTGCAAAAAAAAATATCCAACTCATGAGAAATATTTGATAACTTGCACAGAACTGGTGTTAGTTCAGAGCAATATTTCGTGAGTACTATCGGTCAAATTTCGTCAGATCAACTAGCTCTTTCACGATTGCTGGACGATTAGGATTCTCAGTGAAATTATGTGGAGAACACGGCTTATGTCGTGGAAAACCGAAAAAATATCAGGAGACCCAAAATGAGCCTAAGAAAATTGGGAACAAAAAACTTCTTTACACTTTTTCCGGAAAACTTTACGTTTGATCGAAAAATTAAAGAAAGGGAAAAAATGTATCCACTCCTACTTTTGATCGAAAATCCCAAGATAAAAGATTAAAAATTGTTTCGAAAATGTACTTTATACTTTGCATTTTTTGGTTTTCAAAACGGAAATACACAAGGATGAATGTTTGAATAAATTAATTATTCGATTTTTTTTTGCTATTAACTCACATGGTGAAAATTACAAATGGTACTTGACGAATTTCGGATCAGCCTGAAATATTTTCAGAATTTTCGCAAGCATCTTCCACTTCTAAAAAACACTTGAAAAATAGGAAAATTCTTACATAAAAAAAGTATGTTTACTCAGATAAAGTCCAAGACCGATTTTTCAAAAGCGAGATCAGCTTCGTTAGCTGAAATCAAATTACATAGCATGAGCTCTAAAACTGGTAAGGGACTGCATGAGACACTGGATGAATTTTCTTTATAGGTCCTTTAAAAATTGTACCAGAAAACACAATAGTTGCAGAAATTCATAGAAGTTTCTGGGGGGGAAGTACTACCCTTATATCCCCTGTTTGATTTCTTAAAATCCTTTCAGCAGAGCCTGAGTAATGCCAGTTTTAACTTTGGAAACACTCCCTCTTATTTAAAAACGTTAGCGTTCCCGACACGAGCGTTGTTATGACGTTCCAAAGTAATTTCAGAGAAAAGAAATTTTTGGTAAAAAATAATTGATACCTTTTTGTTAAAAATTTTCACAGTTTTATTTTTGATTCCTTGATATTTTTTCAGTTTACACGATTTTTCAAGTTACAGCCGGAAAAGCGTCGGAAAATTCTTTACACGGGATTTTCATGGACTTCCAATTTTTTGAGTAGAATAAATCTCTGGTTACTGTACTATTTGATTCAGAATTGGTATTTTGGAAGTTTTTGGGTCGGAGATCATGAAAGTTTTGACAAAATTCATACACTCTAGATGGCGGACGACTCTTGTGAATATTGGTCGATTCTATTCAAATTTTACTTGTGTGGATTTCGGAGTTGAAGATTATGATTTATTGCATAATTCGTGAATCCAAGAAGACAGATTAGATTTGTGATTATGGTCCGATTCTCTTGAAAATGTTGTGTATGGGTATTTGTGGTCTAATAACAAAAATGAAGATTGAGTTGAGAATTGTACTGTAAAATTTTGCGCTTTTTTGAAACGTACTATGTAACATTTTTCCTTGTGCAGGACTTGCAGGAGTTTACTCTTCATTCTTTTCTATATATCGTTGGGGTATACTGGTGTTCTGAAAGGTTCAAATAACTACATATCTCGATTTTTACTTGGCTCTCGTTGTAGATACATTCTTCTACCCCACGTGTGTCGTTATTTATCGCAGAATGCGAGAGTATTCCACCCTATTTCTCTTATTTTCTTATCATACTTGGCCTCGCGCAACAAAGTACGGCATATCTGAACTGGAAACATTTAATATTTTCATCGTGTCAGAGAATTCATCCTGTTCTTTGTTATTTCCAGAGTTGTTTATTATTCGCGTGAATATGTTTGACAATTTCGAAGGTTTGGGCTCGGTAGAAACTGAATTCGAACAAACGACATCATTTAAATGCCTCCTATTCAATGGAAGTTCATTCAACGGTACCTCTTGCAATGCAATGGAAAAAACAAGAAAGGAAGAAATGAAGTTACCTGGTCGTTGGGAAGAAATATTCTGTTACTTATGAGTATCCGATCATAGTATAGCTTACTTGTAAGGGTAGGAAATAATTCGAGTACAAGGTATATTGTTTATTTATCAATGAATGAATTAATCAGTAAATCACAATACACTTTATTGTATAAAGAACAAGATTCTTGATGACAGAGCGTAAATCGCTTTAAATGGATGAAAGTGCATAATTCAATAAGTCCATGCTATAATGGTCCTGAATTCATACATCCTGTTGTGTGAAAGTGTGTGAAATATATAAAAATGTTGAGGTTAATGAAAAATAGAAAATCTAGGACGTAACACAAATATCGAGAATGAAGACAGATCCCAATGTACGCCATCATAATTGAAACTGTGGAAATGCACTTCCAAAAATTAAATTGAAGAACTAAATTATGTGTAAAAAATATTATTTCTGAAAATAAAGATTTTTCGGAAAAATCCTCAGACACGTCAATTTTTTTTTCGATGTGTGACTGAGACTCCACAGGATTCAGAAGTTTGAAAGTCTCTATCGCACTCATTGGGCACATTTTCACCTTCAGATTTGTTTTGTTATATAGTTAGGGTATTTTCACAATATCTATCAGATGTGGTTAGATATTACAAAAATACCACATTGATCAATTTTATTGAATACTCAATTTCAATATGAACAGGATGCTCATAAAAACAATCTTGGAATCTGCGGCTGAAAGACGAACTTCAGTCGCTATTTTCCATCATTCAGAGCAAATTCCTGGGAAGTATTCATGTTGAAAAGGTGAACATTCTCCATTAAAATATTTTTTCTACTTTTTCCACTTTTCCGCACTCATTTTTAGTTTTGAAAGAGTCACTTTTCCGCACTAGTGCGGAAAAGTTTTTCAGCACTCTTTTTAGTGCGGAAAAACATTTTAGTGCGGAAAAGTAGATTTGTTTAGTTTTTGCGGATTATACTGACATTTAAATATTGCGTCGCAGAAGGTTAAAATAGAAAACTTACCAAGTATGGTTGTATAGTTTAATATATATTTAATAATAAATGTTCTTTATGTTAACTTTTGGGTGTTTTTTCCGCTAGTAGAAAAAATAGTGTACCTAACACGAACGTCGTTCGGCCATCTGCAATCGCGTGCGGAAAAATATCACTTTTCGCACTTGTTAGGTAAACTACTATTTCCTACTTCAAAGTCGCAGTTGTATTAATTTTTGACTTCGAAGTCAGAATTTTATTATTTTCCGACTTTGAAGTTGGAATTTTATTATTTTCCGATTTCGAAGTCGGAATTTTATTATAATCTGACTTTGATAGAATGCCATTTCAATCAAAGAACACATGAGTTATTTGGTAACCAAAACCTTGTGCAACACTTTTTTGAACTTTGAAGTTTAGACAGCAAACAATCGCTGTACAACACTTTATTGAACACAACTGTACCAGAGAAAATCAATCAACATCTGACAAAATGATTCCTTATAATAATACACTTTTTCGCATCATTTTTGGATGTTCATTCCGATATCCAAATTATCTTTTTCAGTGGGTTGCTACACTTTAACCCCATAAAAACTGTAGATTTTACAATGTATCAACCTACTAATGAAGATGAAAAATACTATCAAAATACGCATCTAGGAATGAAATGGACGTGTATGATAAAGAGGTAAAATATTGATTATTCCTATCATGTGACAGGTCTACGAACTAATTTCGTATTAATTGATCCCTTTGAACTAAGAGGCTTGAATACAATCGACCTTTGTCGTATGGGCGATTGATTATTTCTGCACACACATTAACGTTTCATGAATGTTTGGCACATATTCCTTTGAGATACCGTGATTGTTCGATTACGGTTTGCTTTGTGTATTTTCTATCAAGAAATCGATGCATTTCCCATTTCTCATTCATGTCCGTTTCGAAAACAACGTTCACTTACACAGAACTAGCGGTAGGGAAGTTTCTACCCTTTTTACTCCCATATACTCCTACAAATTAGGCTAATTACGGCAAATACCTGTCAAAAAACAACTACTTCCCTGACCAATACCACGACGGGTATTGAATTATATCCAACAGATACTTGTGCAATGTTCCTCATTGTAGAGGAAACGAGTGCAAGTACCTACTCCCTGTAACCAAATAACAGAATTCTGTTTTGATTCGGACAGGGGATAACCTGCAGACTAGTTTCGAGGTTCTTGCCTCGTCAACAGAACAGGGTAGGTCACTACAGACAGCTTTTAAGCCATCTGTTCCCCGTCCGAATTACACCATAATTTCGTCTACTTAGCCAATCTTGTCTCGCGCTGATGAAACGGCTGTAAGCCGCTCCACCTGATGGCGAGTAGATCAAGGAGCAATCCGATTCTTCGGGTAGAGAGATTCAGTCAAATATGTGAGAAGCCCATAGTTCTTTTGGGAGATCGTTTGATGACGATAGTCGTCGCCGACAGATGTTTTCACCCTGTTTGCCCCCATAACACCTACAACATAGGCTAAGGATTGCACAAGTATCTGTTGGATATGATTCCAATACCCGTCGTGGTATTAGCCAGGGGAGTAGTTGTTTTCTGCATGAGTTGCAGATTTTTCTAAACTCATATTGCTTCTGATGATGACCTACGTCTTTTTCAATTCTTTCGAATCGTTTTTTTCAGAATACCATTTGTAAGTATCAATTATATAAATATCTTTTAAGAGGAACTTTGTGGGTTTTTGTCAATGCAACTGAATGGTACAATGAAGAGAGATACTCCCAACTGATTATGTGACAAAAACTCTGGATATCTGCCAGGGGTCCAAGTGCACCTATTCATTTCCACCAAAATCTCACTGCATGCAGAGGACCGAGCATTCAGGTGAGCTTGCCAGCTCACTCATTGTTTCCTAACACTCGTATACACCCCAGACACTCCAGTTGTTCGCTTTTCATCCGAGCACTCTTGATTCTTATTTTTCAACGAGCTCTCAAAATGAGTTCAGCTCAAGGGTCATTGTGAACTTTAGACTGTAAGGCGATACGATGGACGAGAATGCAGTAAACGAGAAAACAAAAGAAGTGAGGAATTCATCTTGATGACGTCTGGTTTTCGTCCATTATCCCGATTCAATTTGGGACTTTGAACAATATCGTCGGGCGGAAACGATGATTATAAATGATGGAGAGGTGAGTGCTTTGTAGAATTTAGAAACTTTCAACAGTATTCGAAAATATCCAATTACAGAAATTAGCTGAGCTTTGAGGATTTAGTTGGTTTGGTACTTGACATGAATCACATTTTATCTATTAAATAGTTCACAATACGCAGACTGCTTTTCGATAACGTGTTAGATATGAATTTCTGTTAGATTGCCAATTTCTGCTCTTGGAGTCAGCTCCTCAGTGGACTTTGTTCTGAATATCCAATTTTCAAGACTTTGATAACTGTCAAATGTATTCTGCTCGGTTAACGGGATCTTTCATCAATGGCATCCAGACATAATTGTTTTTTCCGTTAACCAGCTGTCGTCCCTTTACGAACGGCAGCCCTCAAAAGTCGAAACTTGTGCTAGCCAAAGATTACCGAGGTCTCACCGTTTCACGTGCGATTCCTAGCACTTTCTCGGGCCATCAGATTAAAATCTGTAGTCGCTAAGGATTCGACCTAGCCGACCAGTAGTCAATGGTTTCGAACGCGAAAGTCTCAACCACTGAGCTACATGGTCCTCTTACTCAACAACACCTCTCGGAACTATCTTCACTTTGGAAAATAACAACATGTATTTCAACGTAACATCAAAGAACAATCATATTTTGAATTTCCACTATTTTTTAATGAATGTACGACCTAAACTCGTTGATTGTCCTAAAAGTTTCCGCTTTTACCAAAGCCTAACCAAGGAAGAAAAAAATTGGCAAGCCCAGGAAAGTAACAATATTTTTGCAATATCTTTAATGCAAATTCAACCCAGGACTCATTGTGATAACAACTCCAAAAAATAAATAACACTGACAGTTATGTCAAAGATCACCTTTCGCCAACGAACTATCAAATGTATTTTACTGGGTTTCAACAATAACAGATCTGGTGGAACTGACGAAATTTCACTGACCGTTCTCAAGAAATGTGCTTCAATACCAACAACAGTTATTTTGATGTTATTCATCCTATATTGTGATTTGGAGGTATTTCCGTCGTAATGAAAAATTGCAAGAGGACAACCAGTCCCAAAAAATAGAAAGACCTACTTGCAACTGAAATCATTGTACTGCTATCAGTTGTTTCGGAGGTCATACAAAAGGCTATCAACAACGACCTCATGAAATAACTGATATCCGACATATATGGCAGCTCTTTGTTTCCACAGAAGGCTTCAAGAAGAGTCCTTTGGAATGGTATGTGGTTATGGTTTTTCCATATGTGATCTGATGATGTGATCTATTCAAAATGCAAGATGGAAACTATCTCTCTAAATCGATTTCAAACGATCATCGACCAGTTTACAGAAAAACGTTGAGTTTTGTTCTGATCTGCAGTTATACTCGTTTTACCGCTTTTTCTAAGAGTGACAGATGTAACATGCTTGAAATTCATTGTAAAAGGAGCAAAACGATAATAAAGAGCTATTACTTATATCGGGTACAAAAAGCAATACAGAAGCTATTGAGAAATGAACATCTGTGATTCAATTTGCTCGGACGATTGCCAAGAGAATATTCGATGACCTGTGAAACTGGAAAAGTTTTAAAATGCTCTTTCAGTTCGCAAAACGTGATAGATTCTACCCGGAACTGTCCGATTCCATACTTTGTTCTTTCTTCAACAAACGGAATTATCACACATTCGTTTATTCTCAGTTGCATTTTCACATGGAAACGAGTGCAGATTTTATCAGTCGAAACGTCGTGATTTGATAATCTTAGATAACTGGATTTCTCTCTTTTGTAATTTTATTTTTTAGGCAATGAAAAGTCCACAACTTCCAGTCAAACTTTCATACTGTTGTCGTGACTTCTAGATATCTTTAGACCTATGTTGTACGTTTAATTTTCATTGTCTACATGGGATCACTACATAATGTAATTTAAAACAATTTCACCCCCTGTCCCCAAAATATACAGAAATATAATGTGTCGGAACACGTTTTTAAACTTGTGAACTAGTCTAGAAGGTCAGAAATTCAACATTGATTTAGGACAGCCCTTTTTCTCGATAATTGTTATTAGGGTAAATATTGAATGTAACTCGCATGTAGGTAATGATAATCGACATATGAGGTTTTCCTTCGAGTGCATAATATATCACAATCAACAATCCATAAATCACCAAAATAATGCGTACTCCTACTGAAATCTATTGCCAGTAAATATAGATAATCAGTTCACGAGGGGAAATCCGTCGATGAAATTGATTCCCAGATATCGTAAGTAACGCCTCTAGTATCCAAGTTATTTCCAAGTAATCTCCAATTAATCCCCAAGTAATCCCCGAGTAATACCCCCAAGTAATGCCAGTAGTGCCCAAGTCAGAAAAGTAGAAATTTTTTTTCAATTGCCCAATTTTGAAGACCTTTTTTTGCTATTCAACGATTATAATTGTGCAGTAAGTAATTGTTCTTTTGAATAATTTCTCGAGTAGTACTTCTCTTTTCCGTATAATGCCCAATAATTCCTAGTAATTCCTGTTCCGAAGTCAGGAACATTGTGAAAATTGCAATTAACTTGAATTTTGCTGTATACTCATTTAAAAAATTCCAAGTTCCGCAAACTTGGAGTTGTACGAAATATATAATTTCATATCAAATATCAATTTTTCAACTAATTCAAGTGTATGAAACTTAAGTTTTTCAACTAATGTTTGATATAAAAATTCCAAAAGTTCTGCAAACTTGACAGATACATAGGAGATTTAATCAGTTGTACATATTTGCAACCTTTTACATTGACTGGAACAATTTTTTGATCAAGCTGGTCTCGAAATAATCGCAAAAGTTTTGAAACTTTGTTGCAAATTTTGAAAACATCTATTCTGATGCAGTCACAGATTTACAACCTTGTACACGATCCGGAACTTCATGAAATTATTCCGAGACCACTTGCTGAAAAAAAAATTACCACGAATTAAAAACTTAAACATGTTCCGATCAACGTAGAAGGTTGCAAACCTGTACAACTGTTTGAAATATTTTCCCGATGTATCTGTCAAGTTGCAGAACTTTTGGAATTTTTTCTTGTGGTACCTACTTATATCAAAGAAAAATAGTTTTTGATAAAAAAATGTTCCGTACACTTAAATTGGTTGCAAACTTGATTTGTGTTATGAAATAACATATTTGATACTACTCCAAGTTTGCAGAACTTTTGGAAATTTCTCAATGAGTATACAGCAAAATTCAAGTTAATTGCAATTTTGACAATGTTCTGGACTACGTAACAGGTTGCAAACTGAGATTTATCACCATTCACTTGACCGAATTTGAAAACTTTTTGGAATTATTTTAAATCTTCGATTCTCAATGTTTCTTCACTGGCCTATTGATACAGTTCGGAAAATAAAATATTCATTCGATAATGAACTGGTGGCACAATCAAATTCCGAACAACAATCTCAATATTAATTCTCCATTCAGAATATCTGCATGTAAAACTAGTTCGTTTCCATTCAAATACTAGATTTATATCAATAACGACTTCCACACACTCGTCGTATAATTGATGGAAACAAATTTGCCGAAATTATTCGCACTATTTGTCTAATCGATTGAAACAATGGAACTACGCTTCGGAGTAAATTGTTGGCTGGCTCGTCCGCAAATTCGAAAGATCCAGGACCGGCAAGGCTATGTTTGAATCAATTCATTCAAAACCGTAGTATGTCGATTACAGAAAAGTCTCTGGGAATTTGATAGCGGCAAGTTGAAGACAGTGAAAAAGCTTTTTTCAGGTGAACAACTACTGATTTAAGACCAGTGTGGCCAAATCGTAATATCAATATTCACTTGTATACACCTCACAGGTTTATTACTTTAGATTAGGTCAGTGAGGGGATTATATGCTTCCAGGAGCCTCAATACTGTGACCTTTGCAAACCTATTGTGTTTGCTCTCATGTCATGTTAGAGTTCTTTGTCTAGACTTTCCCTCATCACTAGACTCCATAGGCCAGATCTCAGGTCCTACAATTATTGGGAGGGTTGGGGTTTTTCCTTCCCAATCGTCGAAAACCCCAGCCTAGTTAGGTCAGTGAGGGGATTATATGCTTCCAGGAGCCTCAATACTGTGACCTTTGCAAACCTATTGTGTTTGCTCTCATGTCATGTTAGAGTTCTTTGTCTAGACTTTCCCTCATCACTAGACTCCATAGGCCAGATCTCAGGTCCTACAATTATTGGGAGGGTTGGGGTTTTTCCTCCCCAATCGTCGAAAACCCCAGCCTAGTTAGGCCTTTGCTGTGGTTTACTCATCTTTTTGCATATTTTTGTATCTGCCAAAGTCTTCAGTACCTTGGTAGGAGCCTAACCACGATCATGGTTAGTTTCCTATTCTATCTTAGTAGGTACTTCGTGAATTCTGGTGGTGATTCTTCAATTAACTCTTTGTCCTTTCTCATTACCGAGACTGATTTTTCGATACAAGTACTGTTATTTGACTTTTGCAGCGCTTTCGCTATACCATCGAAAGGTTCTGTACCAATAGAAGTATTTCGTGCTCTTTCTCAGGCTGAGGACAGTCTGTTTTGTGCCCAACTCTTGACGGGTTCTGAAGCAATCCCAAACGAGTTTGGAATCATTCTGCTCTCTATCAATATGATGGCCTTTTCCCCAAACTCTGGCCTCCATAACTCTCCTGCACATTTCTGAAACTTCTGCCTGGAATATCGTGAAGTGTTTTCCTTAGCACAGTGAGACTTGGGCTTGGCTATATATATTCCTGCTCCTACCCCTTCCTCGGTTTCTGTATAGCAGGTCATTTCTGTATTGATTGTTATAAAAGATATGCTTGGGAAGCATCTCATTCGATAGCATGTCCATTATGGGGGCAGTTTCCAACTATATGTATATTCGTTGTACCATGCGGACAGCTTATGGGCGATTGCCCCCTGGTCATTTGTTCATTGACCTGGCTTCGCCTTGTATGTGAACATGAAATGGCGGTGGGTACTATAAGGCTTCTGGGGCGGCTGTTGGGGTTGTCCTGATAGGTTTGATATTGAATATTTCATGCTGCAGAATAGTTATTCTATTATTAGTATCGTCGTACAAATCTGCGACAACTATCATTTCAAAGGAAAACAAATACTCACTCAGAATATTGGATTTTCTATCTTAAACACCCTTTTCCGGCTAAATCTTATATCTGAGCACATAAATATCATGCATTTTCGGAATGAGCATGAAATTTTATTTATAAAGTGCGATTTTCAAGTCGATGTGACGACTTAGTATTTTTCATGATTTTTAGGGGTGAACCCCTTGCAACTTTTTTCGAGTAATTCTCAATTTTTTCGATTGACTCGAAATATACAATACATATTAAATCGGCCATTCTGAATCGATTGGCGTTCGCAGAATTTGCCTATCTCTAACCGTTCTCGAGTTGGTCAGGTCTAAATCAGTTTTTAGATGGTTTTTTTGCCGCCAAAAATATTTTCGATAAGTTTTCGACATTGTCGTTCAAATATTCGGAAACAGCACGTCAAAATACGCCCGAGGACAAATATTTTAAATTCGAAAAATTGAAAATGAAAAATCTCAGAAAATTGGATTTTCTATCTTAAACACCATTTCCGGCTAAATCTTATATCTGAGCACATAAAAATCATACATTTTCGGAATGAGCATGAAATTTCACGTATACAGTGCAAATTTCAAGTCGATGTGACGACGTAGTATTTTTCATAATTTTTAGAGGCGAACCCCTTTCAACTTATTTCGGGAAATTTATAATTTCTTTCGATTAACCGTAATTCACAATATATACTAATTCTGCCATTCTGAATTGATTGGCGTTCGCAGAATTTGTCTATCTCTAACCGTTCTCGAGTTGGTCAGCTCTAAATCAGTTTTTAGATGGTTTTTTTCCCGCCAAAAATATTTCTGATGAGATTTCGACATTTTCGTTCAAAGATCCATTGTAGCACACATTTCAAGAGAGAACGCCAGAAGAATGCCAAAAATTAACATAAAATCAAGTGTAGTTCAATAAACTCTGGAAGCTTTGCAACAAGATAAATAATTCGAATACAGTTTCGACCGTCTATGCTTATATTGGTCACATGTTTTTGGGAATCGATCGTCTCAGAAAGATAGCTATGTATTATACAAGGGAAAAAAGTATTAGATTTTAGCTCGAGGTTGTGTGACAGATGGATAATAAGAAAGTTTTCCTTATGGTGCAAATTTTTGAAACTCGCTGGTATATAGTCTGGATCACATTTTGATAGGCAACTCATTTTATGCGTATTCGTCTATTTATGAAACATGATGAAAAGTGTGTTTCATCCGTTAAATATAATGGTGAAGGTCGACCTCTCTTCGGCTCTTAGACTATTAGGAATAAAGGCCGGCTAGGTTAGTAGTGTGCAGGTTGAGTGATGAAGGTAGGAGGTTGGGTTACAGCCCCAAGCTGAACATCGGATGCGTGCAAGGTAAGCTTTTGCAATAGCAGATATCTACCTTTACCTATGTACATATCCGAGAAAAAAGTACTCACCTTTTTTCCGGGGAAAAAAGTAATTTGAAAGTCATATTTTAGTACCTCTCAACAGAGATAAAATGTTAAACTTTTTTCCCGTCACAGAAAAAGAACAGTTTTTTTTCGACATGCCACTGTTTCAACAATATATTTCTCCATCCTCGAGGTTGGAAAATATAGAATATGAATAATTACGTAAATATGAATATGAAATTCAGAAAAACATACCATTTCAATTCTCCAATGGAAAACAACGTTTAAACGTGTGTGTAGTCAGAAATATGGTAACAAAGCCATTAAAAATTCAAAAACCACTCTAGAGAATTATAACGTAAAATAATTTTGGTGTTCCTTGGCCAGAGGAGACATTTTCAGAATCAAACAGATTATATCATGTATGTTAATGATTCAAGCATTGAGATTGAACTATAATCTGGTGTTAGTTTTATGATAAATGAAAAGGTATGTTAATCTCAATTTCCGAGATATTCGCGAGTTTGGCGCGAGTTTGGCGGAACAAGTGAAACTTTAAACATGGCAATACTTTCTCTTTTTGATTTCCATGCCCCAATCTGCACAGCCAGAACTAGGCGAAACTACCAACCGTTCATGACATATAACTTGAAAAAAATGATTCAAATAAAAGAGGAAGCTCGCCGAAAATTCAATAAATCAAAAACAGATGCGCATAAGCAGTATTATATAACATTGAGAAACATAGTAAAAAACGCAGTTCGCCAAGAGAAAAAAGCATACATGAAATTCACTATGGAAAAAAATAAAAACAATTCTAGAGGGCTAAGAGCATTTGTGAATGGGGTGTCTGCACTAACAGTAGAAAAAACAATACGCTACCTGAAGAGCTAATCAATCCGTATGACATGAACAATTTTTTCTTAAACGTGGCAGGTAACTCAGTTGTAGACCCCAACTTGATAGAATATTTTAAAAACAATGCGATGAGTGACCATACCTTTGATTTCCCCCAAATAACAAATAATGAAATTTATAAGAGCTTAAAAAACTGCAAATCGGAAGCATATGGTCCCGATGGGATAAATATTAAAATGACAAGTATAGTTCTACCTTACTGCATAGATGTCGTAAGAAACATATTTAATGATTCCTTAAATCAGGGTATATTTCCCATAATATGGAAATCTGTTGATGTTCTGCCTCTACCAAAAATAAATAACCCTTCTTCCTTCAACGATTTGTGACCCATATGCATTCTGCCTGCATTTGCGAAAATGTTTGAAAAAATTGTTGCAGAAAATGTAAATGGGTACTTAAATGATAATGAAGTGCTGCCATCTGTTCAATCGGGATTTAGGCAAAAATTTAGTACGAATACAGCCTTGTTAAAAGTAGTTGATATTACTACTACATTAGATAAATCACATAGTACTATTTTAGTGCTACTTGATCAAAGCAAAGCATTTGATTTGGTGAATTTTGATTTATTAGTGGCAAAGTTACACTATGTTGGGTTCAGTGGTGCCGCTTCGTCTTGGTTTGCAGACTATCTGTATGGACGATTACAAAGAGTGAAAATTGATAATGATTTGTGTTCTGACTACAGAGCTACTTCTTCTGGGGTTCCCCAAGGCAGTGTACTCGGTCCACTTTTATTTTCGATATTCACATATGATTTGCCTAACGCGATAACCTCCTCAAAAATTCACCTATATGCTGATGATATGCAAGTGTATCATGCATGTGAAGGAAACGACGAGTATAATATCAATACCATCAATTCAGATTTGAATCAAATATATAATTGGTGCTCTAATAATGGATTAAGGATCAATCCCAGTAAAAGTGTCGCACTATGTATTGGCCCAGAAAAGCTAAGAGAATCCATCTGTAGCTTCGACATCATGATGAATGACTTGCCTATAAGATGGGTCTTCTCAGCCAAAAATCTAGGGGTGTACTTTGATACTCGGTTCACATTCAGTGACCATGTGAACCATATCACTAAAATATCTTTTTTCAAGTTTTGCATCATCTGAAATATCAAATAAATGAAAATATCAAATTAAAATTGGTGAAATCTCTGATATTTCCACATATTGATTATTGCTGCATGGTATATTACTATTTTCTAACCTGCTACAATCGAGAGAAACTACAGAAACTACAGAACGCCTGTTTAAGATTTGCTTGCAATATACCATATAGGGACCATGTAACTGCACATTACATCAGATTAGATCTACTGAAAGTTGATAGTCGAGTAACATTTTTATTACTATCTTTTCTATACAAATTACTATTGTCTAAAATTCCAATTTACCTTCATACTCTATTGATAAGAAGATCTTTCGTACACAATGTTAATGTCAGGGTTAATAATTTCACAGTTCCTCAGCACTCCACAAAAAAGTTTGAGGATAGCTTCTCATATAATGCACCTAGGCTTTTGAATATCTACATGAGATTACTGAATGTATCATTTTTAACATTCAGAAAAGAACTAAAAGAAATACTACTCAATGATCAATATTGATCCACTGTTTTTTTTCTTCTTCTTAATATTTGTTCTGTTGTTGTCTGTTATCTTTATATATTTTTGATTGTATTTATAGAAATGTGTTAGTGTAAGTGAACACTTTTTGTGAATATTAAGGGGGTATGGAAGAACGGCTGTAGCCGAATTCCCACCTTTCGTGCTGTACCTGTTTGATTTTCAGTACTGCTCAATAAATATTTTTATTATTTATTATTATTAATTATAAGTAACCACTAACTATATTGTCTTAGAGAGATGTGGTAAGCTATCAAAAATAGTCTGTTATGAAAATAAATTTATATTTTCAAACAAAATATCAAAACCAAAATATCTGCCTTGCTTGGGAAAAGCTAGGTTTTGTATTTATAATGAATGAAATCATTGACATTCCTTTTCACAAAGCATGACACTCGGATTACACGGATGAAACAAATTGTATGAAATCAGTCACCCACATTCGACGAACACGCTATTTGTTTGAGTATGAAGATTACGGCTAATGATCACATATTTACGGCCTGCAAAAATAGGCTGCCAACTCACCGGTATGAGATAACAGCAAACAAAAGTTGTCACAAATCTCATCAAGCATTCAATCTAAAACAAAAGAGATCGAACAATGGAACACGTTTTCAGAAATTGATTGGTTCGATATTAGTATTCAGCAGTCTAGTTCTTTGTTCCAGTTTGGATGTTGACAACGTATCAAAAGGGGTTTTTTTATTCCTACAATATCATTTTGATCGTCGATAGAAGAATGCTTCAATGATTAGAACGTTTCAAAAATCTACAATGTATTCGTAAAGTAACACATTTGAAAATTACTCACAAAGTAAGCAAGGAATAAGCTAATAATAATAATAATAATAATAATACTCCCTCATAAACACTCGTAGAGTGTACCCAAAGGCATGACCTGTGCGGGTAGAGGACGGCTATTATTATTATTATTTGCTGTGGCTCTCCGGGGCGACTTACTGATTTATATAAGGAGTTCATGTATCGCACAATTTTCTCTCGAACAAGTTGCCATCACGCAATTGGCTCTCAACCAATTTTCCCACATTCAATACATTTTCTGAGGAGTTGCATTTTAGTCTGTTCTAACCAGAACAAACTAGCCTTACGTACACTTGAAGCAGATACAAGTACTACTGGTGTAATGGGTAGGGCAAATTTTTCAACGTCATTGTCAATACACATCTCATCAATGAATCAATGAAAATTTATTTTCATTAATTTTTGTGTACAGTCGCACCAACGAAACCCTTTTTCCACAATAGTATAGTTTTACCTACCTAGCTGAAAAGGTGAAAACGGATTATAGTGATAAGGCACTCAGGAATTGGTAGCCTAAACGTACTATGGAGAAAGAACAGACTATTATGAGATCCTCCAGAAAGAAAAATGCAAAAGTAGCATTAATTCCGCCCAATAATGGTACATAAAGCCATGCTGAGACGTTTTATTTTTTTACATTTCCAAAATTTTGGATGAGCTATAGTATAAATTACATTAGTATACAGATATTGCAAGTAATTAAAAGTCAACTGTATTGACCATTACAAAAATATGAGTAATATAAAAACAAAAAGGTACAAAATATTGTTAATGTAAAGAATTAGAAAAATTGTAATTTGGGAATAATTGAATTTTAATGGTAGATTGTGAAGTCGCGTGACTCTTTCTAAAAAGGTCATTTTTCATTATTTTTTAACGCAAAACTTAACGCCGGAATAGAATTTGAAAATATTTATTAATCTTCAACATATTTTACTTGTTTAGGCTTCAACAGCATTAGATTTTTCAATCATGAAGATTTTAATCTTAAATTTTCCCGTCGTATTGTGAATATTACTACTTTCAATGGGAAGGCAAATACATTATTATTATTCTCCTCTTCAATTCAATCCATTGACAAAATAACACCAAAGTTTCGGCTTCACTGGGGGAGCCATAACGGTAATCGATATTTTCATGACAGAAAAATTCCCTCTCAATTTTGTCTGAAGTTATTCTTTATGAAGTGAAAAGATGTCATGTAAACTTGATAGCATCGCTGAAAATATAATGCCTCATGAAAACTTCTCGTGAAGTTTATGTCCCGTCAAAATATCGGAAATTGTTCGTCTTACAGGACATCAAACAGAGTTAAAACTTCAGAACTTGGAGTGCTTCCGATAGGAAATGCAATAAAACATTTTCTTATAATGATATAGCCATATAGTTTATGAAAAATGGTAATATTTCTATAATTTATTCATTTTAGTTTGTTTACTCTCGCAAAAAACAAAAGTTTCAATTCTTTGGAAATACATCAAATAAGAAAAGGGGATGCCACCGAGCAGCATAATGATTCTTATTATATTAATATAAAATACAATTCGAAACAGAAGAAAGGGAGATAAAGATAAATAAATGATTCTTCTTCAAGGGTGTACATAAGAGGTCACTGGTGTATCATTCAAAAAGTTTTTCAGTTTCAGTTTCATTGTGTCAATACTGAAGATATCTTTCAGTTGAAAGGGTATTTGGTTATGAAGCTATAGGGGCCAATATATAAAATTGTCAAGCCTACGGAAAATGAATGTGGAAGACAGCTACAGAAGTTGTGAACACAATTCTGGGCCTCAAAAATAACAAAATCTCAAGACAATGGTGGAATAAAATCGGACTTGATAATATATTTTTTGTACAACTGACATTAAAAATGACGTTTTTAATTCATTGACACATGAACTAAAAACTGACGTTTTCACAAAATCACTTTTAACACTAGTGTTAAAAGTACTTTTAACACTAGTGTTAAAAGTAAAATGACAGATGAGATGATGGATACTCAGTAATATAGATCTCTCTAATAGAAACACTTCAATCAGATATTATAATCAGAACACCTACTCAAGAGGAATCGTTTATAAAAGTTCACACATGTATTTGGTCGTTTGCGCAATTGATAATACTAATTCCTTTTGAAGTTACAAACGAAGTAGTATTTAGTCCAACTGTAGAATGTCCTTCATCACTGACAAATAATGACATTCATAAATAAAGTGCGTTGGGGTTTATTATATTTGAAGTATCTGTCAGTCAGCCTTGTAATCCAAAGATCGTGTGTTCGAATCCTTATGGATCTTATTTTTTTTTTGTTTTTTTCTTACTAGCAGTAACTGTTGAACAAAAAATTTTGTATGATACATTTGTTAAAAGTGATTTTATTTTGCTCGTGGGGTTGCTCCACTCGCTAACGCTCGTTTCGCAATATTCCCCACTCACAAAATAAAATGCCACTTTTAACACTTGTATCATAAATAACTATTATACCACTAATAATGCATGAAGCCACTTACACATATTAAAAATAAATCAATGAGGACAGGACAGTTTTACACACTATTCAAAATTCAACGGTCATACCTATTTTTTAGATAGAAGAAACAATAGAAAGATTATTATTGACCAATTGCATCAATCTCTAACTTTAGCAGAATTTTAGAAAACAAACATGAAAAAATTAATTATTTAACTTCTGGAAGGAGAATGATTAAAGCCGCTGATGACCCAAGATCCTATGCATTTCTGATTCAGCCTATAAGCATAGCTATTCAAAGAGGAAATGCCACTTCAGTTATGGGTACACTCCCCATGTCCTGAACGATTTTTTTTTACACCCTCATGATTCATCTGAGCCAGAACAGAATAGTTATCTTGTAAATAAATCACAACAGAAAGATTCATCAACTTCTTCAATACTCACAAGATCTTCAATAGTTTCTTCCAATTCAATGTCCAGCAGCGGCAATATGAGTATCTCATCGCTCAATTAGTGATATTTCAGATTTTTATCTGATGGCCCGAGAACACCAAATTGTTATTGAAGTATTTAAAAATGATGCCTACTTGGGGGATATAAACACGAATATCTCTCGTATGAAAGGAAATGTGATCCAAGAATCTTTAATATATGTTTTTCTATGAGTTTTGCAAATATCCTATTCTTGGTAGAAGGGTACGTTTCAGTTTGAAAATATACAGGGTGTTTCAAAATTCAGTATCAAGAATTAGGGGGCGCATATTTCAGGTCAATATAAGACTTTATTTCCTATAAACATATGTCCGCAACTGCTTAATTTCTAAGATACATAGTGTTGAAATTTAACAAAAATGATAATGATACGCTACTGGTTTTTTTTAAAATGAATATTATATTTTTTATGAGTGTCCTCTATCTATTCATAAAAATGGTCCTTTGACTTTTTCCCTATGAAGAACAGTTTTCGATTTAAAAAGCAAAATGAGACATACAAAAAATCACGTAGGTACAAGCGAATGACGACCTTTTATTTTTTAAATCGAAAACCGTCTGTCGGACGGAAAATAGTCAAGAGACCATGTTTGTGGAAAAATAGAAGACAATTATGAAAATGATACTAATTTGACAAAATTTATTTTATTATTTTGATCAAAAATGACAGAGCATGTTTACAGAGACGCCACTGATGAAAATTAAAAAACGTTCGTCATGGAAAAAATGTATTTTTATGTGTACTTTGCATTTACCAAGATTAAAAAGAAAAGCCAAAGTGGTTTAGAGATATTGAAAAAGAACTGATTTTTTTGTTAAATTTCAACATCCTATATCTCAGAAATAAAGCGGTTGCGGACACATGTTTATGAGAAAGAGAGTCTTTTTTTGACCTAAGAAACAAGCCCCTGAAATCTTGATACTGAATTCTGGAACACCCTGTATAATGGGATTCTTGCATTATTGTTGTATATCCGTATTAGGACTGGTATTTAATATATTCAACCAAATTGATCTACTACTTGAAAATTATAATTTTCGTATTATTTTGTAATGAAATTTCATGTAGAAAGTCCAACCACCGGAGAGACGAACCTTATTACGCATAGAATTTGAAGATTTGAATATTTAAAATTAATCAAGATTCGTACCAACTGCGCTTCGTATAATGGACCTGAAATATTCATGAGTTGAGGTGTTAATGTTTAATACCAACTTAACGGTAAGATTGTCTTATTTGATGAATTGATTGGAAATGACTGAGAAAACCAATTAGGATTATCACATTCTAGGGAAATGCAAAAGGTTTCGAACTGCCACTTCCAGACTGATGAGCTTCAAATATAAATTGGAGGGTATAATGTGTGGCATACGTTATGCTCATAAAGTGTGAAGGAAGTCAATATTGAGTTATTGGAATTGATGCTGCTGGAAAATTGGGTTTACTTGTCAGTTAGATGTGTATAGCACAATGGTTGTCTAAAGCAATCTGAAGAATGTCCATATCTGTCCATAGGGATTTCCACTGGACATCCCAGGGGTATTTGTTTGCCTCAAAATCACAAAGTCAGTGAATGCCAAGTTTGTATAATTTGGAACATGATAGTTTTATAATTTGGGAATATTTACTTCCAACTGCAATATTTCAAGAGTACAAGTTCCCAAAAAGTAAAAAAAAGACCCTATTCAGCAACTACAGACCTTTCGCACTGATATCTCTTATATCGAAGGAATTATCAAAGATCGACAATATAGTGTCCGGCATCAGAAATCAACTGGTGACCTGTTTCTTTTTATCTCACATATTTGGCAGCAATCTATCGAAAAGTATGGTGAAATTCTGGTCGTTGCATCAAAGCGTCCAAGGCACCAGAGTCTCCTTGCCAATCTTCCATCTTATGGCTTGCATCCCAGTTGTGTTTCTTGCTGTCTAGCTTTCTCTCAGACTCATCACTTCACGTAGTGGTCGATGAAGTATCATCATCATCAGAAGGTGTTCTCTGCCTTCGGAAATTCAAACACCAATTCCAAGTGAAGCGGCAATATGTCAATCCGTTGATAATTAAAATGCATTCGATAATGTTTAACACTCTAAACTTCTTCAAACTTTGGAAAAAATAGATCCAGGAGAAACGTGTCGATGCTGTCAAGGATTCATTTATCTGACAGGAAGCCAAGCGTAACAATAGACGAGTTGAGCAGACAAACGACTTGTAAAGTATGGAGTCCCCCAAGGAACAGTTTTGGGACCTTAACTGTTCACTATATATTTCTCTAACTGATACAAGCAAAACTTCTCAGGTAAGACATGAAATTTTCTGCACTGGTAACGAGCATGCAAACAATTCGAATGGTTCACTTCAAAACTACTCAATGTGAACTTGGTGGAAATTAATTGCGTACCATTTCACATTCAGGATATCGAAGGACTATGCACAAAATTAAATACCTAGGAATCATACTTGATATTGATCTGAACAGACATATAACTGCACTGTTACATGAAGTGAGGAGTTGTCTTTCTAAGTCCAAATAATGAAGGCAAATATTGAGCATTGAACAGCTTCAAATAATGTACTATGCGATCGTAAAATCTCTTTTTCAGACGACATATTTAAAATGCTTATCATTCCGGACTGTAAACTAAAATAATAACCTAGCGGTAACAATGCCATAACGTAGTCAATATTTACATTCTCTTTTATTCTTTGATCCCTCCATCCCCAAGTGTGCCCATGAAATCGAAACTAAGAAAAATTTATTATAAGTTTGAAGTGGATTTGAGTCAAAGTTAAAATCCCCTTAGCATTACCTACTCCGCTTGGATTCAACTCATAGGATTCATACAAAGATAATTTGGGATAATTCGAACACGAACTTTGTGAACTGTTTGCAGGGATCCAAATTTATTTTTGACCTTAATGGAAGCGGTACAGTTCTATTCATGTAAACTTTTCATATTAATATGAACTTTTATGAGTTTGTGTGTGTCACGGAAAGGGAGCAGAAGTAATAAAACCGAAATCGAGTTCTCTATGGAAGGACTTTTCATTTCACAGTGAGCATCGAGGGATATTCGTAATTTAGCCAGTTCTGGGAATTCAGAAAATAGTATTTCCCATTTTCAGGAAACGTTGATTAATGGATGGAGAGGTAAATATAAATAATACTAAATATTACGGTTTTCTCTCTGACCCGAAAGTAGCTAGCAACTGTAATATCCATTTTCCACATTTATACACAACTTTCAAATTGGGTAAGGACTGCGATGCAAAATAGTATGCAGAAACTCAAAGATCTATTCAAGTAGGATATTAAAAACACATCTGAAATACAGAAGAACGGAAAAATCAGCAGTCGCTTCTCATGTTTTGCAAACATAAACATTCTATTGAGTCGGTTCCTTAAGATGAGTTAAACATGCTAACAACAATAGGCATGTAGATGCCTATGAAAATTTGATCGTGAATCATGATGGTGGACCAATACCTAACCGTTTACTTTATACCTTGTTGAAGTAGTCTGTTGTTTGATATCACATTATGCAATCAGCATATCCATTCAATTTAAGATTTACCTAATTAGTAGATGACGAAATATTATAAATTTACGGGCAAATCCATAGAGACCGCATTGGTGCAATTGACAGATGAAAACCAGGATGCACAAAAGAAGCTGTCAAAAGAGCACTAGAAGACAGAGAAGTAGACAACACTACAACTAAGTGGATGGGGCCATTATTGTCTACCAGGTACCATATCTATCTGCACAAGGGGGAGTGGCCTCTCCAGTTCGTGGAGTCAATCTACTCCGGTTTGACCAAGATCGAAATATCCTGTCAAGGTTATGCAGATGACATAGTCATAATTGTAGAGGCAATTTCAAGAATATTCTCTGTGAAATAGTTTAAAGAGGTCTAACTACACTAAAGAATGCAGTCAATTGATGGGACGTCATCTCCGCCAAGACTTCCATAGTTGTCTTTACAAGAAAAAGAAATATTAACCTCGAAGCCATTGAACAGAATGGGGAAGTTATTGAATGGAAACCCTTCTGTGAGTGATACTAGATTATACACCCATCTGGAATAAGCAAGAAGGGGAAGGAAGTAACTAACAAGGCCACGAAAACTCTGATGGTGTGCAGGATTTTACGGAAAAGAACTGGGGATGTAACCCAAATAAAGTGAAGTGAATATACACATCTATAGTAAGACGGACCATCACATACGGGGCTGTGCTCTGGGGCAACAGAGGAAAGCTAGCTAGTACAAGGGCTAATTTATTGAAAATCCAAACATTTGCCTGTGAATGCATAACAAATGCAATGTGCCCAGCGGACGCTATGGAGGTAGATCTGAACATTATATCATATAGTATTGAGGTGTATGTAGAATGACAAGAGACGGATAAGTTTGGACTCCTCCCTGGAAATCACCAAACCTGGGATATGCTCCGAAGTGAGATGCCAAAAAAGCTCAGCTTTGTGAAAGAATTCAACACAATATTAAGTAGAAAACTAAATGGGTCAAATACAATATCCAAAGACCCAAGAGAATTGCCATCTAATGGTACACAGATGGATCCAGACCAACAGAAGGAACTGTAGTATATGGAACTGGGACTGAAACCAAATAATCTGAAAGTCTGGGAAAATTCCCAGTATTCTCCAAACAGAAATCCACGCCATCGGAAAATGCGTTGAGTTCAATAGAGAAATAAATCATCACGTCAAGCAATCATTATTGCTGTGAACTACGAGATAGTGTGGGAGTGCCTGAAGAAATTAAATGAGCTAGGTAAAAAAAACACTGTTACCCTCCTGTGGGTTCCGGGGCACAAGGGCAATGAAATAGCTGACGAACTGACAAAAAGAGGGGCCTGAACCCTTTTGAGGAATCAGTACCAGAACAATACTTTGTGAACAAGTATAAAACAAAAGATATCGATTCTGGATAGAATCACAAGAAATGAAGAAATCCAAGATACTGCTGGGAAACTACAACCAGAAGAGATCAAATGACTGCACCAGTAAGAGTGAAAACAAGCTCAGAATACTAACGGGAATCCAAGCAGGGCACTGCCGGGTGAGAGGGCACCTTAACTTGGACTAGTCGAGGAAGAAAACTGCAGATTTTGCGAAGAAGAGGACGAAACCTTTAATCTCAGAATGCAATAACCTGCAAAACCTGAGGGTAAGAAATCTCAGAGAATACCAAATATAAAAAGTAAAATCCACCTAAACTGAAGCCATACGATATCCGAAACATTTCAGAAGCTATATGACTGGAAGACTTGCTGTAGTCATTGAGAAATCCTAAACGGCTGGGGAGCACAGGGAGACATCAAGATCTTATAGATGGAGGTGTATTGATATTCTCAATAAACATAACAGAAGAGATTGTGGAATTAATTTAAGATAATTAAGATGCAGGTATCTAATTGGTATGAATAAGAAAAACTCTGTACGTCGAATTAGTTCAGTATTTCCTAGAGGTGATGATCACTTGATGATCGGAACACGTGTCGAGGTGTTGAAGATACAGATTGGTATTGGGATTAAACTCCAGTATATACATTACTACACCAAAGGTTCCAAACGGTGCAGTTCAAATTCACATATCTGATTGTGCCAATAGTTTTATAATATGCCAGCTTTTTCCCAAAATAATGGTGCTACTTGGATGGGGTCGTCGGTGCAACATGTATTAGACATCAGGATTTGCATCTAGGAGACCCACATCACACCTGCTGTCGAACAAAGTTTGGGGTCATATAATGTTTCCTATTAGTACATAACAATAAAAAAGACATATTTATATTATAACAGACAATCTGCAACTAGCAATTGCGGTGACATCCTTGTAGGAACTCTGCACGGAAATTCATTAAATGAAATGACTCATCGATATCTGGAGATCTGCCCTGATTACCAACACATCCCGGAAAAATATCCTTGTCTATCGGGTTCCCAAACATCATCCAACATGGGATGAAAATTAACAGTTCGGTACCTAGACCGCTTGCCTAACCGGCTTCCCCATATTTTAGTTGACCATCCTGTATCTGTAATGTCACAGCCCACGATATAAAATCACGTGAAAGATTGCAATTTCCATACCAGCCCTATTTATCTTTTCACCTCGGCTGCAGGATTATCTCCGAAATTGTCGCTGATCCTCGATCCTTCCACTTGAAAAATTCATTATTGAAAATGGAAAGAGATTACAGCGAATAACGGGAAACCCATTTCAGACTTCTGGGGTCTATGTCTGTCTTGTTCCTTATTCAATATAAAACATGCTGCCAAAGAGCCAATGTTCATTTTGGGCTGAAATATCAATCACAGTAGATTGTTGTTTGGTTTGAAAGAAGGTGACGTCGATGGAAAGGCGCTTTTCTAGAGGAGTGGAAAATAGACAGGGGTGAGTTTATTTTTAAATTATGCAAGAGAAAATGTCAGCCAGTGTCGGACTGAAAGAGAAAATTATTTCGAGAGTTCAGAAACATAGAGCATAAGAAACACATCAGATTCATAACGAACGATATGTTGTTTCCTACACTTAGTACATAACAATAAAAAAGACATATTTTTTATATCATAACAGACAATCTGCAACTAGCAATTGCGGTGACATCCTTGTAGGTACTCTGCACGGAAATTCTTTAAATGAAATGACTCATCGATATCTGGAGATCTGCCCTGATTACCAGCAATAACCTTGGTGATCTAGAAGAAAGTTGGAATATGGCATATAGATAATTGTTGTTTACAGTTCGCGTGACTGAGTTAACAATATTAATAAATGACTTATCTTCTCGACAACAACTCTATACTCAAATGCACTATGACCCAGAACTATGGTTATCTCTGGGAGTGAAATTTTCCAGTAAGTACGCAAAACCATGCACAATAACTGCCTTCAAATGTATTGTGGAGAGTGAAGTGGCATCTTGGATTACATTGTACATTCGTCTGATTAGAAACAGAAATCACTCATTCCTATGTAAGTGAAAATATTATCTCTTTCTCAAAAAGCTTTATAGAGTTGTCAGTTATCTAAACATGGTTTCTTACGTAATATTAGCATATTATTAGTAATATTAGTATATCTATTTTTCTGCTTATAAATTTCAAAATTATTATGTGAAAATGAATTTGAGGATGCGTTGGCTTTCGAGGAAAACAGTTATTTGTAATTGAAAACCTCAAATGTAACTACAGGGTGTCCAAGGACTCCTTTTCTCTCGGGAATAAACAGAGAGTTTCCGAAATTGGAGCAATAAATGAGATAAAAAGACTTTTATTGGTAATCACTGATAAGATCTAAAACCTGCGCAAACCGCGCTGAAACACTGCCAGCGGCCAGGCACGCTGTGGCCTGGAGAATCAAACCAGTGCCTCTCAAACAAAGGTAACTGAAAGCGATATCATAAAATTTTTACGAATATTTTTGACTGCATTCTGGGATACCCTGCATATGGGGTCAAAATATTATAAGTACTTCATATAACTTCCCTTGAAGTTACAAAAATAAAATGTTTCTCTTTGATAACTTCTCAAATTGAAAACAACAAATTTTTCATCATTAAGATTCAGTTGTTTTGCTAAATAGTCAAGTTCGGACTGCCCGCGAAAGATACACCTCAAAATTCTGAAATTCTCAATACATTTTCTGAATGTTTGTTTGCTCGTATGTGGAGTCGATCAGAGTAACGATTTTTGATATCCAACTAATCCAACCAATAATTTTTTTTGTAAGTACAAAAATAATAACACTTCATTACAAAGGCTTATAATGCACACATTCACATATCGTTAGGATAGAAAGTCAGGAACGGTCTACCCCTCACGACTATTTCAATATTTTTCACCAGGAGACGAAAAGCTCATACGAAATCAAGATCAGAATGAAACTTTGATGCAAGTGGGAAGCTTCGATGGCGAGGTACTCTTGATACAGAATTTTCTGTTGAGATATTTGGGTCTTGTTGAAATTTTGATGTATTCAACATGGGGGAAAGACTGGCCCTGACTTTCTACCACAACACCAAGGTTCTTCTTTATGTGAAATGAAACAGTACTGCTACAGTCTTACTCATAGTAACCTATGACATTTTTATAAAAAACGACTTTGTCAGATACTACTCGACCTAAGCAAAGCATTTGACAGTATTTAGATAGCCGAAGGCAGAGACTTGTGATGGGGAATACGTCTGATTTCGAAGTGGTTTCTAGGGCTGGTCAACAGGGAAACCTCTCGGGCCCAATGTAACTTCTTGCATTCACCGTAGATTTGACTACTTTTCAAACTGCCAACCTCACCAATAATGAAATTAGAAAAAAAATTCTCGAACAAATATATCGGTATCGATCTTGAAAAGCAAGTGTGATGTGAGTTGCCCCAATGCCACCCAGACTGCCTTTCAAGGTTCTGCGGGTTTCCCTACAGCTTATCAATGAATGCGCCATAAACAAATCAATACTTCACCTTGGAGCACTACGACAAATAAAATAGCTGTCCTCTGCCAGCACAGGCTATATCAACGAGTATTTGTGAGGAAGAGTTACCATTACTATCCCAAGCACGGCTGAGGTTTCTTTTGATTCTTAATATGCCTGTCACGTATATCCCAATCGTAAGGAAGTCCATAGTTGCTTGAAATTCTGTTCAGCACCACACCCGAATCATCCACTACAGCTGTCTTCCTAACTTTCGAAAATTTACTCTCAACTACTAACAAATCTAACCCAATCTTGTATTTTTCAGGTGCAATGGAACTTTATTTAATAAATTATATGCTAGAAATGTTGGCCTATGCTGGATTCCTCCTTCTGGTTGTGTATATCTTCTTCACATCTTGTTACAACTACTGGCAAGATAGAAATTTTCCCTACTTAAAACCTACATTCCCACTTGGAAACAATCAAACATATCTGTGCAAATTTCTCGGTCCGCATTTTGAAAGCTTCGACTATTATGGACAAATCAAGAGAAGGGGCTACAAGTTTGCAGGGGTGTTCTCCATCATTCGACCAAAATTGGTGGTAGCAGATCCTGAAATAGTGAAGGATATATTAGTGAAGGTAATGAAAAATATAGAAAGCTATCTACAGCGTGGGCAAATTTTCAATGCTCGATTGCAATTGTGCCCCCCTGGAGGAACATTACACAAATAACTGGCAGATGTAATTCAATGTTCGTAGAAGAAAGTAGTTGTTTTCTAACAAATACTTTCCTTGATTGTTTCACTTTGTGAAATAGTATGGAGAGAAAAGAATTTTTACTTCGGTGAAATTATTCATTATATTCATTGATAGTAACTAACACACAATGATATTTTACTTGAATTACAGGTTATTTCAACGATACTCATTTTTGCAGGACTTCAACTATTTTATTGATCGCAGCTTCTATAAGAGCCAGTTTGATCCTCTCTCAGCAATGCTTTTTAACCTGGATGGATCAGAATGGAAAGAGAGGAGGATAAAGTTAACACCGACTTTCACCAGTGGTAAACTGAAAATGATGATACCATCGGTAGTTCTGGTTAGTCAATCCTCGATAAAGGAAATAGATGATCTGATAGTGGAGAATGCGGATATAGACATCAAAGAGGTAAACGTTCTACGAAGTTTTTCATTTATTAATCTATGATATATTGCGTATGAACGCATTAGGGGATCGTGGGGTATCTGAAGTTGGCGTTACGAAAATTACTTTTTCTGAAATTTAATATACTTTCTTCTGAAGCCATTGCTGAACTTATTAGTTATGTACTAGGTACAAACGTTTCAAAAATTAAGGTATATTTTGCCCTGTTCCGCCCGATACATTGGGCAGAACATAACATGGGGTGGAACAGGGTACAAAAAATTTTAAATTGTACGATAATGTTACCTATTACAATACAATGATCAAATTTCCCTCTCTTTCAAAAAATTTATTGAAGAAAATGCTAAGTGAGGAAGAAATAACATTTAGAATAAATCACATGAATGTGTCATCTCTTCATCTGCAAAAATCACGTTCAGAACCAGTTTCATCGTCATCACTGCCCATTTATTTCTGTACACACGGGTCATCTGAAAAGAACGTACCTACTTATTTAAATGATTTTTGTTTCCATACATGCAGCGTAACGGGGTACCCCACTTCGCCCCTCATTTTGGTACCCCATTCTGACCCAAACGCATTTTTTTAATTCAAAAGTACATACGTTCAAAAACGCCATTAAAAAAAATTATATTGGAAAATAAAATAGCTAGAAGTCATCCTTTTCAGGCAGTTATATTCTTTACGTCATAGGACTTATCATAAAATACTTACCGTGCTTTGAAAACAACTACTATTTGCACTGAACACATTCGCATGCACCAAATCAATCATGAACTCGTACTAACGCACCTGTTGAGCGGGAATCTGGATCAATACCAAATGCCAATGCAAAACATAGAAAAATGGTGTGTCTTCCAAGTAATCCGTTCTACAGCGCTGACCCGTTCTACCCCACGTCCCTCTATATGCCCTAATTGGCTAATATCTATTTTTTCTCAACAGATCATATCCACATTCACAATAAAAACGTTAGCAACCTGCGCTCTGGGTATAGAAGCAAGCAACGGTGGGAGGGAGATCGATATATTTACAGAAATGACTGCAAAACATGCCAGAACACAAAGTCTGGCAGATATCATCAGATATTCATTTATAGATAGATTTCCAGATATATGCAGAAGAATAGGTAGGTATAAACTGATACAGAGCCAAATAATCAAGTGAGAATGTATTTTTTTTAATGTGTGATTGTAATATACATAGACATAGTACAATTAAGCGGGTTTGCAATAGACCGTTTACATTTTGGAGGTCTTCAATAACTTTTTTCAAGAGTCTGTTTCTAATTGAAACTCTTGATACGCTCAGGAAACACCGTCCTAGCTAACGCCTTCCAAAGCTATTATTATATTTTATCATAATCAAATACTACTACTGTGACTTTAATTTTCAATACCAACAATAGAACAATCATATACTTCTGATACATACTTCCAAACCTGACACCACTCATTTGATAGAAGAAGTAATGTAATCAAACCGAAGCGGCTTGTGACGTGCGACTTGCAGCCTGGAATAAGTTGCATGCGATTGATTCCAAAACGTACATAAATCAATGTATTCTTACCGGAGTGGCGTCGCATTATGCGACGTGGCAAGATGTGACGTTCGACAAGCATTTTGAAAGTTTTTTTCTCCATCCTGTAGAAGTTCTTGAATTTTTGAGGATGAAGTTCCAGCTGTTGGGATACAACAAACATGCTATGTGTTTCAGCATTATCTTACAAGTATGGATGAACCCATAACCTATTTCTTCCTTTTTTTTTCCTTCTTGCAACCGCAGCAGCAATTATTGACTCAATGTCTTTTTCTGACGATGACATCAAGGCAACTAGGGACTGAAGATGAAAAAAATTACGAGTCGTGTTGTGCCACTTAGGTGTGGAGGTAAACATACGGCTTCAGACTTGCGACGTGATACTTGTCTTCCGGCTGCAAGTCGTACGTCACAAGCCACTTCGATGTCAATACGCACTAACACTCTTTCACACCTGAATGAACTCACTTAGATACTTTGGGTTTCTGGTATGTCCTTTACATCTTGCCACAATCTGGGTTTCGGAAGATATATCACTGCTTACCCCAATCTCTCACACAAGTCTCTCGAGGACTTCTGAAGGGTGCAGCCAGTTGATGGGATTGATAATTTCAACAATTCCTTATTTTATATACATAAGGCCTTCGTAAGAGCGTTTCACTTACACTTAGACTTAGATGTAAATATTCCTAGATCAATGATATTTGTTGAATCCTCTGGTCCACTACTATAGCTACCAGCTTGTCCCTCAACATTCTGCCTAAAGAATTTCTAAGATTCTTCAATATATTCAATTGATACTCGAGTTATTTGATGAAACTCATTATTCAACTTTGAAACAAATAGGAAATATTAAAAGTTTTCTTGGTTTGGCATATGGGTACTATTCTAGTCTAGTTCTGGGTATTCTTGTACTATAGTGTTATGGTGCTTGTTTGAAGGAATGAGTCATTGAAAGAAATTCTGTCAGAGATCAAACTCATGAGCTCTTGGATAATATTAGAATAATTATAATACATTCCACCAATTCTATTTGATTATTATATATCGACTGAACGATCGGAATGCTTCAATATAAATATTGGAAATTTCATTTTGTCTCTTGTCTTATATTTTTCAGGGTTGAATTTCATAAGAACAGATGTTGCCGATTTTTTCCGGAAAGTTCTGAAAGAAAGCATGACATACAGAGAAGAGAGTGGTATATCTCGTCCAGACTTTTTGGAGATATTGATCAATATGAAAAATGATTCGAAAAGTACTTCGAAACCCGTTACTGATGATGAATTGGTATGTTTCCACTTCATATAGTTCAGAAAAATGCATTGCATTGCATTACATTGCAGTGCGTGTTGCGTGATGCGTGTTGCGTGTTTTGTGTGTTGCATGTTGTGTGTTGCATGTTGATTTTCTGTCGATATATTGATCAATATAAAAAATTATTCAAAATGTACTTCGAAACTCGATACTGATGATGAATCGTTGTATTATCACTTCATTGAGTTCAGAGAAGATTGTTTTATTTTTTATTTTCGGATGGAAACCTTGAATTTTCTTTAATGTTCAGTTCGGGAAAATATGAAAAAGATGTTTCAGCGGTTGTAGGAGTTGATAGATGATTTCTGTTAAAACTTCGCCAAAATTCCCTAGTGTTTTGTGTGTTGCGTGTTTTTCGTTGCGTGTTTTTCGTTGCGTGTGTTATATAAAATATGATTCAAAAAGTACTTTGCGTATTGCAAGTGTCGTGTTGCGTGTTACATGTTGCGAGTTGCGTGTTGCGTTTTGCGTGTTGCGTGTTGCGTATTACATGTTGCGTCTTGCGTGTTACGTCTTGCGTGTTGCGTCTTGCGTCTTGCGTTTTGCGTGTTGAGTGTTGCATGCTGAATTACAGAGAGGAGAGTGGTATATCTCGTCCAGATTTTATGGAGATATTTTGATCAATATAAAAAATTATTCAAAACTCACTTCGAAACCTGTTAGTGATGATAAATTGTTATATTTTCACTTAATTTTCACTTGAGTTCAGAGAAAATTGTTTTATTTTTCATTTTGGGATGGAAATCTTGTATTTTCTCTAATGTTCGATTCAGAAACGATATGAAAATGTCAATTTCAGACAATAAAATTAAAACACAATCATCAGATGGAAGCTCACCTAATATCGAAATTATATGGAGCTTGAGTCGATCATAAAAACAATGGAGTTTGTTATTGATTTTCGACTCATAACGACAATTGTAACCAACCACTGAACTTTTGAAAATGTGTCAAAAAGTATAAAACAGATATTTCCACGGTCGTAGGAACAACATTCCCTAATGTATAACTCATGAAGGTTTGGATTGCATGGCATTGCAGTGCGTGTTGCGTGTTGCGTATTGCGTGTTATGATACAATATAAATTGTTTCATTGATAGATATTCACACGGACAAAAAATTAAATCCCTAAATTTCATACCCGTAACAAGAGCTTATCTGGGACCAAATTTTTTAAATGCTCTTTCTGTAAAATACAGATTTTTGAGATACTTCCCTTTTTATTCAAGGCGACGATATGACGTCACGAGGCTTATTACTTGGCCCTTCTCCTCTAATATGATGTCATAATTTGATGAACATCCTACCGCCCCCTTAACTTGTGATTCAATTTTTAGCAGAATTAGTAGCATCCAAATGCTTCGATTTAGTTGAAACACGAATGGAACTGAATATTGTGGACTTCATTTTAGTAGCTACTTTCAATCATTTTTTTAGAAATCTGAGTTGAACTTCTATTCTGTCCACAGTGATCACAGTAGCCATTTTTTAGCGGAGCTAATATAGAGGTTTAGAGGTACCAAACTGTGGCGCAAAACCTGCAATCGATTTACCTTTTCATTTTCAGACAGCTGAGGTGTTTCTCTTCTTCCTTGCATCTCTCGATACATCTTCCAGTGCAGTTTTATTCGCTTTATACGAATTGGCTAACAATCCTGAATTGCAAGAAAGGACCAGAAGAGAAATCATCGGAGTTTTGAGAAAGCATGACGATCAAATCAATTCTTACTGTTTGAATGAAATGAAATACCTACGTCAAGTTATGGACGGTGAGTTCTCCATCAGTGGTAGTGAACTGAGTCAAATAAGGGTTTCTGTCGCGTTGCTGAATATAAGTTTCATTTTTTGGTGTATTACTTTGTGATATATTGTTATTATATTCTATATGACCTCGTTACATGAAGTTTATATATTATGTATACCTCTATGTTCACTGCTACTTTACACTTTCTTGCAAACATTATTGATATATGTTCGAAAATAAATTTCAAGTGTGACTGACTGAGAAGACACAATAATATGTATATTTCAGTTGACTAATGACGATAACTTCAGTATTAGAGTATTTTCTTAGGTAACATCACAAGACCATGACAAATAGTCAACTATTATTTTCTAATTTTTTGTAATTTTATAGGTGCAACCGAGTGTGAATGAAATAGTCACTTGAATTATTTTCATTCTCTGCCAAGAATGCTTTTGGCTTTGTGATCATTCATTCAGTCCGTCAGCTGGTATTGTAGATACTCATGAGCATTTTGTTGGTAACCCAAAATCGAAAACAAAACATTTGAGTTTGACATATGGATATATGACTCTTATTCGTTTATCGTAATGAAAGGAAAGCAGATTCTTCAGTAGTAATTTCTCATCCTGTATATATTTTCAAACAAAAATCAGAATGCAATACCCACGATAGATTTATGTAAAAAAAACAAACACTGTTCAAAGTGTCACTGAAGGAGAAATGTTTCCATAATTTTCAGCTTTTCCATTCTTGCTGTGTGAAATTGCTTCTGAAGAGACTGAAGATCTGATGTAAGAGACGCATTCCTTGCATCCATGAAATGAACGATTTATGTGAGTCATACTTTTAAATAACATTCTCCCTTTCTCATTTATTTACATGAATTTTCAATGAGAACTATAGATAATTGAAAACCTTCAGATTTTTTATTCAGTTTTCACTATATCTATAAGATGTCGTTCAATATCCAGCGTGGCTTTAGCCAGGAAAATACTTGTTTTCTGTCAGTTATCAACAAAAAATCACATTTTTCAATTGTGATGGAGGATGTCCCCATTTTCACTATGAATAACTTTCAGGAAGGTACTTTGAACGATGGAAAATAGCGACTGAAGTTCTGTTTATATTTTCAAACAAAAATCAGAATGAAATTGACTATTCAGTTGACTTCCTAGTTTGAACTAGCATTATTTAATATTCCGACTTTAAACACGAAATTTCATGACTTTCCGACTTAAAAGACAAAATTACTCGACCTGCGGTCTCGCAATTTTTTCATGTCAGTTATTCTAGTGAAATTACTAATAGGCAAAATTATTTCGTTGAAGGAAGAAATTTATTCGATAAAAAAAGCTCTTGTGTTTCAACTGTTGAAAAATTTTTTTGAGAAATTATATGGCCTTCCTACACATTCGTAGAAATTTGTGGTAAAATAACTTTTTTTCATTGAGTTCCAGAGTCTCTGAGGCTATATCCACCACTTCCAACCTTAGACAGAAAATGCGTGAAAAACTACAGAATCAGAGGCACAGACTTGACCATTGAGAAAGATCTAGACATCATTATACCCGTGTTTGGCATACAGAGAGATCCCGATAATTATCCAGAGCCAGAGAAATTTGACCCGGAGAGGTTCAATGAAGAAAATAGAAAGAACATTAGGTCTGAGATATATCTTCCATTCGGTATAGGTCCAAGAAACTGTATAGGTGAGTTGCTGTTCAGAACTTCAACAGATCACGTTTCTCAGAATGTCCGAATGGAGCTAAAGGACTTTTCCCTTGTCCTACAGCTCAATTCTGGTTGCTCGAACTCAAGAGTTGGGTAACCCAAAAAACTCACTGCGTTACCTCTGAGGTTCAGTATGCCCTACTCCCACTCAGGCATATTGAGCCAAATTATCCTGAGATTTCATCTGGATTTCTTAAAATTCCCTGGTTGAGGTTGGACGGAGCCACAAAAAAACCTTCTTACAGCCTTCTCATGATTTATTCTTTGCGACTAGGTACTCTTGTCTTTGTGGACTGAGAAAGTTCTCATCATACTTCTCCCATGACCCTGAGCTCAAATCTGGTGGCTCAAACAGTAGAGAACACAAACAATCTGGATGAACTTTTCTTTGGTAACATATTTCTGAGAAAGACTGATCCTTTTTCGATCTATGTTCTTTTGTACTCATGTCTAGATTTTTTCAATTTCTCACATATATGATGATGTATCCCATCTCGTAATCCAGAGTAATCCTGACAGAAGATGAAAATTGTTCAATTCTAAACAAGTTTCATTATGTAAAATATCAAATTTTCAATTTAGTAAATTCACTTTCTATTATTACTTACTCACAGGTACGTATTGATGATGACTTAACACTCGAAGGAGCTTTGCGACCATTTTCAAAAATAAAATATTTTGCATGAAATACAAAGTTTTTTCCTTGAAGAATATTTTGTATTACCTACGTGTATAAACATTTGAATATAGAATTCTGTAACGTTATTCTTGTTATTGTACCATTGAAGTTATTTTCTTTTCTGTAGTTTTCATGGAGAGAAATAAACTTATTATTATCATTATCATTACTTACTTCTACATGAAGATATCGATATATGGCGATACAATTGTTGTGGATACTCATTCAACATTTTTTCAGGTCTACGTTTTGGGATGGTGCTAACTCAAATTGCTCTCATTGGAATTTTGAAGAATTTCAGGATGTCTGTGAGCAGTTCAACTAAACTGCCAATTGAATTTGATAAACAACATTTTATGTTAATTACGAAAAACCCCATTCTATTCAAAGCTGAGAGAATACAATAATAAAAACATGATTGTGGGACAAATATTGAATACATTGAATAATACGCTTCATTTGTGATTTTGAAGAAAATTTTGCAATATTATTGCTAATATTTTTCATTTTTTTTTGTTTTCTTGATGATAGTAGAATTGATTTTCAAATTTTGAATTTTTCTGCGAGTCGAGTTGATCAGAGAATTTGTTGTAAATTGAGTATGAATAATTTTATTGTATGAGTTTGTAAATAAAAAATATGCTCGGCTTGTACCTTTCCCTTCATTACCTTTTCTCAACCTCTTTATTCCAGCTTAATCCTCTCCAGGCAGTACTCAAGTGATTCGTCCAAGTTTCCAGTATGAAGAAGGTAATTGTCTTGAATTAAGGAGAGTCTCAACCTGCTTGATCACTATGTATACGCCCTCGTATGTTAGGAGCGAGTTACCAAAATGCTCTTAAGTTGAAATTTTGCTGATTTCACATAGGCTTCCCAAAATTGGGTGCATGTGGTGGCATGAGATACCATTAATCCCCAAATACTCAGAAAATTTTGAATTTTTCTTTTGATTTGATAATGTGATTTTTCGCTTTTTTCAGCACCAACAAAATTTGTGCCGTTATCTGAAATACCACTCCTAGATATAAATCCGACTGAATATGTCATAAATGTTTCAGCAGGAAGAATAATTATTTATCTGCTGGCATTTCATAGTTCATTATGGACCAAGGAAACGTCAACTTAACGGTCGATCATACTAAAAGGTAAATAGAATACTACAAAAAAGTTAAACAAGAACCAATGAAAAGAATCAATTATGGGGATACCAATTGAAAAATCAAATATGTTATTTCACTGCTGTGAAAAGTTTCTATGGTAAGTTTTATGATATCCTAAATAACCAAATTCCACTAATTGAGAACTACAAACATACCTTTCAAGTATAGTAATCAAGCAAGATAAAACATATCGAAGAAAAGTTGCACAAAAAGTTCAAAACTACGAATAATACTGATAGCTATCGAGAATTCACTAGAATCAGAAGGACACTTGAACAAAACTCAGTGAAGCATGTGGCATGTGCACTATATACAGGTGATATTGAAATAAAGCTCGTATATATTAGACTTTTCGTTGAAAGTTTCAAGTTAGAGTGTAATTTTCAATCAGGGACTGAAGGAGAAGCAACAATATCATCTTGTCAAAATAATTTTTTGCTCAATTATAATTCTCAAATTATTATCACTGATATATTTTGTACACTTCTTCTGATTATGGAAATTAAAATTTCTTCAGTTCCTGATTGTAAAATTATACTCCCCAACGTTAGAAGGAGCGATTCACAATACATATAGATATTTAAAAAATTCGAGGCTCTTCAACGGAGCAGATTTTGGCATTACGATACCACGCTTTTTCTTCAGTTCCTGATTGAGAAATTCTACTTCCTAAAGGAGTTTTACAAAATATATAAAGGATTAACTGAATATTTTTATTGAGAAAAAACTGATTTTGACGAGATGGTACTGTCTTGAATGCGGTTACTTAATATCATGAAATTCTCTGGAGCCCGAAAAAGAATTCCAGGTACCTCCAATGCCTAAATGACCCTCACCGTCCAACGGTGGGAACCCCCTCTTGGTGGAGGCGTAGTATTTCTGTCGTACTGTAATGTCTTGCTCCTGCCGTCCACTGGTGGGTTTTTCCCGCGTCCACTGGTGGGTTGCTCCCGCCGTCTACTGGTGGGTTGCTCCTGCCGACGACGACAAGAATTTTCCAATCAGGATCTGAGGGAAACAAAAAGCAGCAGTATCGTTTTGACAAAATCTGCTCTATTGAACAACATCGAATATTTTCAAGTTGTGAAACACGCCCTCTGATCTCAGGAAGTACAATTTTTTGAACAGGAATTAAAGAACAAGCAGTAGTACTTGCAATTTTCTGATGAAATTATATAATTGCTCTGTAAGTGGAACATTGTAGGGCAGTAAACACTATTATTATCATTATTATTGAAACATTTTCCTTCCAACTCGTCAAGATGATTCCCTTTATGCGATACATAAAATTCTTTTTATCAGTATGCAAACATTGTAATTACAAAAATATAGCTCATTCAAAGTTCAAGGTCTTGTTCGAAGTCTTAAATTGAGTTCAGGTTGATTTAATTGGCATGTCATTTCATTATGTTTTCATCGTTAACGGATGATTATATTTCATTACAGTTCAGTTTTCTTCGGGATTATTCTCTGGTCTGGAAGAAAATATAATTATCCTAAGATTGTTCAAAATAAAGTGTCGAGCTGAGTGCATTCATGTTTTTTTTATTCAAATTACTGCGGTTAATATGTAGGTATGCAATGAAGGAATTCAGGTGTGATAAGTAGGTGTTTCGTATCTAAATAATGTCCCAAAAATCACGAAGTTATAAGAAAAACCCGTGCGAAGCTCGATACTCAGGTAAGTACAATTATTGACATATTGTTGATATGGTGTATATATTCGAGAAAGTATTATCACAATGGCTATTTGAAATTCAGCACACTATATTATAATATAAACTATTAAATAATGAATTTAAAGCACTAATGCAAAAGAGATATTTGATCAGCATCACGATTTCCACAATATTCAAAAATACGAGCAAATTCACTAGAAGCCAACTTCCCATTAATTCGATTCTGGGTCCTTTTTCGGGCGTCTACGAGTATCCTGATAATCCTCAACAATGTTTTAGTGTAAACAGTGGCATGGAAATTGAAATCTTCAAATTTATTTAAGGAATATAAAAAGCGGTTTCCTGATACTATTTCGTCATGAAATTACTAACTGTGAACCAAAAACAATAAAATACAGATTTCCTTATAACGGTTCGAAGGTCCCTGGTTATTTTTATTTTCACGGTCTGTTGTTTTAATTTTTGTTTTATCTTAGTTCAGGGTTGATTGGCCTTGTTTAATTGCTCTGGTCTACTTTGGTCGTTACTTCCAAAAACAATAAAATACAGATTTCCTTATAACGGTTCGAAGGTACCTGGTTATTTTTATTTTCACGGTCTGTTGTTTTAATTTTTGTTTTATCTTAGTTCAGTGTTGATTGGCCTTGTTTAATTGCTCTGGTCTACTTTGGTCGTTACTTATTTTCGAATGACATTATTGCAATTTCAGTACTATTGTGTTTAGCGACACAGACACTAAAAAAGTTGAATCAGGTAAGGGAAAATTCATGAAGAAATTGCGAAAATAGTAACTTCAATATTACCAGCCATGAGAGCATATATTCCTATATAAATCTAATTCAGTCTTGACTTCTACAGGTGATATGGAGCTTAATTCGTTCTACGTGATGCGAGATATTCTGGCTTATGCTAGTATTCTCCTCCTAGTTGTTTATTTGTACTTCACACTTTGTTACAACTACTGGAAGGATAGAAATTTTCCTTATTTGAGACCAAAGTTCCCGCTTGGAAACAATCAAACATTACTTTGCCCATTTCCTGGTCCTCATTTGGAAACTGTGGATTATTATCAAGAAATCAAAAGAAGAGGCTACAAGTTTGCAGGGGTATTTTCTATCGTTCGGCCAATATTGGTAGTATTAGATCCCAAACTAGTGAAGGATATATTGATAAAGGTAAATACTTAAATGATACTTTTCCGAAAAATGCCTAAAATCAGAGGAAGAACACACTATAGAAAATTTGGATTAGGTATTTGGTTTTCGTTAAATTTTCAACAAGAAAATGGTTCTTCAAAATTTCAAATAATAAAATCCAAAATAATTTCCATGATATTCTTTCGGCGTAAAGTCGGGTTATATGATTCTATCAAAATGCAGCACCCCTGTTTAATTCGCATAAAATCAGAAAACATCTTACTTACATTCGGATCGGTATATTCGGCAATTGTTTTTGTTTTGGTTCACTTATATAATGAAGTTTATGCTCGTGAAGCCTTCAATATCACAAGAAACGCGAAGAAAATTTAAGAAAATGCATCTATTTTTAAAATTACTTGTGTTCAACTAGTGAACGATTTGACAGCATGACATAGTTGCTTCGTGTACATTCCAACCGATGCAGCAGGATGCAGGATTTGAATCCATCAAGGGCAAGTGAAGTTTGCCTTTCTGACCACCAGTGATTTGGTACATACCATATAGTTAGAGTGCCCATCGGCAAAAATTTCTCTTCAAACTTTCTGTATGGATTCTTTGGACCAAGTCTGCCACCGTTTTCCTCTGTGACTTTTTGACATTTTTGAATTTTTTTTTGTGTTTCCCTCGTGTCCTAACTACAGTAAGAAACTCTAGATGGTGATTCGTCAGGTCGTATTGAGAAAAAAAGTTCCTATGAACATAGGTCCGGAGTTGCTTCGTTTCTGAGATACAAGGCGTTTAAAAAAAGACTTCGAAACTTCAAGCTTGAGGTTTGCGCTTCACAATAGTGTTATTGAACATATATACAGTATATGAATAAGCAATCATTTTCAAGATTTACTGACGAGAATGTTTTATGGGTAAGTTGAAAATGAGACAGGAGTAAAACAAGGCTTTTTTTTGGTATGTATAAGTGGGGCCTGTCACAATACTCTGAAATTGTTGCACATAGTCCAAAGAGGGTGTGGGTTGCTGCTTTAGTACAATAATTCCATATCCACCAAATCATTCATGATTTTCGGATCATCCGCAAACATTTTCGTGAAGTGCGACAAAACACATTTTAAGTACTCAAATACTAGCATATTATATTTGCATGAGAAGGTAGGAGTCTTCAGAAATGATATGAACTTTTTCCTTTCCTCCTCCGATCATTTTTAGCAGAGTTATGACCAATCAAATATTCGGCTCCGTCAGAACTTCCAGCGGCGGTAAGCGTGAACCGGAAATTTGATGTCAGCATTCAATCACGTTCTTCGAGAAAACGAGCGCAAGTCATGTCACCTTGTTGAGTTGTATTTCCGATAAATCATATACTTTCTAAGAGTACAGCAAAAATATATTTTTTTATTTTTAAACAAAAAAAAAGTTCCACCCCTGGAATTTTGGTAAACAATTTTTTTTCGTGTTTATCATGGTTCTAACAACTAGCATACCGAGGTTGGTGGTGCTATAATCGATCCTTGTCTCAAAACCCAATCATATTGGGTTATTCACGAATATTTCTTTTATGAAATCGTTATCGTCATTTTCCTAAGAACAATTTTTTTGTCATCATTGTATATAATTTCAATCATTTTAATTTCCCCAGGACTTTGACCAATTTGCTGATCGTGGTTTCTACAAAAACAATTTCGATCCTCTGTCATTATCTCTTTTTGCCATGGATGCGGTATTTTGGAAAGAAACCAGAATGAAGTTGTCTCCTACTTTCACTAGTGGAAAGATTAAAATGATGATTCCATCGGTCTTTTCTGTTAGTCGAACAATGATAAAGAAAATAGATGATTTGATAACAGAGAATGCTGATATAAATATAAAACAGGTAATAGTTTTAACTTTTTTCAAGAAAACATGAAAACTTTGAAATCATTTATAAACTATATTGTTCTTTCTTCCTTACAATTATTAATTTCTCGGGAAAACCATCGAAAATTAACTTATTTATTCTCTGAAATTTTTCATAATCAATTTCATCTTGTTTTCTTTCTATATTTGTCATTTTTGTAATTCGCAGCAGGGTTGAATTCATTATTTCCACTGAGAGTAATAGTAATAAGAATACACTCCAGTAAATTCATCTTGATTTCGTGGTATCAATGTTAAAATTTGCTTCAATATTTTTATCTGCCCTAACCTTGCATTCCAATTTTTGAGAATGAATGAACTTGAAAAGCAATTTGAGAAATATCCACATTCATATTTTATTTTCATATAGCTAGATATTAGATACTGAATAAAAAAATTGACTTCATGTAATAATAATAATAATAATAATACTCCCTCATAAACACTCGTAGAGTGTACCCAAAGGCATATCCTGTGCGGGTAGAGGACGGCTATTATTATTATTTGCCGTGGCGCTGTAATATCAATATACAAACCCATTTATCTATAAGTGTGAAATTTTTATTCCTTACATAGATGGCGTCCTCATATACAATAAATTCGTTGGCAACCTGCGCTCTAGGCATAGAAATAAGCCACTCTGGGAGGGAGATTGAAATCTTCACAGAAATGACTGAAAAACATATGCACGCTCCAAGCTTCATAGATACTATCAGATTTTCTTTAATGGATAGATTTCCATTTATAAGTAGTAAACTGAGTGAGTATAATTTTATAAACGATATAAATATACAGGATTATGCTTCGCAAGTTTATTTATACAGGGTGTTTCCTAACTACGGTTCCTGACTGCAGGGGTTGATTTGTTAGGTCATTTTAAGAAGAAAAGTTTCTATGAACATATGTCCGGAGTTGCTTCGTTTCTGAGATACAGGGCGTTGAAATTAAAGGAAAAAAAAACGGTAATTATAAAATATCATAAATATCCTAGAACCGATTTGGTTGAAATTTTGTACATCTATTTGAACTGATGAGGCGCTCCTTTAGCCCTAACTAGATTGGATTTATTATGGCCAGTGGCGTCTAAGTGGGCACCACAGCCAACAATATTGTAAAAAAAAGTACGCCACTGACTTTTTTTTTGGTGAATTTTGTTAGATTGAACAACTCAAAATACAACTTTTTAGCCTCTTGTATTTTCATCATATCTAGCTTCGTTTTCGAGAAAAAACAAAAACATAAAATAAAGACCAAAAATAAAAATATTAACAATTGCGATATTACAGTAAATGAGCAAAATGTCCACCTTCTGATAAAATTCACGACCGCATTGATTGTCTGACACGTTCAAAAATTCCTTATTACATTGCAATTGTCAATTATTCGGTTCCTCAAGTCATCTAGTACAGGAGTTTTATAAACAAGAGCCTTCAGATGACCTCATAAATAGAAATCTAGAGGATTCATATCAGGACTGCGAGCTGGCCAATGTTGAGGTCCTGCACGTCCAATCCAGCGATTAGGGTAGGTCATGTATAAACCACATATTGCCCCTTACAAGTATGGGTACTTCTTCTAACAAAATGGGTAAATAATCTCGCAAAAAGTCCGTGTAGGATTCACCTGTTAATCTTTCTGTTAAAAAAAATGGGCCAATTAGGTAGTCACCAATAATTCCTACCCAAACGTTCAGCGAAAATTGATGCTGAAAATGATTTTCTCTAATAGCGTGGGGATTTTCGTCGGCCCAAAAATGGTTATTGTGAAAGTTCATAATAGCATTCCGTGAAGAATTTGCCTCGTCCGTAAATGAAATATTTGGTAAAAAATTATTATTGTGTTCCATCATATGAATTAACCACCTGCAAAACATTAATATTGGATGAAAATCCCGAGGCAGTAGAGCTTGGACCCGCTGTATGTGATATGGATATAGGAGGTTTCTTTTTAGAACTTTCCAAACGGTTTTTGGACTGACTTCAAGCTGCAGTGCAATCTTCCTGGTACTATTTGAAGGATCTTCTTCTATCGCATCAAGTATAGCTTCTTCTAGTTCAGGCGTTGTTACCGTTTCTGGTCTTCCACCACCTGCATTTTTATTGAAACTCCCAGTGTCACATAATCTTGCATGTAGCGTTCTAAATGTTTTAGCGCAAGGAATTACTCTGTTAGGATACCTGTCCTGGTAAATTCTTCGTGCTTCTCCCGAATTTTTATTTGCTAATCCATAAATAAGGTGCATGTCAGCCATTTCAGTGTAAGTAAAATTATTCATGGTGGAATTGCTGCTAATTGACAACTCTGAATTTTACTGCTATGACAATAATGTTGTCAAAGCGACCTTACCTGCATTTAAGGGCCATTATTCATTATCGTATACAGGTACGCCTATCGCTATAAAATTATTACGGATGGTGAACAAATAACAACCAATAATCCAAAACAAAAATTACCTTTTTCAATTTGAAATGACATATGTGTACTATCAATGTCAGCTGGTCTCCGATGCAGGTGTCCAAATCGGTGCCAGGATATTCATGATATTTTATAATAACCGTTTTTTTTTCTTTAATTTCAACGCCCTGTATCTCAGAAACTAATCAACTCCGGACATATGTTAATAGGAACTTTTCTTCCTAAAATGACATAACGAAACACCACCTGCAGTTAGGAACCGTAGTTAGAAAACACCCTGTATATAATTGTGTTTTGAACATTGTACATTTCGTCAACCTTAGGGTATAGAGGATCATGCTGCATTCATTTTCCTTGCTATCTAGCTTTCTCTGACACATATCTATACCTGGTAGTTGATGGAGTTGCAGTATGGTAAATCTAGCAAGGAATATGATCGATGCGCGGTAGCAGAAGAGCTCAGAATACATTCTAACTGAGTGTGCAATTTATATTACCCTCTTTATCCTAGGAATAATTTCTCATTTAATTCGGGCATCTCATACATTTATCGACATTTCTTGTTAGATTTGCTAAGCTGTACACTCTAACCATAATGGTTTTCCGCCAGGATCCATCCTAGAATCAACACTGTTCCTTCTTCATATTAATGATTGGTTGGGAGCTACCTCATAGCGCTTTCTTTTTCAAAGCTCTGGTATCAGTATGTGCAACCAGAATAAAAAGTGAGAGGAACGGGAATGATTTAGAAATTGGAGTTGAAGACAGGAGTTTGGAAATATCTTAATTTTTTTTATTTGACAGGGTTGCACCTCCTGAGAAGTGAAGTTGCCGACTTTTTTCGGAAAGTTGTGAAAGAAAGCATGGCGTACAGAGAAAAAAACGAAATACCTCGCTTAGATTTTCTGCAGTTATTGATGAATATGAAAAATGATTCTAAGAATACTTCAAATCCTCTCACTGATGATCATCTGGTATGTTTTCATTTGACTAGGTTGAACGGATTGTTTTCGTATGCAAAGATTGGAATGAATCAGTTGAATTTTTTATTTTAGAAACGACAGAATAGAAATTTCAGGTGAGATTGAAAATATTTACTAATTTCAAAATATCAGAATGTCAAGATAGCATGGAACTGAAGAGGACACAATTGATCCAAAATTTTCATATTGTTTCTCTTACCTTGTCGGGATCTAAGAGGAACACTTGCTATACAGGGTGAAATACCGCCGCTCACGGAAAATTTATCAATGTGCTCTTCCACAAAAAGAAGTTGAAGACTAATCGATTTGTAGAAAAATTTTGGTGTCACATTAATTCCCTCTTTGGGGCTAACACCAAAACTGATGGTAGTTCATGTGAGGTTTTGGTTCAACTGATGATTTCAAATCATGAAAATCTGCAATATTACCATTTTCGATATTTTTCGGTTTTGCTCTCTTAGATCACAACTTGATGCGACTCATGACAAGCTTTCGCCAGAGCATGTTTGCATTCAAACAACTTCATTGATGCAGTGGCGCATAACTGGAGGTTTTGAATCCAGGAAAAACACAAAAAAATCCCGAAAACAAAAACAGGTCGAAAAACTCCGAAAAAAAAACCGTTTGAAGAAAAAAAAACTAATCATTTAGTCTGAACTAATCAGATCGAACTAACCTTACGTAGACATTTCAGTGCGTGGAAATAAAACATATACAATTTTCGAGGAGCAGTTATTGAGTCTGATGTAACCGGAACGAAATAACCTTATGTAGACAATTGAGTGCGCCGAAATTTTATTATTGTTCGTAGGTTTTTTTTTTCAATTTTTTTTTTCTGAGGTTAATTTTACCGTTTACCGGAGGGTTTAGTATAAAATATTCAATATACGAATTGTTCTCACATTTTACAGATGCTTTCTTATATGATAGACTAGAAGTTATAGTATTTCACTCCAAAGTTCTGTACCTCATGCCAAAATATCAACGATCTTCTTAATTTTCAGGTGGCCCAAGTGTTTCTCTTCTTTCTTGCTTCTCTCGATACATCTTCCCTTACAGTTACATTTGTTTTGTACGAATTGGCGAACAACTTCGAAATGCAAGAAAGAACTAGAAAAGAAATTGTCACAGTTTTGAAAGAGCATAATGACGAAATCAATTTTGAATGTTTGAAAAAAATGAGGTACCTTCGTCAAGTCATTAATGGTAAGTTCATCAGGTCTAGTTTATTGAGTAATGAATTTATTATTTCTTGAATTTGTATGTGAAAAATTTGGAATGATGGCATTTCTTTATCCTCTCTTCCATATTTTTTTCCAATAAACATACTGTTTCATCCTAGATAATTGTAGAAAGAAGTAGTGCACGTTACATAGCAACATAACATTGTATTAATGAATTCCAGAATCTTTTCGACTATATCCACCACTACCGACTTTAGAAAGAAAATGCACGGAAGACTACAAAATCAACGGAACAGACTTAATCATAGAAAAAGGTATATGCGTTAGTATTCCAGTATTTGGCATACACAGAGATCCCGATAATTACCCAGATCCAGAGAAATTTGACCCAGATCGATTCAACGAGGAAAATAAAAAGAACATCAAGTCAGAAATATACCTTCCGTTTGGTATTGGCCCCAGAAACTGTATAGGTGAGTGACTGTTCAAAATTTTGCTGAACATGTGAAATTATCATTTCTTGCGTGAACGTTCATGTTGAGTGCCTTATCACTGCATATATTACGTCCGTCCGTTGTACGACGAATGCGCATCACTAATAATAATATGAATTTTTGGATCTCTGAAACGGCTCTAATGATTTGGATCAAATTTTGTAAAAGTTTTGTGTTTCAAGTTCATCCATATACGCATTTTTTTAGAAAAAGGCGATTTTACGAATAATAATAATAATAATAATGTGAATTTTTGGATCTCGAAAACGGCTTCAACTTTTTGGATAAAATTTATTATTCAGATGAGGTATGGCTACTCAAATTCATCTATATAGGCATTTTTTCTGAAGAAACTAACTGTATATGGCCGTAGGTAAGGTATAGTATGTAATGCATGTTGTAAAAGGCATATTACGTACGAATGGAAAAATTACGCACGTAAGTTGCGTAGCGGCGAGTGCGTAATATACAACTACATACAGAGTTGTCCTTATTTATACCCATTACATATATCTGCGCCTCAATGGTCTTACATTTATTTCAAATTATTGCCTTGTCTTACCCGAGAGGATAGCTCGAACGGTAGAGCGCGCTGGTCTCGATATCTGAAGCACAGCATCGCAAGGTGAGGTTGTGGTTCAGATAGGTGACCTACAGACGACCTCCTTTCGAAATCTATTCTCGGATCATGCTAGAAATCGCACGTAAGAAGGTGAGACCTCGTTAATCGTTAAATTTATTACCATCATGGACATTTGAATATTGGCTAACTATTCAATAATCAATATTGAAATTTATTATGATCAAACTTGGGTGAGGAACCGCTAGGTGGCCCCACATATGGAACGACAGCTGAATCATAGTAACATATATTAAATAAGGCTTCTCACAATGCGTTCACAAGACTCAGTGGTTAATTGAAGTAGAAATGAAATTGTCGAATTCCCAAATTATTCGACATTTTCTGGAAATATTTTATCAATGTTTTCAAGGGAACATATTCACTTTGAATATTTTACTAATATATGCAAATGATATTGTACCAATATCGTTAAGTATTTTGAGGCCAATATTGCTTCCACAATATATTACTAATATTATTTGTATAATGTCCAAGTAATATTGTACCAATATCGCTTAACATTTTGAGGCCAATATTGCTTCGAGAATATTACACCAATATTTTTTTTTAATATTTGACCAATATCGCCGAACGTTCACTTTTTTTTCTCGCCAATATTGTTATTTGAATACTTTGCCAATATTGTTCCAATATGAATGTTCTACTTGGGTGTATATAAATTTAGTTTGATCTTCCTTTTGAAGATGATCACTTGGTGACGAAACACGTGTCAAAGTTTTAAAAATAGCGGTTTGGTGTTGGGACCAAACTCCAGTATATTCATAAATTCATATTCATATATCCAAACAGTGCAGTACAGAAATGAGTATCGACGTTTCATAATTAGGTATAGTTCATCATAGTACATCCATTATTTATTGCAACTACCTGTAAAAATTCAAATGGAGCGCCTGTCTATCCATGTGAACTTGACTGACGTGCGTCAAAATGCAAAATCGTTGCTGTTCAACCAATTTTGAAACGGCAAATAGTTATGTTGAACGCGGTCAAGGGGCGTATCATGGCTAGATAATTATAAATCATCTTTTGAATAAGGTATCGGCAGATCAAACAAAATTGTCGGAAGGGTTCGGAATGAATTTTTACATTTTGCGAAATTAATATTGGATGAACTTAGTATAATTCTCCTGGCCTGACTAGATTATTTGAACGGAAAGTGTAATTTTGAACACGAATCATTGAACCGTTCTTTTTACCCAATTAATATTTTTGCATAATTTTTAGAAGTAAACCTAATTTCTTATTTTACAGGATATCGCCTAGGAGTGATGATGATTCAAGTAGCTCTCATTGAAATATTGAGGAACTTCAGGATGTCAGTGAGCAATGCAACTCAAATACCTCTGGAATTCGATAAACAACAATTCATGTTAACTTTGAAAAACCCTATTTTATTTAAAGCTGAGAAAATACGGTAATAAAACACAAATTGTAAAACAAGTGCCTTTGGTAGAATTAGCTAATTCCCTTTTATGATGCCTACTATAAAATATTCTTAGTATTTGAATAGAAATAATGATAGCAAATGAAAATAAAGTGTTTTTGTTTAAATCAGAGTTCAGCCAAATATCCTTTCAATGCTTGAACAAACGATACCATGTGATTTGTCTATAATAGTAGATTATACCACGAGTCAATAATGATAGCTATTATTCTCGAGGAATTTTTACGAACCGAGCCGCGTTAGCGGCGAGGGAGTAACATTCCGAGAGAATAATAGCCATTATTGCGAGTAGTATACTCTACTTTATTTACGACAAATTTATTCATTTCAGATTTTTAATGAACAACTTTATTTGTCAATAACATTTAAATTAGTGATAGTACAATTAATAAACTGAATTGGTAGTGAATTATGATTAACTTTGGAAGAGTTTCCAACACGAATATTTGGAATTTCGGTTGCTGTAAAAGAAGAAGTTGCTTCATTACTATTTATCTGTTTGGCAATAGTATCTGCTGTAGTTGTTTTGTTTCTCATAGACTGATCAATGTATCCTTCAGCTACTTGGGTAGATTTCCAGCCCCCATGACGCTTCAATCCAGTTATATCGCCTCCTCTATCAATGTACAGAGTGGCAGATGATCTGCGATAACAATGGCCGGTATAACTTTGAGGATTTGACAAGTTTAAATATTTGGCAATTTGTCTATCAATGTCTGCAAATTTGTGTTTTCCTATACGTTGATTTTTGATAATTAAGAAAGAATGAATTGGTTTCTACATGTGACGGACGGAGATCGATGTACTTCTTTACAATATTGTAAAACGAACTGTTTATGGTGAATTTTCGTACAATTTTAGTTTTAGTCTTGGGTATTGTTATCAATAACTCTGTTTGGAAATCCTTCACGTCTTCTATCTTCATTTCATAAAGCTCGTTTGAGCGGCATGCGCCCATAATTCCAATAACTAATATAACCTGAATCAAATAAGAACATGAGTTTTTGAATAGATCAGATTGAATATGAAAATTTACCTTATGCAAAAGAAAAATTTCATCAGGAGCTCTGTCAATAAATTTCCTAATTTCTTCCGGGGTCAGAGTGGAAGATTTCTTTGCTTGAAATCCTTCAGATTTTCTTTTTAAAAACGCTCGTAGTTTCTTATATTTTTCCAGATCAACATCATGGTTTATCTTCAACACAGATTTAATCATTGAATAGAATGACCATAATGAAGATGGCTTGTATTTTGCACCCAATTCAGCGAAATAGGCCAGCAGAACATTTTCGGAATAAGAGTTTGCCTTGTTTCGAAGACGCCATTCGTTGAACGATGCGTACGTTTTATTATAAATCGATTTCGATGTTTCTGGTATTAAGGTAGATGTTGTTGCTGCAGCTAATTGTACAATTTCTGGTGGTGTACAAGTGAAAGATTCTTCATTTTCATTCATTTTAATACAAATACACAAACACTACGTGTTTGACACTGACACTTTTGAGTTTGGTTATATTGTTTCCATGGTATTATTTAATTCGAGAAATTTTGTGATAGGAGTACAAGAGGGAATAAAGACTATTAATCCCTCGCCATTATTCCCTAAGGGATTAATATATGGCATTATACTTCAAAAACCACAAGTATAATACTTATATTATATATTAGGCGTAAATAAAAGATTAATAACCCTGCTTTCAATCAGGATATGAGGAATCTGTACTGAAGGCAATTCAAATAAAAATTACGGTGTATTTCCAATACATTCAAAATATCTTAGATCTTTTTCATGCGTGTAATGAACCATCCGAGATCATTAGAATTTTATACAGAGTGTCTCATTTAAAAGCGGGGCAGAACTGTACATTTTTCATTTTTTTTGAAAACAGCTACAATATAGCTGTATTATACGGATATAACTTTTGGAATAGGATCCAAAATGTTTATCACATTCTTCGAATTCATTTCAAAGCCAAAACTCCAAAAAACTATTTCAGCAATTTTCTCACACAGTAATAGTATGCCTCAAAAGAATTTTTTTTATTGTTGATTTGAAAAAAGTTGGTTCGTAATAAAATTTGGTGCTTACCTATCGAAAAACTTTTGATGTGTGGCCTAAAATTTATGTCAAAGTTTTGGTTTCCGAAGAAAATAATTATTTTCGAAAAGTCATCAAGAAGAAGGTACATCTAATTTTCAAAATACAGGATAAAATTCATTGGAAATATTCCGATCTTATCTAGTGAACTTTCATATTTTGAATACCAGAGAAATTGACTGTTCATATATTTTTCTTTCACATTGTACTGGGTAAGTACTTCATCGTCTTCTCAAATTATCTACTCTAAGATTGTCTTGATATCATGAATCTGAATAGAGATGAACAATTGCAATTGATTTTTTTTTGGTTACCATCAACCTTGTTGCACTCTATCTAATTATTGTAATATATTGATAATAATTTCAATATGAATGGCTCATGCCACATGCGATGAAAAAAAATATAATCCCAATGAATTTTCTCTGTACATATTTTGAAAAATAGTGGTTTTATTCTTGATCACCTTTCGAAAAAAAAAAAAATCACAAACCAATAACTTTACATAACTTTTTGATCAACTTTATACCCGGATAATTCCACAACAACAAAATGATGTGTTCACTTCCGGATTATTTCCACTGTCATTATTACTTGTCGATTGTTTTATGATGTATAGAATGTTCAGAATTTTATTCCTTTGGGAACATCAAAAACTTCATTGAATTACGTAATGGTACCTGTACATGAAAACAACCTTTGATGATACAAGTATACAAACAAGTCCACGTTATGCAAAGAACTGGAATGGTAATTGGTAATAATAAAACAGTGATGATCAAACAAATCTCACATTAATAGTGTACTCCACCGTGGCATAAATGATATTTAGTCGTATGAATACATGTCGAGACAGGCTTATTGTTATCGCGTGTATATTCAGATATCACTACTGAATAAACTCATATTTACAAAGTACTATTTTCTCGTTTCTGCATTTTCTTCCTGGGGCTCCTGAAGCGTGCTTTTTTGCCAGAATACAATTCGAATTGGTAGGTAGAATGTGTGTTTGGTAGATTGAAAGATAAATGCTTTCGAAGGTAGCGAAAACATTCTAGAATATTAGGTGTTTTGAGCCTATTATTTTTTTGAAGAAATACAAAGAATTTTGCAGCTTCAATTCGATGTAACGGGGTTTTACGCCTCAGTTGCAAGGAAATAGTTTTATGTTTTTGACATAATTTTTTGGGTTTATCACCTTCCACAATCTGAAAATGAAAAAATTTTTTTAATCCAAAGAAATCTGTACAAGTGTAGAAGGGCAAATTAATTAATTTGCCCGATAAGTTACTGCGTTCACAAGACTGTTGTCTTGAAAGAAATTAATTTTTGTCAGTAACGTACCCTACACTGAATTTGCCTATCTGAAAAAATGAGATCGAATTAACAAAGAATACTTCTCTTTTTTTTCTTTGAAAGGTCTTATTACCAAAATCGCAATTCAAATTCAGTTTTCTCAGCGTCTTTCTAAGAAGTTTTGATAACGGAGGCAGATACAGCCTCCGAAACGTCAACAGTTTTCAAAAAAAGAGAAGTATTCTTTGTTAATTCGATCTCATTTTTTCAGATAGGCAAATTCAGTGTAGGGTACGTTACTGACAAAAATTAATTTCTTTCAAGACAACAGTCTTGTGAACGCAGTAACTTATCGGGCAAATTAATTAATTTGCCCTTCTACACTTGTACAGATTTCTTTGGATTAAAAAAATTTTTTCATTTTCAGATTGTGGAAGGTGATAAACCCAAAAAATTATGTCAAGAACTGGATTTCCTCCACAAAATCAAACTTTTAATCAATAGTTTTATGTTCTTCATAGAAAATATTATTTTTTAATTTATAGTTGAAAAGAAAGGCAAGCAAATCTGAAACAGGCTAATAGACCGGGAGATGATGACAGATTTTGGAATACGATTTTACTGAGTTTGCCTTCTGGAGGACAGTATTGTCCGTGTATTCTCATGATGATAATGCATGAAACAAAGACTTGTAGGTTCTTCATATTAAACGATAATAATAATATTATTTTCAAAAATTATATGTTTTGGTACGATTCCACTTAGGCTGTAGCACACTTACATTGAAATAATACTGGTAAAATATTGGCAAAATATTAAAACGTAATATTGGCGAGATAAAATTATAATTATTTCGGGATATTGGCACAATATTACTTGGACATTATACAAATAATATTAGTGAAATATTGAGGAAGCAATATTGGCCCCAAAATATTTAGGGATATTGGTACAATATCATTTGCATATATTGGTTAAATAATCAAAGTGAATATGTTGCCTTGGAAACATTGATGAAATATTTCCAGAAAATGTCGAATAATTTAAAAATTCTACAATTTCGTTTCTACTTCAATTTACCACTGAGTATATTGAGTTATAACCGCATTGTGAGACGCCTTATTTAATATATGTTACTATGATTCAACTGTCGTTCCATATGTGGGGCCACCTAGAGGTTTCTTACCCAAGTTTAATCATTATTCAATTCAATATTGTTTATTGAATATTCGGCCAATATTCAAATTTCAATCTTAATGATAAATATATTTTGTCAATATTGTCTTTCAAATATTGGCCTAAGGTTTTCGTAACAATCTCAGTCAATATAGGGTCAATATAATTTTTAGAATATGGATAAAATAATATTCCACCAATGTGCTATCAAACTTGGATATACAGTTTTGTTTTTATCTCTGAAATCGATAGGAGAGTAATATGTAGGCAATATCGCTCTATCGATATTGGTGAAAATTATTGAACCAATATTGACCCAATATTTCATGAAACAATATACATTCAGAACAGGTTGAGCCAATATTCCACAAATATTATAAATGGAATATTGTTTTTTCAATATGTCCTCCTATTGGTTCAATATTATTTTCATATTTACAATATATCCATATTGGCCCAATATGAAAACAAGATTCAGCCAACATGAGATGCTACCTGGGATTTGTAAAATAATAATGAACTTTCATCAATAGTATCAATATCAATATTATTCATATTGGTCCAATATAAAATCAAGATTCTGCTATATAATATAATATACCTGGGTTTTCATATGACAGCTACCTACTTAATCGCTAAATTTTATGACGATTGATGAGATAGTCTGAAAATTATCACTAAAAAATCTCCTATTGTCTTATATTATAATTCTAAGAACGTTATTGGGCAATAGCTAGTTTTAATAATATTTTCCGTTTTCCAGGAGGAACGACGTGTAATACTAATTGAATGCTAGATTAGCACATGCAAACAGACACGTTTTTCATTCCAAGAGTTAATTTTAATCTAATAAAAATGTATTCACACAGCGCAACGAATTGGAAAAGCAAAAAACCTAACAAGCAGGGAACGTGTACAGAGCCCCATAAATCACAACGTAAAGAAGTATCACATTATTATGTATTATAGAGGCAACCGGGCACAAAATGTACTGTTGGAGCGCTCTCCGTAAATTCACAAGATACATAGAGACATAATTTCATCTCAGGGTGTGCTTCGCTGTGATATATTTCTATTCCTGTTTCGAATTTAATGCTTTGACGACCTCGAGACTTTGTTCCATTGTATTGGAGTGAGTGTGGTCACTTTCATTTTCAGTAAGAGACAATGAATATAGACTGGTTTTTAAAACCAGTTGGTTTTTAGACAGGGTGGAGAACCGTCGAAATTTCATGTCCCTTTATCACATAATACTTCTGTAGGTGAAATCTCACCCAAGTTACTTCCAAATAAAAATAGCCACATTTATTATTCTCAATAAAAAAAGAGTTTTTATTGGAGTCATCTATTCCCACTCACCTTTCCTTCACCTCTGCAGCGTATGGGTTTTGAATAATTTCACATAAATCCTCATTTGGAATCAGTCCAAGTTTGGATTAAATATTCACATATGGAAGCCATGAATTCTGCAATAGAAACGCCTGAATTTTGGAATTAAAAAACTTCACGACGGCGGTATTTTATCATCGATATTTGTCTCTGTTTCGATAAATAAATTATCAGTGGATGCAAAAACAAATGGTGCACAATACAGATAACTGTAAAAATCGGTTACAACCCAATAGTGAATCCCAGTAATAGGCCTATCATTTTAGCATTAAAAATCAAAAATATGGAAAATATTACCAAAGAAGCGAAACTTTCACAAAAGTTGTATTTTAGTACTCAATAATACTGTACAAAGGGCCCCGCACAAATCAAATGGGAATGGATCCCTGTCGAATTGGCTGAAATTTGGATATGTTGTAGTTTATACCCTTCTGATCAAAAGTCTCCATTGGCCCGAGATCTAAAAATGGACAGTTTTTCAGGTATCGGAGGTCAAAAGCTGCCACTCCCAAGCGACCACATTTGATTTTGAACCTGTATAATGGCCATGATTTTATTTATATCGTTTTGACAGAATTAATAACAATTTCTGAATTGTTAATGAATGTTAAGTTTCTACAAAAGTTAATATATTGAAGATTCTTTTAGCCAGTGTGTTGCTCTCATTGCTTCTTCAGCTTTATTGAGTTCTTCTCGGAAGTAAGATTTTCCGAGTCCGCAGAATGGTTCTAGTCCGATCAATGGCGTTGCTGCGCCTTTCCGTGCCAGGGTGTCTGCTTGTTCATTGCCCTCCGCTCCGTCGTGCCCCGGCACCCAGAGGAGGGTCACCTTGTTGTTCCTGCGTAGATCATTAAGTTTGTCTAGGTATTCCCGAACCATCTTCGAGTTGATGTCAGAAGAGCTCAACGCTTTTATGGCTGCTTGGCTATCGGAGAGGATCACGATTTCCTTGTTCTGGAATTTCCTGTTGAGGTTGAACTGAATGCACCTTTCTATGGCATGAATTTCAGCTTGAAAAATGCTGGAGAACTGGCCCATGGGTTCGGATTATTTGGTGCGAGTCCCAAAGACTCCTGCTCCAGTTGCCTCGGGAGTTTTGGACCCATCCGTGTACCATGTTATGGTATTCTTCCCCAGTGCTCGAATGGATTCTCTGTTCCACTCTCGCTTGATGTTTAGTTCCGCTCGAAAAAGTTTCTCGAAACTAAATTTCCTGGTAATTTCGTCAGTTGGGAGATCGGCAAGGTGTGCACAGTCGGGGGTTGAGCCCTCTACACCGTGTGCTGTCCCTTTGAGCCCGACTTCAAATGTACTATACTAATATATTATTTTCATATTGACCTGTTAATGATGTCCTTTCAAATACTTCATTATGTATTTTCTCATCATTTTTGTCATATTAATCTATTGAATTATTTTATTTATTATACAGTTATTGTATGTTGTTATTTTGATCTGTCTGATCATGTCATGATTTTTATTGTTTATTTATTTTTGTGTAATCAATTATTTTATATATTGTATAGACTATAGCTAATTACTCTTAGAATTATGACCTGTCCCATCTACATAATGTAGAACAAAGGATCTATCTATAATAAGTGAATATATATCTGAAAACAAATGTTACCCTCCACCAACTCTAACTACGAGAAAGTCGTATAATTGAGTTTTCAAGAATATGACGTATCGAATTTCAAAAGGAGTTCACAATAATAATTCGTAATTTCCCCTCTAGCATTCGAATTTATTCAAATGTGTAATGAATTCAAATCCATTCATCCCCATTCATCCCCCTTCATCAAGTCTCGATTTTGGATATTCAAATCACACAATGAGAAGTTTCCCGTTATAGAGAGAGAAGCTAAAGCACTTGAATATAACTTTCTTGGGTGGAATCGATCAATGAATTGAACTTTTCAGTATTATACTTCATCTTAAGAAATGATTGATTTGATTTTGAAGTCAATCTTTGTAGTTTTCAATGGGCAGACTGGATATATATAATAGATGGAGGAAGAAAAAGAATGAAAAATTTGAGAACTGTAGATTTTATTTCGATGGTTACTTGAAGAAGGTATACTGACATTCTTGTGAAGATGTTCAGTACACATATTACAGAGTGCAAGTGGTATGCCTGTTGTGATTTCGACAGATTTAATTTGAGTACAATGCAAGGAAGTATGTGAGTCTTGATAGTCGAAAAAATGAGAGATTCTCCTATTGAATAATAAATTTAAGTTTGAAGTTATGATTGTTATCGCTATTAGGAGTTCTGCCAGCAAAAATGGCATACCAATTTTTTTTTAAGTTCTGGTTTCCACGAGAAGGAAAATCTTGTATTGTTCAAAGAACATCGTAAGAGCCGAGAAAAAGTAGGTAGGAATTGGTGTTCTTGCATTTCTGAAGGCTGTATGCCTCAAGGAACACCTCCCGAGGCAGCAAGTTCCAAAGCTTTGCCGTTCTGTGGAAAAACAAGCCCTGGGAAGCAGATTTGCGGCATATCTTCGAAGTGACGGCATATGGGTGTGAGGACTGCGCTCGACGGGTCAATCTCGATGAGACCGCTAATGATTGATGACATTTCGTACGAGCATCGTCCATGAAAATATCTGTAAAACAGAAAACCGAGTTTTTGAGAGACACTCTTGGACCTCACATAGTTCTCAAATGACAGGGTACTGCTGATGGTAATACCGAGCATTGAAATGGAAGATTTCTTTGGTATAGATACTCCTGACATAGTTACCAAAAATGAAAAGTGAAATTTGTTTCACGAATAGTCATTCAACCCATCAGGGCCTGGAGTCTACAATTTGGGCCTTTGCCAGATTTCATGATTGCCATTGCTTATTTTATTATCATTTATAATATCCCAAGGCTATTGATAATTTCGAAATGATTTTCGCAAATTTTTGAAAGCGAATTGCTATTACCTAAAAGCAACTCGCTCGAGGAAATTGAAGACAAAGACAGTATCAGATGTAGTTCAATGTCCAGCGTGGCTTGTGCCGGGGAAGTAGTTGTTTTCTGTTACATATTAAAAATGAATCACATTTTTCATTTTTCAATTTTCATGGAGAACGTTCCCCTTTTCAATATGAATACCTCCAAGAGGTTATCTTGAACGATGAAAAATAGCGACTAAAGTTTGTCTTTCAGTCGCAGATGATTCCACAACAGATTTTATGAATGTCCTATTCATATTTTCGAACTAAAATCAAAATTTCAAAAAATACTTCCACCTTGCTGTCACGAAAAGTGTGTTGCTTAGAAACACAGTTTAAGCGACTGGCAAGGTGAAAGTATTTTGAAAATTCTGCATATGGAAGGGATATTTGATCAGACAATTTCACTCACTATATGAAAGTCGCGTCTCCTGCGATATGAGGACCAATCAGAATGGGATTTCGCGAAAGTACACGCTTCGTTTCGCTTCCTTTCTTTCCGATCCGGAAAGACCACGTCGTCAAGTCAACCACAAATATAAACAGCAATGATACATGACACTTTGTTTGTGTTCACAATACAATCGATAATTCTGTCAGAAATCAACGAGATCAAATTGCTTGGTGTTACCTCAAAGCAATTTGATCGAGATAGTATTGCGACCACTCGTGGTATTACCCCCGAAAACACCAAACTTGATAGGTTCAAATTGAATTGAAAAAATGTTCACTGAAATTTCAATAATACCCTTAGAGTAGCGTGAAATATAAGCTGTGCTTGTTATTCTAGGAAAGAATCACCACCAAAATTCATTTATGAAATGAAAATCAACCCATCCTGAAACTGTTATCTCCTGAATTTTCACGCATTTAGTTTTCATCTACATTGATTCCATATCCCTTTTCGGCCCTTCTCACAATTAATCATCCTCACAGAACCATCGACAAACTTTTGTATCATTATTCGCTGTGATTAAACAAAACTTGAATAACGGCGCTACCGGTAGTCCATACAAATTCCCCTTCAGCGGGAGTTGGATAATAGATGGATCTTTTTTCCCAAATTTAATAAAACAATAACCGTGATTTAATTGGATTTTTTCTGCAAAGCGGCCGATAAATCATTGAACAAACCTTGTCCGCCGTATCTGCGAGTGGCCGTTATTCCACGTCATGTCATGCTTTTTATGGGAAATCTGGTCAGAGTACAAAGGAGATTACCGTGTAAGTCGATTGTTCTCAGCTGCCTGCTCCAGGCAGTCATTATAACATGTTCCATATGTACACATACAGAGGCTTTCTGTGTGGGTATATAATTATACATTTTTTTCGTTAGCGTAACATATTTTTTGGTTTTAGCATAAATATTTATTATACGGTTGACCCAGAGTTGAAGAAAATGAGGTTATGTTACAGGTTCAATATTTGAAACGCTTAGGTTAGGAAGTTGGTTAATAATGCAATGAATATAATATTTCCAGAAAATCTGAATCAGTTATTGTAATGACAAATTGTAGCAATAATTGTATCATTGAGTCGAATATCATTTTATGAATTTGTGAAGGCAAAACATGATGAAAAAATACATCTTGGCAATACAGATTATGTGGATAACCTGGGATTTGGTGTAATAATACATATGTACTTGTTGCTGAATGTTATTAACAGGAATCGATCGATTTCTTCTGAACGCATTATCCATTCACATACGTTTGTTCATCAGATATTTCCCAACTATAAAATCTTCAAACCCATTAGTGTCCCTATAATATATTCTATTTATAGAATTTATTAAGCATACTATATAAACTTGCGAAATTACTTTCAATTTTCATGGATATGCTTTATGTCATTCGTTCATTGATAAAAGCTCCTATATCACCGTGCCTAGTGGAATTCCCTGGAAACTCGACCAGACTAAGATATGAGCCCCAATTTATGGAGAATAATCTCATTTCCAGCGCCGACTATGGCCATATTTCAGAATACATTGGCTGTTGGAATTAAGCACAGGTTAATGTGCTCCAGAATTACTGAGAGCACCGGCTCGCTGTTCTTAATGGACCGTCCAGAACCATACCGTAGCCAAATTTCCAGGGAAGTATGATCGTATACGTCATTTATGGAACCATATCCAAGAAAACGGTTTGGATAATAATTCAAATGATAAAAATTCCAAAAATGAGGTTAGGATTTTTTGTTTATATTTTGCTTTGTTTACAGGATCACTTTTGTTCATTACAACCCTATTATGCGATCAGGGAGTCAGATGGTATATACCAAAGGATGAGATCCATCGAAGAGCCTTTAGGAATATAAATGATGAATTCTAACTAAGCTACTCGGAGCTGGCCAGAGTCCAACGTAGCTCGTACCCTGAAGAAGATCAAGGTGAGTATTTTGTTTATTATTCTAGTTGGTAACTTTAATCAATCTGGCTTTCTGTTTCAGATTTCCAGAAATCGAAATTCCCAGAGGTTGCCAGGAAAGATTTTGGTACAAAATTAACCGATACTGAATAAAGATATTGGAGATACTGACTAGTTATTTAGAATTCTTGTGTAGAGTGGTAAGTGGTAAGACTTCTGACCCGTAACACACCCCCGTTTCCTGGAGAAAAAAAAATGTTAAAAATTTTGTTTTCTCTACAAAGGAGTCATTATTGAGTCGAATCTGTTTCGGAGGATCTTCTTCGGGAGGATGTGTCTCCAGGTCCTTCGCGTGCCAAACACCGCCGTCCTTTCTACTTGAATCCTTGAGAAGAAGTAAGGAAAAGGAGACTTCACAAAGTTGCTGGACCTTTACATTTTTCTACCTTTTTACGTCAATATGGTTTATGTATTATTTAACAAATAATGTTATATTTTGAGTAAGAGCACAACACATTTATTCATGAAAGCTAATGAAATATAACGGAGGATTGGCAGTTACCGATAAAGAAAGATATGTACTTCATATATAAAAATCTTCTCAATCTTCTAAGATACCTTGCAAACCCGTTGATAATGTCATCAGGCTTGACCAGAATTTGGAACTATAGATAATATATTATTCTCAGCTGTGTTTGTGAATTCATTATATGCCATATTTATTTTACTTTCAACAGTTATTATCAGTTCCGAAAATTGATTCTGATGAAAAGCTGTTTTATGTTTCTTATAGCTTTAAATGCACCTCCTTAATTTTTATTTTGCTACTAACATCAGCGTCGAACCACGTTGAAAATTTGAGGTAATTCAAATATTATGAAAGAAACAAAATATAGAATTTTTCGATGATCAAAATAATGATTATAGAATATTCTGAGGCATCCGATACAGAAGAAAGGGAAATTTGCAATGAATAGGCTTTTACCAGAAAAATTTCAAGCGTGATACGAAACTGGTTGCTTAGTTTTTTAATGATTTTGTTCCATTTTTCATACCACTATTTTACTTCTCACACTGGTTATTCACTTTTTGCATTGTTGTTCCAAAGTGGCGTTTTTCATATTCAAATGACAATTGGAAAATATCATATTTCAGATGTCATTCTCAAAAAGGACATTTTTAGTAATTGTTACAATACAAAACTGATTTCACTAAATGGGTAGATAGATTATAGATATGTATTATTTGATCATGAGATTCATACCAGTGAAAAATTGTACAAGCGAAACACATTGTTTAATCATGACTTTACCCCCATATTACGAAATAATCCTTCAGCAACGTCACAAGCGGAGAGGTCGACTCAAGTCCGGAAAACGTTACCCGGAGCTCATGACTTATTAAAGTTGACCTCTCAGATAATAACCATAAATAATAACCTACATCAGATGAGCCGAATTAGTTTGTGAATTCAAAAATCCGGAGGAATATATACGATGGAGGGAAACTGATTTTTACCCATGATTTGTTCCGAAAGCATTGGTGGTGCAGTAGGTTTTTCGGCTTCTCCTACAGCTGAAAATCAGGAAGTCTCGCTTCGCAAAGGCACGAAAAATACTAATACTAGTCAAACGTGTCATCTGCCTACCTTGACCAGTGCTTAAAATTTTTTATGTGGAAAGATGACACTGCTGGGGTGAGCCCATGGTAACTGTGAAAGTAAGATCGTTGAAGAATGTGGAAATCAGTTTATGTTTTGTGGAAAACTCCCCTCTATGTAGCTGAAGGTGTCCTCAAGTGGTACATTTGTGAGAAAAGATATAAGTATACAATATCAAAGCTAACTAAGATGTCATTTGGCTCCATGGTGTTGTTCTTCAATTGTTCAATGAAGTACGTGGAGTCTCGGACGTACGTCTTAATCTTCTTGACATGTTTCTGTAGCATATCCAATGAACGGTTGTCAAAGTTGGAGTTGGAGATCCTATTACGCTTTATATCGTTGTCAGTGGTACAACCTCTCTCTAGATCTTCTCTGTTGGGCCTTTTTGTAATCTTCCGTACGTTTCTTGACTGTTGAGATTATTGGGAGTTTTGGGAGTAATCTCAAAACTATGTGATCGCACTCAGAATCTATTCCAAAATGAATAATATTTGAATATACAGGGTGTTCTATTCGAAATCAGCGAGTTTGGGTATAAAATATCGAGATCGTTTTCCATGTTTCCTATAGCTTGCCAAGTGTAAAACAAGTGTAAAGCAATCATAGCTTACAAAATAAAGGACCTCGCACAAAAACACATCAATTGTTTTGTTAGTCGAAATAAGACAAATTCAGGATGAAAATGTATCTATCGGAATTCGTTTAACATGACCAATTATAACGTTATTGATGAGTGTACATTAGGGTTTACTTTAATCGTTTTTCATTTTGTTTTGTTATATTTAGCATTTGGCCCTTTCTTTCTTCACTGGTCGTTCCATTCCATCAATCCACCAAAAACAACCTTCATATTTTACATGCGTTCTCTGTTTGTTTCATGCGGACTCGGAAAAATGTTGCATCAGAGAGTGATACGGTGTAAGAGAAAGAACAGACCTATTCAGATCGGTAGTTCATCTGAGTAGTTCAAAATGATGATGTGTTTTTAATCTAGGTTGCCAGTTTACCAGGATTTTTTTGGCAAGTCGAGTGATGACGAGTCAGTCGACTAACCAATAAGAAAATTTAAAATTTCAAACTTGTAATTGATTTTTTGAGTAAACTGCTAGTCCAAAATTCAAAACGAAAGTATTTTTGGAGTCTTTAAAAAATATATTTTACTGTACATAAATCAAATCACAAATCGCCGTCTCATGAGAAATACCTATTTGACCGAGAGCCAATTTTACATGTGCTTTCGTGCGGGGTCCGTTTTGATAAAGCTGCTATGGTTTCAGCCGAGTCCTGATCCTGCTATGAACCCAGGTCGGATCATAAATATCCAACGATGCTCTCACATGATGCACCCTCGTATGTTTCAAATATACTCAAATACTGTTTTGTAATTGAATATTAAGTAGTCGAGAACGGAATATGCTGGCAAAGACGGCTAACCACATTTGGTGAATTCCCTCGCGTTCAGTTATTCACAGCGATAGTTCGGGAACACTCTCTGGAAATTTGTTGTGCAGTGAAGCGTCATTTTGCTTCCTTTCACTGGGGATTCATTTCATTCGATAGAGTCAGTTTCGAGGGGTGTTATTGGAGTGGGATATGATTTTCTGTTTTTATCCTCACCACATTTATATGATTCTGAAAGGATATAGAATCTTGCGAAATGGGTGCTTTCTATATACCTACTAGAAAATCCGAACTTATGGTAACACCTGTAGTCACATACAATGTATGTAGTAGAGTTGGATACCTCTCAAGTCAATTTTCAAATCCCTGAATAACGGGAACTTGACCTCATACTACTTGATTGCAGCGAAGCCTTTGATATACTCGTTGCAACTGTTCTTTATAAAAAACTTCGGTTTTTCGATTTCTTAGACACAACATTAAAACTATTTGGTGTCCCGCAAGGTTCTATTCTAGGACCACTTTTTTCTTGACTTTACGGGAGTGGAGCAAAAGATGGGAGACATATACACAACATTACAATAAAAAGGAGTATTCACGCGTAAGACGCAATATATGAACAAAATAAGGATCCCCAGTTATGGTTACTCTAGAATATTTCTAAAAATTTATTATTTTGTTTCTTTGATTGAGCTCATGGATGAAATAAATGGCCATATTCCTAGAGTTATTGAAGATAACACCATCAAACCTTGTATTGCTGGATTCCTCATGATCATCCCTAACCTATCATGTTATAATATACAGAGTGTCTACTTTGAAAATCTAAAGTTGTCATCTACAGAAAAACCAGAAGTTGAGTTTTTTTTTCCAAATTCCAGAAATATAGTTAGAGTAACAACGTAGAAAACGGGGGCGTACCTCACCTCGTGGTCACCCGGAATGTGAAAATATATCTAACAACAATTTTAACAAACAATATATTTTTCTGAAAAATGTAGGTGTGTCAATTTTTTCCCTCGGATTAGGCGTTCGTACTCAGAATCGTCGGCATAACGAGTATAAGTAAAAATATACAGGGTGTTCCATTTGAAAATCAAGTTGAAACCGGAAGTAATAGGGGAGTATGAGTTTGAGTTTTAGAAATCAGGACGTTGAATTCTAGTAAATTCATGAAAAATACTAATTTTTCATGTAGGTTTCCCTTCTAAACTCTTGTGGTCCATCTCATGGCAGGTCACACAGAATGGAACTATAGTAAATAAATTATAGAAACACAGTGGCGCAGCCAGGATTTCAGTTTGGGGGGGCTCAACATACAATTTATCAGTTACCAGAGCTTTTTTTTTCGTCAGCCGGATGTTATGAATAACGCCTACAAGCGAACTTTAAGGCACGCGAAAAATACCATCATCTTATAGAAAATTTTCTTAGCTCTCTTTCTATATAGATATGTATTCAACGAATGTGTCTCGTTATGGTCGCAAAATGCGAAAAATATAAAAGGTTCACTAGGATCTGGTACCCTAGCACATAAAATCGCAAACGAAAAATACTTCTAGAATTTTTTCAATATTTTTTCTGTATTCTTCGCCATCAATTCAATATGACACAGTATTTGAAAAACGAAAAATAATTAAATTGAAAAGCAATCTAACTCAAAGTGCACACGTTCGTAGAAACGCCTACCAAATCTATGTTTGACTAGCAATTAATTTCAAATTCGGTCAGCATATAGAAAAATGATTAAGTTTAACGAATATATTATGGAAAAAAATAAGAAATATTTTTGGCTGGAAAACGGCACCTGCAACCTCTATATAACATTTTCAACCGACGACCGAGTTGAGATAGAGTAATTTCGCGAATGCCAATCGATTCAGCATGCCGAAATTAGTATATTCTGTGATTTTGAAGTCGATCGGCTCAAAATGAATTTTCACCCGAAAAACATCAAAGGCTTATACCTTAAAAATGGCCAAAAATCCAAAGACATCAGATTCACTCGAAATTACCTCCGATATACTCAAAATTTTATGCTGATTCCGAAAATGTATGATTTGAATATGTTCGGATACACGGTGTACCATAAAACAAAGATAAATGTGCAACAAAAATTGTATCGCACGAATCCGGCATCCTAGCACACAAAACCACCTATAACACCTACAAGCAAACTGTTAGGCCAGCAAAAAATACCTTTCTCTTGTTAGAAATTTTCTTAGCTTTCTTTCTATATACCTATGTGTTTAACGAATGTGTCTCGTTATGGTCGCAAAATGCGAAAAATGTAAAAGGTGCGCTAGGGTCCTATCCTAGCACATAAAACCGCAAAAAAAAAAATACCTACGATACTTCTAGAATGTTTTCAATATTTTTCCCGTACTCTACGCCATCATTTCAATAGTCATTTGGTGGCTTGGGGGGGGGCTGCAGCCCCAAATCCCTCCTCCTGGCTGCGCCAATGTAGAAACAATTCCTTGGAATATAAATATACCTACCAACGAGGAGTTGGAAATTCATAAGTCTTCGAACTCATTAGGTGAGAGCATTTGTTACATAGATCTAAGATAACGTAAATGAGTTGAAACCGTTAAGTAAACTGTTAGTTTGGTTACCGTAATCCCAACAAAGTATATAGTCTAATTGCGTTCAATAAACTTGATCAGGCGGGAACTCCATAGTAACAAATGTGTACCGACAACACCCATTTGAGAACAAATATTTACCGACTTGATTATTGGAGCTCGATTCAGTGGAGATATAGTGGAGTAACATGGAAGCTCGATGAATTATTCACAGAGAGTTTGTTGATTCGATTTTGAACAAAAACCTTTTCCACTGGATATAATTGCGGTAGGATAGTGATTGATATGTAAATATTATGTACAAGATATCACGAACATACTGACCATGTGGTTTGATTCGTTTATATCGACCCGTGCGTTCTTCGTTCCCAAAGCCTCCGATGACTCATGTTGGGAACTCTTGCTGTGGAAAGCAACGATTAAACAGACCATAAGATTTCATTGAAATTTTAATGCAACGGCTATTCCGAGAAATAGAGTTTAATCTCAACATTATAAAAAATCTGAACCCAATGGATTCATTTATGAGGCCGAGCGGAACCTTCAGTGCATATTAAGGTGAATACTGTGTTGGGAATAGCACTGAATGTTGCTACAGAAGCTTGAGAGTTTGAGGCAGAGTTAAGTAGCGATAGTGGGGAAATTGAATCAAACCCTCCCACAGAGCTGTCCAAAGCACAGTGCTTAGTGCTCGTGAGAGTGCTCGAAGCACTTTTGTGCTACCAAATACGGTGCTCCCGAGAATCTATATATTTTAAAGCATACTTAACCTGCAAGTGCATATAAATTGTCGCTAACTCACTAGTGTAGTCAGATTTTTCCAGATTTGTGTCCTTGAAAAATAAGATTAGTTGGCCTAGTCAACCAAACCACAAAAAAAAATCATTCCAATCGGTTGAAAAATTTGAGTATTATAAGGGTTCTTCCATGTTAAGTGGGTCACACTGTATAAAAAGTAGCTGTATAAACCTTCTCCGCATCTCTAATATGTGGCCTGAATCTGAAGGTCGTGCTGAGAATCTTTAATCAAGTGGAATATGGATCATCGTATCGATTTCATAAATTGACAATAACCATCACTTACTGTAAGTTGTTGTGTCTCTCAATATTAATAATAATTACAATTTGTACCATTCAGATCAATCATTCACAAAAGTCCCTAATATTATGGAATTTTAATAGAAGGATAAACCTGGACGTGGAATGAAAGGCTAGTCCACAAGAAGAGGCCTTTTCATGAAAAACAACCGACAATATTATCAGATAATGAAATCTGATACTCGTTACGAGAGTCTTTTTGATGACAACATTGTCCGAATGCCTTCGGACTTATGGGTTTTCAATTAACTGGAACAAATAAAAACACAATAAGTGAAGTTCCCTTTGGAAAGTAATAGCCCGGGAGGTACTGTACTCAATTTTTTATCGTTGGTAGATCATGTGATACTCATCACGAAATCAGTCGTCAGACCCTTGAGTTGCGATGGGTTTCACAGGTACAGGGTGTGAAAATGAAAAATTGAATCTATTTTTTAATCATTACTTCCACAGATTTGGGAATTTTTCAGTTTAATTCAAAGAAATGGTTTCGTTAAATAAGAGCTTCATTTCAAAAGAAAAATTACATTACACCAGAGGCGTACAAAAAGGGTATATTGGTCCGTTTTCTCCCCTATTTTTTACGCCATTGGTAAAATCAGGAAAATTTTTTTTTGATTTCTTCATTAAATTCCAATTCAAAAATGTATGATTGTTTGAAACCGAAAAAAATCAATCTGACTGAAATACACTGCTCGAGCGATGGACTTACCCAGCGTGCAAAAAACCATATTATGGGACATTATAGACCCAAAACTCCAACGGATTCGGGATCAGGACATCAATTTTACTTACAGTACAGATTTTTGCTGAAAAATTTTCAGTTCTGAAAAATCAAATTTGTGTTATTTTTCATGGAAAATTCTCCTGGCGAGCAGTGTATGTCACTCAAATCAACTTCAGGCAAGACTCACACTCATCGCTTGTACATCTACCGATCTGCAAATTAACAGAGTTTTACTCCAATAGTTACGGAAGATACGGGGTGTTTCCATGAAAAGTGAGACAAACTGGGTTTTTCAGAAGTGAAAATTTTTTATTGAAAATCTGTACTGGTAGTAATACTGTTGTTTTGATTCCGAATCCGTTGAAATTTTGAGCCCAAGTATATTGTCTCCTAATGTAATTTTTCGCAAAACTGGGTAAGTCTATCGCTCCTGGCGAGCATTGTATTTCACTCAGATCAACCACAGGTAAGATTCAGATTCATCTTGAAATTTACACAGTTCTTCTCGAATAATTACGGAAAATACAATTTACTTCAGCAAAACAATTTTTTCATTATTAGTATGTATTCATAAAACCGCAATTATCTTGTAAACGATTGATTTTTTCAGGTTCAAACAATTATACATTTTTTTATTAAAATTGAATGAAGAAGTCAAAGAATAAGAATTTTCCTGATTTTACCAGTGGCGTGAAAAATAGGGGAGGAAAGGGACCAATACACCCTTTTTGTACGCCACTGGTGGCAACTAAAATAGTTATTTTTGTATCTAGTGCGCGAAATGCTACTTTGGTGATCGAGAACTGATTTTTTTTAACGAGGCGCAGCCGAGTTAAAAAAAATAGTCGAGATTACCAAAGTATTTCGCGCATGAGATGCAAACAAAATTTTTTCTACAAACGTCAAAAATATTGTTCTAAAATAAATAATAACTATGAAAAATAGTATTGAACTGGCTTAAATAATTTTTCCAAATCAAGTAATTACTGTAGGGTTTCTATGCATCTTGACTGTAACTATGGAAATAAAATGGCATTTGTTGACAATTATTTCAAAGTGACAGTTCTCGATAATTATTTTTTGACTTTTTATTCGCGTCAATTTCGTGCGTGATATTTATTATTGTAAAAGAATGGAAATTTCGAGCGACGATGAACTAAGCAGTACCCCACCTAACTTGATCGATGCGGCCAATTCCGTTATTTCCAACCTTTTACCGGAGAAATCGAGGCGCCAGTATGAAAATGCATATCAGCAATTTAAAGAGTGGTGTGAAGCAAATAAAGCCAGAAAAATATCCGAAAATGTGCTGTTGGCATATTTTGCACAGAAGTCTAAGAAGCTGAAGTCTTCCACGTTATGGGCAATGTATTATATGTTGAAGGCAACACTCAATGTTAAAGAAAACGTGGATTTTAAGAAATTTACCAAGTTGGTTCCATATTTGAAAAAATTGTCAGTTGCAAACCATCCTAAGAAATCTAAGGTATTGACTAGAGAGGAAGTTGATCAATTCATAAGAGAGGCAGATGATGAAACCTATTTGTTGGTTAAGGTAGATTTTTGATGATTGTTTTATATGTTTTTTGAATTACTGATTTCCTTTTAGGTCGTTTTAATACTGGGTATTTCGGGTGCTTGCCGCCGTGACGAACTCACTAAAATGACGGTCGATGACATAGAAGATAAAAATTCCATTTTGATTGTTAAAGTACCCGATACAAAAACGAATATACAACGAATTTTTACAGTTTCAAATTTATATTATACTGACTTTTACCGAAAATATGCGGCTCTTCGTCCAAGTTATGCTACCAGTCGCCGATTGTTTTTGAAGTATCAAAATAAGAGATGTTTTAACCAAGTTGTTGGAATAAATAGTATTGGAAAGATGCCTAGCTTAATAGCAAAACACCTAAAATTACCAAATCCTGATGCCTACACTGGTCATTGTTTTCGGAGAACATCAGCCACACTCCTTGCTAATACGGGGGCCGATATATGTGTTGTGAAGCGACATGGAGGATGGAAATCTTCGACTGTGGCCGAAGGATACGTGGAGGATTCTATCAATAACAAAATTCAAATATCAAATAAAATTTTAGACTGTGAAATTTCAAGATCAAGTGCTGTCACCTCTACGGCAGTTGCTTGCAAGTCAAAAATGGATAGTCTTCCAACCCCCGAAACTACGATATCACGAGCTGAATCTGAGTTATCTGGTTTAGGAATAAATATTGGTTCGTGCACTGGCTGCACCATTAATGTTAACATTGTAAATAACAAATAAAATTAGGTAGTGTAAAATTTTCTTACAATTTGAAAACCTTAATTATTGTTCTACATTAATAAATAAACGATTTCTTGTTTTTTGCTTGATTGAGGACCATATATATAGGTTAGAATTTGAAAATCCCATATAGTTTACATGCAGTGTGCGAAATATATTTCGCACATTACTTCGCGCACGGTGTCATGGTAACGAAGGAAAATGAAAAAAAGTGCCACTTCGCATACTGTTATCAATGTGCGAACCTTGTCATTTTTTGACGTTTGTAGAAAAACATAATTTTTCTTTCAAAATAAAGCTCTTGTTGAATAAAAATATTTTTTCGAATTAAACTGTAAAATTTCCAAAAAATAGATTTAATTTTTCATATTCAACACCCTGTATCTGTGCAACCCACCGCTACGCAAGGGTCTGAAGACTGATTTCGTGATGAGTATTACATGATCTACCAATGACAAAAAATTCAGCGTGCATACTATTACTTTTTTTTCAACTTTTTTTGACAAGTTGCACAGCCTCCCGCCACCCACCGCGGTGGCGCGGTCTGAATCTTGGTTCAGTAACAAGTGGTATGTGTACTATAATAACAACTAAATTTAATCGCGCATATTATGACGTATTCCAAAGTGATAGTACCTCCCGGACTATAACATGTCCAATTCCGCTGAGGAAACAATGAAAGCAGAAGTGTGAAATCTTTCGGAGCCAATCGATGAACAATGATTCAATACACATAAAATACTCCGATTGGAAAAGTAAGCAAAGTAACAGTTGGCGTGACTCAGATTTCCATTGTTCATCAATCTGTTCTGTTCTGTTCATTGATGGTGTCAGTACACTGCGACTATGAGATCTATTCTTTCTCCTTCCGCTGCCCAGCCGTTCAGACGACTAGAGCTGTTCCGAAATTCTTGACATAATTTTTTGGGTTTATGACCTTCCACAATCTGAAAATGAAAAAAATTTTTTAATCCAAAGAAATCTGTACAAGTGTAGAAGGGCAAATTAATTAATTTGCCCGATAAGTTACTGCGTTCACAAGACTGCTGTCTTGAAAGAAATTAATTTTTGTCAGTAACGTACCCTACACTGAATTTGCCTATCTGAAAAAATGAGATCGAATTAACAAAGAATACTTCTCCTTTTTTGAAAACTGTTGACGTTTCGGAGGCTGTATCTACCTCCGTTATCAAAACTTCTTGGAAAGACGCTGAGGAAACTGAATTTGAATTGCGATTTTGGTAATAAGACCTTTCTTTGACAAAGTCAAATGAAATCTGTCATACATTCTTTTGATTGACATTTGGTATCTTAATACATAGGGTGTTCGGTATCAATCAATCACCATTCTATTAGTTCTTATTTCATCTCTGAGGAGGGGTAACCAGGTGCGGTCCATTTCAATGGAATTGGTTGAGAAGCAGTTGTTCGATAAAAGAATGCACGCAGTTTCCTTCAACTTTCTTTTTTCTTGATTTGATTCTCTCAATAAAATTTTGGTATTATTCCATTCCATCATATGATCGCAATCAGATGTTAGAATATGTTCGGATATTTTCGAACCCGTTATTTTTCGATTTCTGATGTAACTTTTATGTTCTTCCTGGCGCACAATCAATGGTCTTGATGTTTCACATATATAACTCTTACCACACGAACAAGGTATGTTGTAAACATAATTTTTTGAACATTCACCAGCGTTTTTGGGTTTTGTATGTGTGAGTATTGATCTCAATGTATTGGTTGTTTTAAATGGTGTTCTTACATCATACCTATGGCCAATCTGTTTTATCTTTTCAGACAGTCCAGGGACATAAGGTATAATATTGTTTGTTGGATATGTATGGAGATGTCGCATGTCTGTGTATTGTGTTGTTCGATTGTAAAGTGTAGTACTATTTTCAATTTCATTAATGGTTTTTTCCACGAATTCATTTGGATAAGCATTTTCCCTGAGAACGGACTTTATATTATACATTGAGATCAATACTCACACATACAAAACCCAAAAACGCTGGTGAATGTTCAAACAATTGTGTTTACAACGTACCTTGTTCGTGTGGTGACAGTTATATAGGTGAAACATCAAGACCATTGATTGTGCGCCAGGAAGAACATAAAAGTTACATCAGAAATCGAAAAATAACGGGTTCGAAAATATCCGAACATATTCTAACATCTGATTGCGATCATATGATGGAATGGAATAATACCAAAATTTTATTGAGAGAATCAAATCAAGAAAAAAGAAAGTTGAAGGAAACTGCGTGCATTCTTTTATCGAACAACTGCTTCTCAACCAATTCCATTGAAATGGACCGCACCTGGTTACCCCTCCTCAGAGATGAAATAAGAACTAATAGAATGGTGATTGATTGATACCGAACACCCTATGTATTAAGATACCAAATGTCAATCAAAAGAATGTATGACAGATTTCATTTGACTCTGTCAAAGAAAGGTCTTATTACCAAAATCGCAATTCAAATTCAGTTTCCTCAGCGTCTTTCTAAGAAGTTTTGATAACGGAGGCAGATACAGCCTCCGAAACGTCAACAGTTTTCAAAAAAAGAGAAGTATTCTTTGTTAATTCGATCTCATTTTTTCAGATAGGCAAATTCAGTGTAGGGTACGTTACTGACAGAAATTAATTTCTTTCAAGACAGCAGTCTTGTGAACGCAGTAACTTATCGGGCAAATTAATTAATTTGCCCTTCTACACTTGTACAGATTTCTTTGGATTAAAAAATTTTTTTCATTTTCAGATTGTGGAAGGTCATGAACCGAAAAAATTATGTCAAGAACTGGATTTCCTCCACAAAATCAAACTTTCAATCAATATCTGTTCCGAAATATTCGACGAATAATATCGATATCTTTGGCGATAACGTTGACAACATAATAGTAATCCAGTCTAAAAGTACGATTCTTTTCATGAGAGATAACCAACAATATTATCAGATATTACATCTAATACTCGTTACGAGAGTCTTACTAATGACAACATTGTCCGAATGCCTTCCGACTTGTGGGTTTTCAATTAGCCAGAACAAATACAAACACAATAAAAAGAGCTCTCTTTGGAAAATAACGAATCCAATTCAGCCGAGAGAACAATGAAACCAAAATTGTGAAATCTTTACTAGCCGATCAATGAACAATGATTCAAAAGACAGAAAGACTTCATTTGCTGAAAAGTAATCAACGAAATAGTTGGCGTGACTCGGGAAAGCGTGCTTCTCATAGTTAATCAATAGGTGAGGCACTGACAAATCATGGTGGTGTAATGGTGACAATTAGATGTTTTATTCACCAAGCAACTTTCTATATCAGATAAATGATAGGGATATGAGTCGAAAATGGATAATACGTTAATTGAAAGTAATATTGTGCTTCGACGATATTAATGGATAGGTCGTTTTTGTCAGTTTTTCACGTAAAGGAAAAGCGTGTGAAGACAGCATGAAAATTACAAAACTAACTCATTGGAACACAGCAGTTGAATAAGGAAGAATGCAATAGAAAATTGTAAGTTCGGGCGCATCCCTTCAAGGTCATTTTGTATATTTTTGGTGTATCTACAAAATTCAAAATCATACAAAAATAAATTGGACGTTACGATGTTTTTCATGAAGTGTGATACAAACTGTATATAGAGAAACAGATGTCCTGCACTACCAGGACGACGCTTATTGCCATAATCCTATACTATAGGAATAATTGGGTCGAAAATCCATCAGAAAACAACTACTTTCCTCTGACGTACGAGAATATACGTATTTCATCTTCGCAGGGAAATATTTGCGCTGCAAATACTAACATCCACAAAAAGGTGGGATGTGCCGAGAATTTCAATGCGAAACATGTAAAAAGAAGTCGAGTTTATTTTCGAAGTTGTGTTTATGGAGAAGTCGCTCCGCGCAATATTGACGAAGGAGAAGTAGAGTGGAATAACGATGTGAACTGTTAAGGGTCTGTTAATCCTCAAAATAAATTTTTGGGGTACTAACGGCTAGTTACCGTTTACAACTTTCATTCTTCGTACAAAGACTACTCTGCATCGTCTTTTTTATTGTAAAAAAGAGCTTAAGAAACAATTGAAAAGGTCAGAATAGTAAGTATAATAACAAAGCCATTCATAAATAACAATAAGAAAGCATTAAAAAAATTGAAAATCAAGTAAATAAACAAAACAGCATTGACAGAAAAAAATGGCATTTCATTTCTAAAACAATCTCATTAAGGGCTAATTTCAAAAGGTCGCTTTGGTTTTTTTTTTGTTCTTCCCCCGGATCAATGCCAACTGGTGGCGACATCTAGGAATACATGGTTCAAGACTTGTGCGCAGTTTATTTTGTCGACAGGTTTCTGTATAAAAAAAATACCCAGGTAGCACCTCATATTGGCTGAATCTTGTTTTCATATTGGGCCAATATGGATATATTGTAAATGTAAAAATAATATTGAAACATTATGGGTTCATATTGGAAAAACAATATTTCATTAATAATATTGGTGGAATATTGGCTCAACCTGTTCTGAATGTATATTGTTTCATGAAATATTGGGTCAATATTGGTTCAATAATTTTCACCAATGTCGATAGAGCGATATTTTCTACATATTGTTTCCAGCATCTAGCTCCAATATAGCGATTTCAATATTCCTCCCAGAAATGAAAATACAATATTGCATATCCAAGTTTGATGGCATATTGGTGAAATATTATTTCATCTATATTCGAAAAATTATATTGACCCTATATTGATTGAGACTGTTACGAAAACCTCATGCCAATATTTAAAATACAATATTGATACAATATTACAAAATAAATTTATCACCATCATTGAAATTTGAATATTGGCCGAATATTCAATAAACAATATCGTAATGAATTATGATCAAACTTGGGTAAATACCGCTAGGTGGCCCCACATATGGAACAGCAGCTGAATCCTAGTAACATATATTGAATGAGGCTTCTCACAATGCGTTTACAAGTCAATCTACTCAGTGAAAAATTGAAGTAGTAATGAAATTGTAGAATTTTCAAATCATTCGACATTTTCTGGAAATATTTTATCAATATTTCCAAGGCAATATATTCACTTTCAATATTCTACCAATATATACAAAATGATATTGTACCAATATCGCTTAATATTTTGAGGACAATATTGCTTCCACGATATTTCACTAATATTATTTTTATAATATCCAAGTAATATTGTACCAATATCCCGAAATAATCTTAATTTTATCTCGACAATATTTTGTATGAATATTTCGCCAATATTTTTATAATATTCTACCGATATTATTTCAATGTAAGTAATATTGTACCAAAATCGCTAAACATTTCGAGGCCAATATTGCTTCAAGAATATTAGACCAATATTATTTTCAAAATATTGTACCAATATCGCCGAATGTTCACATTTTTTTCTTACCAATATTGTTATTTGAGTATTTTACCAATATTTTCACAATATTGTACCAATATTGTCCCAATATGAGTGTGATACTTGGGTACGTATTCTTTGCACTGGAGATAATTCTAAATTAGATCATAAGATTGGTTAGATTTTCAACCTGTGGTTGAAGAAATTGATAATTTTTCTTGCCTGTGACCTTTCAAAGTCAGAAAAGTTCTGATGACTGGAAGTTTTCATCATACGACGAAATAGGCTATCTGATCTGTATCTACTGAAATTAATTGCATCAGTGGAAATTCCACCCAGAATTAATGAAAATGATGTGTTCAATGCTCCACCGACCAGCACCAATAATTCGATGTCTGGATTATCAGTTTATGGATATTTATGGAATTGTTGGTGATCTAAATGGGATCGAATGGAAATCCAATTCACTTTCACTAAGTTTTAAATAATGACAAACATCAGGAATTTTCTTTGAGTCATCACACATTAATTTTAAATCATTACGGGGGATCAATGATGACTCTAGAAGATTCAACGTACCTACGTGAAGTTTGAGACCATAAATTCTATTTCTGACTAGTGCTCATTTGTCCTATTTCAAATTTTGATAACCACCGCCTACCTTTCTTTAATCATAATTTCGAACCTCCAGGTAACTTTCATCAACGAAGTTGGTTTCAACGAAGTTGGTTGTTGTTTTCCCCGATCTAGTTTTATCAACAAAAATGAAAAATACACAAATTTTCATATAGTTTTCATTGGTACTCACTATGTTCTTAGAAAATTATACGCTTTTTCATTTCGTGAAAACCAGTTTTTTTTTATTTTTATCTCCACCAAAGATTCCAGCATACGTAGGAAATCGCTTTCACAGCCTTATATAATGTTCTAATTAAAAGGACAATATATCCTCGCATTTATGAAATGAATTTCTTGTCAAACTCATTATCCGACCATGAGAAATGGAGGAATGAATTGGGGATGGAGAGAGAAAATATATATGTGGTCTGGTTAGGGCGTTCATTAGTGACACATATGTTTCATATTCGACGAAGCAGAAACGAAGTAGCCAGATAGGTTGACTTCATGGGATGAGATAGTCCCTGGGCCCGACATGGTTTCGCTGTTCAGAGTACCATATCGAAATATTGAATTTTCTATCATTTCCCACTCGACGATATCACTACAAATAAAGAAATCTTCATTGTTCACAAAAAGTTTGTCAAGAGAGAAACAAGATAGCCTACAAAAGATGCAGTATTTCGATATGGTATACCAATGTCAGTAATTTTGTTATTTGTATGCGTCAATATTTCCTCTATAATGCGTCAGTGAAAAAAAAAACATCAACCTTTTTTTAGTACTGGACTTTTGACCACTGGAAGGTGTTGAGTATACAATATCCAACTCCGTATTTGAGATGGAGCATGTGGTTACTTGATGAATTCGAAATGATTTTTTTCATAAGATTCCTTTGGTACATCCTCCTAATTGATAAATTGTTTTCTTAATTTGTACCGTGATTAGTATGTTCACTAGTGGCGTCACATAAGTCACTCTTCTGCTCATTATAATAATCTTCACCATCACTTACGTCATCTTAAGAGTTTTCATCAAGTGCATCTAATTGTCTTTAACCACCGACCACCCGGGGTGGTGCTAGGGTGGTGCTATGGTTTTCCTGGTTCTCTGCCAGCTAAAAAGTGAATACGCCACCAAAAATCGCTCCACATAGCTATTTATGCGTATAGCTTGCGTAATGCCAATATCGTCAAAAACGTCAACTAACTCTTCAGTTTTATCTTATCCCATAGTGAAAATCGTATATGTCTGTGTCACCTCATTTGACATATATTTTTATTGAAAAATCCAAAAATTTTCTCTGGCGTATGGATTATATTGCAACCGGAACGTCTGAAACTTTCTGAGGACAAACCAGCATGTATGTAATAGCATAGAAACCATTCAAGTTTGGTCGTCGAGAGAGCATTTCAGCAACCTGTCACATAGCTGCCTAATTGTATTCAGTAATGAGTTACAGTTGATTATCGCTAAGTTCACATATAAATTTTGAATGTTTGCTATTTCGAGATATATACAATTTGCAGGAACGTCGAATGAGTGAGTTCATCACTGAGAAATGTTTGCACAAGACGTGCAATAAATAAGATATATGCAGTATACACGGGATATGTAACATTTGTGGAATAACTGTGTTGGCGAGATGCTGCATTTTAATTAAGACGTACCGACCACTTTGGGAGATTCGATACCAACAAATCAGATGCAGTTTTAGACTAGGATATACGAAGGCGTAGAAGAGCCATATATTTTTTTTTTAAATATCTCCACTGATTTCTGACTTCTAAGTAAGAATTTTATAGAATTCCGACTTCGAAGTCGGAAAAGTTATTTGAATTACTAGGAAGGAAAGTGCCACTTTTTTTCCCGCAGGATGTAGTTTACTGTAGTAAACATCCAATGGAGGAATAGAGACTTTACTCCCAAGTAATATATATGATTTTTCCTCCTACCCACTTAATGAACCTTTTTTTTGTAAATTTAAAATTTCATCTCAACTGCCTTTGTCTAAAGCGGACCTATACTTGCATGATGGAAATTATAGACAATACAGTCATGTCCATCTGAGAATATGCGGTGGTGCAATGGCTAGCGTCTGGGTCTTGTAATCTGAAGGTCCTGGGATCAGCTCCTGGCAATTGCAGCTTTTTTTTAAGAACGTTATTTTACTTTTTTCTTGTTAGTGATTTGAATTATTGGACATTCAGATAGCTTATACATTTCGGATTGCTATTGAGTGATTTTCTCATAAGTAATGTTATGTGCCTATTTCAATGAAGTGTCGATCATTTTCTGTCTAAGAGCTGCGCTTGTAGAAAACATAATGTGTGTATTTCGAGCATCAAGTGTCATTGTCCTTCTCCAAAGATAAATCTTTTTGTCGAGCGACAATCAGTCACTTTGCACTCTAAATACACAAATAGCTATTAAATAACTGAAGTAGTAACAGTACCCGTGGTAAAACTACGTGAAGTATTAACAAAGATTTGCCTTAGTGAATCGTATATTCGTGCAATTTATATTATATGCAGTTTGCCACTTAAGTTGGTGATGCTTGGGCAACTTTTTCAATTTTTATTTCAGGAAAGAAGTTTTGCATAAACTTAGAGCTTTTCATTCAAGCATTTTTGGCTATATCGCATGTGCGGGAATTAGGAAACAACCCTCACTTGTTTTTACCCTAGAGGGAAATAAAATAATTTTTCGACTTATTTTCATCCATATAATTAGGCAAGCAGGTTTGAATAAATAAATAAATTAATAAATGTGCTTCTCTGTCGTTCTTCAAAATCAGGATCCATCCCTACTATACCCATGAATACTTTAAACTACTTGAAACACCTGTTCAAACAGTTTCACCTGAGTTTCCATGACTCATGTGTTTTCCGTGCAACGCACGGTAGAATGAAACCGAAACAAAAAAGCATTAGTAGGCTGGTCACGCTTCCATACAAATTCAACAAAAATAGAGATTCATGAGGCGATAATAAAATAAATTAAATTGCTCTGGGACTGATAGTGGAGGATGGATGCGAAACAGAAATCACGAGAACAGAATGGAACGATGGTAGACACTGATAATTCAACACAATTTGGTTAAACTGAAGGATCGTTTATTTTTACGGGACGGAGTGATGCGTTGCCGTATACTATCAGGTTTATAGTGAGCTTGAAAACAATCGCTATCGTAAACATTTTCCATTGTGGAGTGATTGCAATTTAGTGGCAATAACTGAAGTAGAGCCGTCGAGCCCTATATCTGAACTAAAAAAAAATAAAAATTTGAATACGAATAAGTCAGTCAAATCAGTGAGCAGTGTTGTCCGAAAAATTGGATCAAGACGAGTGGATACTGGAGATTTGATTATTCAAATACAAGTACTAGTATACAGTATCGAAAACTTGTCATCTGGTGTATAAATAGAAATCCACGCGAGCAACAAGGAACGCAATGATATGATAATACCACATAAATAAGAGAGACGCACTACTGTGCCTAATAGGTTTTCGATGTCTTTGCATATACAATTCAAACTTTCACCAATATGTGCTTTAAGCAGGACGTGCACTGAATTCGCTCGACTCGGATTGGCACGGAACGGGTCGGATCGGCACAACTTTCACCCGCGCACTGGTTCGACTAGCAACTAGTTCTCTTTCGGCGTCCGAGCAAACATTTTTCATATATTTGAGAATGTCCCATATGTAATTTAATGAACTTCTACAGCTTTTGAATCTACAAAAACAAGTTGGATTGCAACTGATCAACTCGACGTTCGGCAGAAGTTGCCTTCCCAAGGAATCTCGACCGTAGACGGGTCGAGTCGAACGGTCACTTCCGTGCCGATCTAAATGAGTGCGCTGGGGTATATTGAATGAGAATAATGCAAAAGGTTCGACAATGCTGTGCCGTGCCGATCCGAGTTGAACGAAAGCAGTACGTGCACTGAATCCACTCGAGTCGGATCGACACGGCACGGCATTGTCGAACGTTTTGCATCGTTCCCATTTCAATATACCTCCGCGTACTCATTCAGATCAGAACGGCAGAGACCGTTCGACTCGACTCGACTACGGCCGAGAGAACTAGTTGCTAGTCGAATCAGTGCGCGGGTAACCGTCGTGCCGATCCGACCCGTTCCGTGCCGATCCGAGTCGAGCGGATTCAGTGCGCGTACTGCTGAATTCAGTGCGCGTCCTGCTTTAGGTGGGATAAGGACAGGAAGGACAATATTGCCTCAATGTTGCAAATAGTCGAGTGGCCGAATAGTAAGTCATTCAGCGACAGCAGCAAGAGTTGATCCTTCGTCATATGAATGGAGTTATGCAGTCGGGATGTTAGCTTGGTTATTGGGCATGTGCCATAGATCTTGTGTGCCATGGTTAGGCAGTATGGTTACTTCCCATTCTAGTTATAGTAATGGTAAGTCCTCGTGGACATCAATTAAAAGTAGAGAACCATGGTGTCTTTAGCGGGTGTGGTACTGAGGTGCAATAGGCAGTACCTTTGCATTGACTTAGACGAGAATATACCATCGACCAGCTAACCCATAAACTTGTTTCAAGCATCGGAAAAAATTCTCTAGAATCCGCTTGAGAGGAGTTTGTAGCCGCTTCGGTCCATCCCATGTTTGCTGACTGGTCAGCTTTTCCTCCCTAGTTTGAGGGAGGAAAGTGTGTACTTTCTATAGAAGTAGGAGGAAACATTATTTCATATACCCGTGTGCTAGAAACAAAACAATGAGTATACACCGGATTTACTCCTTTTTGGGGTTTTTGTAGATACGGGAGTAGGACGGCAAAATTGTCCCATCCTGTATAAGGGAGATTATGGGTATGAAAATTTGTTTGTTTTCGAAGCTTCTATTGGATGGAATAATTCATAACATTTGTAACTCTCTCGATCGGCTCAATTAGAAGCAAGTGTCTGTGAAAAAGCAGTGAGGAAAACTCACCTAAATTGATACTGAACTTTTCACAAGCCAAAGAAACGAGGAAGTCGAATTGGCAATTACTTGTTAGGAAGAGAATAATTAATTTAGTTCTCTCGAACGAATCCAACTCACTTGGCTGTTTGATCATCAATTATTTCTTCGGCTTGGAAAAATACTTGAAAGTTGAAACAACTCGAATGAATATTTATTAAGGTATATGAGTTCATTCAGTCGAAGTTTGAAAGTGTGTACGGAAAGATTTTTTTGAATCAGACACAAGTTTTTTTTAGTAGTAGCAGGATGCCTATTTGTTATGTGTATTCAAGGGTCTCAAGAACATGGTTACATCACCAATCGAAACTAATGTGTCAGAACAGTAAATAATATAAAAATAATTCAAATGGTGTTTTCCAGGGAACTGTACTTGGGCCAATTCTCTTCAATCTATATTCGAATGATTTATTCTACCTTGAAACGAAAAATCGCTTAGTTAGCTTCACTGATGACACTGGCGTAGCCTATGAACTTAGGTTAAACGAACTATGTTGCCTTTTTTACGTACTCTACCGGGCTATATCAATAACTGTGGCTTGCAACAAGAATGACCAATGTCAAAGATTGGTTGTTCTTCGCAAAATTGTTTTCCTATCAACTCCTGAGATTGGGATCTCAGACTCCATAATTGGGAATTAAGGAAGTACTTAAGACATTTTTGTGCTATTGCATCCAAAAGATTATTCGAAATATATTGGTCAGAACAAAGTGAAAAATTGTCCAAGCTACAGATATGTTAACAGATGATTTTAAGTCAAGCCGTGGGGTAGGAGCTGCCGAGGCAGGAGATTCATCTATGGCTCAGCACTGAAGCATTTTTATACCAAGCGGAGGTTGTGGCTAATTTTGTTTTCATGGGAGTGATTCTTAGTGTTTTTCCTAGAAACCAACCCAATTTGACAGTCAATTGAACATGTAAGACCATGTAGGTTTCATTTCAAATGAGTTTGGGAACACACAATCATCAACAACAAGAGCACAAAACAGACTAAAACTTGTCTAGGTACCAGTTATCCAGAAGAATAAAATGGCATATGTACTAGCAAGAGATACAGCAGCAACAAATTCCATTGAATAAGAACAGGCTTGTTGAATGTCGTTTGCGGAAATCAATCAGGGCACCGACTATCAAGATACCCAGTTTGGTATTTTTTCATGTTATGTATCTCTTGAGAAGCAAAATCCTTCATTATCCTGTAACATTCTTCTTCAATTTCTGCAGTTTTTTTGCCTCAGGGAACACCTGCAGTGGCAGTGAGTTTAAGTGTTTTTTGTCGCTGGTTGGAAGAAAGAGCCCAGGACAGAATATGTTTCACAAGTCCCAAAGTTATGACAAATGGGTGTTACGGATGAGCTAGACGGATCTGTCCCGATGGGACCGATAACGATGGAATGATTGATGATATTTCAGAAGAGGTATACAATATATGAATATGGTAAGAACCTTGAAAAACATCTGTATCTATTGGGAATACACCAAGTCTCAGCACTATGCATGTTCTTGCACGCATGAGAATGGACATATTCAAACACTTCAGAGCATGATATCCCACAGGAAAACTTTAGGATATCCCAGATTTCATCCGGAGCACTTACCAGATTGACCTGATAGAGGGGAGCAGAAATTATTTACGCAGAAATACCAGTATTTCGGCCAATAACCAGCCTCACAGAACAATGATAATAATAATAAATGAGTTAATATTCACAGTCGCATTATTATAAAAATTTCCACTCCCTGATATGAGGTATATGAGGAAAGCGAACCGTAGATACCGTAAGGAATTGACAAAAATCAAGTTGAATCGAAAACACGCGGAAGACAAGTTCTAGCTATGTCAGCGAATAAAATCAGTAAACTACGTAGGTTACTTTTCATGGAATCTTTTCAATGATCAGAAGAATAAACCAGTCTGGGTGGAATCAAATATCAGGTGATTATTTATAACAGTTGCAATAACTCCATGCTATTCCAATATTGAAAAGTCCCATTGACAAATTTTCCAGCTTCTCTTGCCAGTAGCAACATGGGACGAAATGGGGAAATTCGATTTTCAATCAGGCGAAATTTTCTCACTAAGATTGCCAAGTCATCCGCAGATGTGCCCTCTCAAAGAAAGCTCACACCCCTACCTTGAATGTCTATTTCGGAAAGGCGGAAGTATTTTACAGCTTTACAAAGACATGAATTGGGTAAAGAGCAAAACATAAAGCGAGTGGATCTTTCGGGAATACCGATGGAGTAAAAGTATTATACACCTAAGAATGAACCTGAAGGGGTCTGAAGTAATTTTAGGATATAATGGAATTTATTATCTCCTGGATGCTGGGAGGATCAGGAATTCAGTGATTTCACGGAATTCTGGCGCAGGAAAATGAAAATGGGTTGTGAAATATACACCAAACACAGGATTCTTCTACCGGATGATCGCTAGAAGGGTGGACACATCATAATCCTTTTAAAAATCAATGATAAAGCAGTAGTAGTTATGTGAAGAAGCAACTGCTGGCTCGTTGCATGGTTGTTTAAGGGTTATAGGGAGTATAGCCTTCAGATGTAACAAAAAGGCCTGACGAAACTATTTCGTGAAAAACACAGTATTAGAAATAGAGGAACAGAGTCTCAGTTACAGTTATCAGTAGAGTGCTGAATCATAGCTGAAGAGCTTCAGATTCAGGGTCAGATCTGCTTGAATATTCGGCCATACATTGACTATTAGTGGGGGAGCTAGTGAACCCGCCGAGTACCGGTATGTCTGTAGGACTAGAAATTTTTATAGTGAAGAGTCATAGCATGCTAAGTACAGTAATCATCACCTGGCTCGCCTCAGCCCTGCACGTCATCAACCCCTATATTTTTGACAGTGTAGATAAAATTTGAAAAAAAAAACTTGTTGCTGTAAGCTTGAAATATTTATACGATTTTGTTCATTCATTGTAAATTAAAAAAAAAAAAACTGACAGGCGTTTTCGTTCCCGTGAACATATATCCGAAGTTGTTTCGTTTCTGAAATACAGGGCATTGAAATAAAAAAATAAAATAAACGGTAATTATAAAATATCATGAATATCCTAAAACCGATTTGGTTGAAATTGGATACATTTATTTGAACTAATAATACGTTCATTAAGCCCCAACTAGATTGGAATTATTGGGGCCAGTGACGTCTCAGTGGGCACCACAGCCAACAATATTGTAAAAAAAAAGTACGCCACGGAAAACATTGAATACTATTTTCATGACAACAGTCGTTGAAAAGTGATAACTTATCGGGACAAAAAACCACGTCAAGATGAATTGGAAGTATTTATTTTTAATATATTTCAGACGATGTAAATTCACATTAACAGTTGTAAAATATTTTGCATTGGTTTCCGTTGTGTTGTAAACACTGGTAGAGATTTTTATCGAATTACATACGAACGTTGGCAAACGTTAGTCTACAAAATCACCACAGCGGAAGTCTTTGCCGCAGTTTTTCACCGTGCTATCATTATGTTGACGAGTCAAGATGACGTTGTACACAATTTCTAGTGGCACTAAGTCCGATGATCCATGGGGCCACTTAGTATCACCATTTTTCAAGCATCTTTTCACAGGGTATTCATTGTTATTGAGACAACACTCCACGTTGCTGAAAATGTATTTAATCTATGTCAATATGTGATCTCTTTGTTGATTTTCTAGATGCACTATTAGAGTATCGACGGCAGCAGTGAATACTACGCTGAAATAAATGAATCCTGTTGAACTGTTTGATATAACTAATGAACCGATTTATTGAAGCATGTTCTCAATTCTATACAAACGACCTTTGTGTCTTTGTCTTTGTGTGGTTTCGACTACGACTATGGCAACCCCACATTGCTTTCGGCCAGGACCCTCGAAATTTTAACGTCATGGTCATGTTTCTTGTGATGGGAATGTTTACAACTGTATACCAATTTCATATTCGTAATTTGGTAATTAGAGGGTATATGTTATTGATTAAACTGTTATCGTTGTATATTAGGTCTTTATTATCTTTGATAACAACTAGAATAATGTTATTGAAGCGGTTGGGTCAATTTGAATGTATTTATTCTATCTTACCTAAACTGATTTCCTTGACGGAAGCTGCCACTGAACGAAAATAGTCAAGAATTTTGCTTATTCAATAAGTAAATTTCATTCAGTTAAATTCTTGGATATTTTAAATTTGTGTCCATAGAAGTGGAACGGGTAATTTTGAGAAAATTGTAATAAATTATACTATATTCCATTTTCACAATATTTCCCAATGATTCATTCTTCAATTTTGGATCCATAGAAATCAACCAATTATTCAATATGAAAAATATATTCTGAATTCAACCAATAATGAAGACTAAGTCTTTCACTTCAACGTACACAATAGTTTCGCAATACACGTACCAGTTTTCTGGGGTTATCTTCACATGTTGATAAGCCATTCAGAGTAAACTAATAGTTATTTACCTAACAAGTGCGGAAATGTTACTTTTCCGCACGCTCGTAGGAAAAAGTATTGAGATCTATGGTCAATGTACATCCAATGTCCAAATACAGTGATTACCCGGCTTATCCAATTTTCAAATAATACCCTTTGTTGAAGAAAAAGAATAGAGCTTTCAGAAAAACGAGGACTTGCACTTGCACGATACACGAATCAAAGGAAAAGAATTCGCCCAACTATACAAATTTTTTTGTACAACAGTTACTGCTAGTAAGAAAAAAATAAAAAAGTATAAGATCCATAAGGATTCGAACACACGATCTTTGGGTTACAAGGCTGACTGACAGATACTCCAAATATAATAATCCCCAACGAACTTTATTTATGAATGTCATTATTTGTCAGTGATTAAGGACCTTCTACAGTTGGACTGAATACACTAGTGCTAATTTTGTGGAAACGTCAAATTTTAGTTCATGTGTCAATGAATTAAAAATGTAATTTTTAATGACATTTGTACAAAAATAATTTTATAGCGTATACAAGTTTCTCAACTTTTGAAAACTGTATTTTAATTGTTTTGTATATGTATATTTCATATCTTCTGATGAGTAATCCGATAAATTTGCATTTGTCTTCAGTCCTTAATGACAAAATTTATTAGTACATTTTTGTGGTGAATTGACTGATTGACTGATAGATTGAATCATATGACACCAACATTTCAAAATTCACTTGGTGTGTTGTAGTTTGCGAACACTTTTTATTCTTACAATTTCCTGTTAGGAGTTATGCTGAAATTTAATTTCAAATAACCAACTTCAGCTAGGCAAAGAAAGTGCGACAGGAAATATAACTATGTTAGAGTAGTTTCTGCATGGAAATGTAACACACTAACACCACGACATTTTCAAATATATGGTTTCAGAATAATAATCCGTTGCGACGTTGTTCTCAGTGAATAAATGAATACGGTATTCGACTACATTATTCTTGAAACCTGTCATAAAATTTTGAAGCGAATCGACACAGAAAAACACTCCCCGCAAACCGAATGAACGCCAATGAACCACTTCCACGCTCAGAATCCAGGTGTTCGTATTAGTTGCGAATGATGTATCGTACCAAGATTCAACCTGTTTCCTGGCAATTCCCCCAGTGACAATAAAAACTCCGGAATCCAGCTTTCCGATCGTGGGAACGATCTCCAGCTACTGTGTCTCCTCTGCGCCTTTTCCTATTCACCGAGGGAATATTTTCCGTATATATAGAAGTCTTCTGGGATATTGCGGTTCTAAATTATTAGGAATCCATGAAGCACGTTCACAAATTGAATCACCCGACATCTACCGTGTAAATAAGATTAACGCGGTGTATGGAGTCACGGGAATCACTTACATTAATTACTTCATTCGAGCCGACGATAAAATTAGTGCCCCCGACAAATTGCAATGATTGAATTGTCAATTATCGAAGAAACATTTGCGGATAACCTCAAAATCACCATATGTACTGTGGAATAGTCTCTAGAAATTGAGTACTTACCTTTTCTTTGTCTTTGAATATTTATTAACTTCGTGTCAACAATGTACCTATTGAAATAACGACTGAGAATGAAAAAATGCGGTATTATAGGTCATACTGGTCTAGCCAATGGCGGAGCGAAGGAATGTATGGACATTCTCGATTATGGAATCAGACGGTAAGGGATTATCCCCTTCTTGAAATGCCGGGTGCCAGTTCGTTACCTGCCATACGATTCAGTAAAAGGCCGCAGACAGTCATTCCCAAAAGGGAGGACTGGGAGCGGATCGGGCACCACCTGCTTCCCACCAAGGGGATCATCTGATACACAGATGGCTCCAGGATGGATAAGTCAGCCGACGCCGGGGTATACGGCAGTCTCCGAAAGCGGAACTCTGTTACGCTCTAGGAACTTTGGCCACTGTATTTCAGGTATAAATGTTTGCCATACTGGTCTGTGTAAGAGAAAATCTCAACAGAGGCTACCGCGGCCAGCAAATCACGATATGCACCGACAGCCAAGCGGCGATCAAGGCTCTCACATCATATAGAGTCACCTCGCTGCTGGTGACTGAATGCATCGATGATCTGCAAAGGATCTTCCGTCAATAAAGTAAAGCTGCTTTGCGTTCCTGGTCATATCGTAGTACCTGGAAACGAACGGGCTGATTATTTGGCCAGACAAGGTGAGAAAATCCCAACGATTGGATCAGAACCTATCCTAGGAGTTTCTAGATCATGGTGCGTTTCAACCATGAAAGAAATTCTGGAAATAAAATTCCAGGACACATGGAAAGATGCACCGGGCATGAGGCAATCGAAACTCCACATCGGAGGCCCTTCTACTAGGAGGACCAAGACTCTGCTCACACTGAGCAGAAAGGAAATCAGTTCAGTGACAGGGCTCCTGACGGGGCACTGCCATCTCAACAGGCACCTCAACATTTTAGGTTTCACGGATGATACCGAATGCAGGTGGTGCTTGGAGGATGAGGAGTTAGCCACCCACATCCTCACGGAATGCCCGGCAGTGGCAGCAACGCGGGAAGCGCACCTCGGGAGTATCGTACTGAACCCGGAGAGTGTGAGGGAGGTATCGGTTAGAAGGCTGGCCTCTTTCGCTCGCGAGATAGGCTACCTTCAAAACGGAACCATCTCCCAGCAGTGGTGGGTGCATAACGGGCCCGATTGAGAGGCCTACATGCTTATGGCTCCGTCCGCCCACATACCTTATTCTATCTATCTATGGGTCATCCTGGGCTACATATTGGTGAATTCTCCATTTCATCTGTAGCAGTTTTTTCATAGGGAAGGTCTCACTTTTATAAACGCTACATGATGACCAAAAATGGTTCCGCTATGTTTCACAACAAAGTGGAGAATCTTGGTCTGACCAGCTCTAAAAGTGGGTAGATTATTGCTAAAAGAGCTTATCTTGATTTTCGCCTCTCAAATTCATCTACAGCATCTTCAACTGAGATATTGTTTAACTATCTTCAGGGCATTTAGGTCTGAGCAAACTTAAGGTTGGACTAGGTGGAAGTTTCTTTTCATTTATTCGTAAACTTGATTTCAAAAAGAAATTATCTCGATTAATACACGCCTATTCTGACAGCCAACGAATAAATTTGAAAAGTGTTTGAAAACTCGTTTAGTACAATTTTTTGATAAAAATAAGATTATACATGATTGTCAATATGGATTTCGTGCTGGTGTATCTACCACTGATGATATGTACAATGTTATTAGAAGTATTACACAGGCATTAGATGAAAACAAAAAATGCATTGCAGTGTTTTTGGATTTGGCGAAGGCATCCGACACCGTTAACCATGAAATTCTTCTTAATGTATTCTCCAAGGAACCGTCCTTGGTCCAATACTTTTTCAAGCTTATATAAATTCATTGCTCTGCTTGAAAGTGAAAGCTAAAATTATATCATATGCTGACGATACTGTTGTAATTTTCAATGGAGATACATGGTCTGAAACTTGAAATGTTGTGCAGTTAAGCATGGAAGTGATTAACAAGTAGTTTAGTATCTATCGGCTTTCATGAAATACTACTACAACCCATTATCTTGCTTTCTCTATAACTGTAACAAATAGACCACATTTTTTAAATATTGAAGTTCCAGGCATGAAGAAACAAACGAGGTCAAATATTTGGACATAATTATCGACAACCTAAGATGGAATAATCATGTTGATTATCTAACAAAAAAAGTGAGAAAACTGATATATAAATTTTACCAACTACGACAGTTTTTACCAAGGAATCTACTTATATTAATTCACAAGTCTCTAGCCGAATCACTTTTTCCATATGGTATTCTGGTGCGGGGACTTAACACAACACAATACAAAACTATATCCTAAAAATAATTTCCAAGAAACAAAGATCTTTTCATACTAACCTACTATACACTATGTATATTCAAAAATTCAAAAATAAAATTTCATTCAATTCTGGTCCAACAGTTTATGCTACTAGAAGCGCAACAAACGAATTTCTACCCACCCCTAAATTCATTAAAAATGTTTTTTAACATACACATTACCAAAAACTTGTAACATTCCACCCTTAAGAATAAATAATATTAGAAATCATAAAGCCTTCTCAAGAGAAACAAAAAAAATCATCTTGGAAAATTACTTTGAATTCATTAAATTATTAGAAAATTAGCAGTTTATTCATTTATTTATTTTGTAATTTTGTGTACCCCAATAAAAAATTAACAATATGTACATAAGTATAATATAAAATCAGTTCCATACTTATATATATTATAACTTTGATAGTATTCATTTAGAATGGTGAGCTCGATGGATACCTATAACAGTTGCATATGCTGATTTCGAAACCTCCATAGCAAATTTTTAGCACCCATTCACAACCCTATCACATCATTATATCACAAACAACCACTGAATACGCTGGCGGGAATGTTTTATGAAATTATATTACCCCGGGATTCTCACGAGACCGTGTCTGCTACAACATTTCACCTGCTTCCCGTACACTAAGTACACATACTAACCCTTTACGTGAAGTTGGTTCATCCAAAATTCAAGACAATACTGCGGCGCTATGCAACATAACAGTGACATTATATGAGATGCAGTTTCATTCCTGACAATAATATAATTCGTAATGAATATTTGAGTAATCGTAGTATTTATAGCGGTAATTTCAACGAGCACAGTGTTACCTATTTCAAAAGATGATTTTCGTCAACATTTAAATGAGTTTCATTTGCCACAGATTAGATGTAGGTATGTAGGTAACTGATAATTTCAGGGAACAAGAAGAGAAACTGTTAGTAGAGACTGAAAAATAAGTGAAAAAATTAATTATTTTTGTTCAATGATCACTAGTGTGGAAATTTTAGTGCCAACGTTAGGGACAAATTTTCGACAAAGTAAAATTTTGAAAAATAATGCTGAAAATATCAAGATGCTATTTTTGATAAGAAATCATAATTTTCATCAAAAGATGAGTACGTCTAGATGAACAAGTCATTTTGTTGTGCATTGGTCGAATATTACCATGGATGAAATCCTCAATTCCAGGTCTTTTGATAACCCTTGTGATTTCTTATCAGAAATCGTATCATGATATGTTTAATATTATAGACCAAGTGATGGTGACACAAAATTTTCGGTCATTTGTACCAAGTATGGCGAATATTTTTAATTCCATCCTTTCTGAGGGATTCTCTGAAAAGTTTATTTCCGAATTGTTGTGATACTTCTCAATAACATTTATTCATATAAATTTCTGAGCATCCTGTTGATATTTTCATACCAAAATTATCGCATGTAATTTTTTAGGTGACAATTTGAACGAATATCAAGTCGGAAAACAGTTTTGTTTCTGATAAAATTCAACTGCGTGGAAAAATATCAAAAATGTTCTCGTAACTCATGAACAATTTGCTGTTCATGCAAAAATGATGAATTATTCGATGTTTCGAAATGAAATTAATGCATACTGTAGAGCTTTCTGATTCCAGTTGTCAAATCTAGTATGACGTGGGTGTTATTATATTAAACCTGCTCGTTGCAGGATTACAAATCTGTCGATGTAAACAAGAATGATTGTGTGCATTGACTCGAACAAATGTCCTCCGATTCAAATCCATGTTGATGAATACAAAATAATAGGTTTTGTTGTGATTATCGAGTATGGAAAAGGTATGCGACTGAAATTTCGTTTCCAATTAGAATTCAAATTTAGGTTCGAAAATTAAATTCTCTCAGCATGAATGATGGATGAATGTATTTTGTTGCGTTACGTGAAAAAGAGTGGCCATTGATGCTATCGCATATTTCAAAATTAAAATTCAACTCTTTGACTGCTGGTTATCAATTCAGGATAAAACTGTTCATAAATTATTATTCTAATGCGGGAATAATTGTAGGTTATTTGAAAATTATAGCTATTAATGTAACGAGATCACTATGCGATTTATAATAATCGAGGATGTTGTTGCCAGGCCACGAGGCACTCTGCGCCGAATCGCCTGTGCAACTTCCGAGATTCTTTTAAATTGCATAATAGTCAAGTTACACTCAAAGCATTATCGTATCATTGACAACGATGATGTAAAAATGAAATCAACAACTCTAGATATGTCACGTTATTGTCATTTTAGCCTGCTATTTGGTATCTGGAGTATTATAAAGCAACTGAAGTATTATATTGTAACAAATGTACTGTGTTGTCATGATGTTATGATGTAGTTGCTAATCAGAGTATTTCTACCTTTTTGGGGACTGGTTTCAATGCTGCAATTCTCCAGTTATACGGAAATATCTCCTAGTATTGACAGGTTGATTAACTTGCAAAGAACACATTTTTTGAGAACGATCAGGGGAATGACAACAGATTCTCTAGCTTTTTTTGTTGGTACGACCCAGCAAAATCCATCATTTTTCCGTAGGTAAAAGACAATCTCAGGCATATGACTATCAATGGAAATACTCAAACTCTTAAACCGTCAAACCAATGAAAATGTTGTTCCGGGGTTGTTTTCTCCTAGAATTTGCAGCGAACATGTTGGCAAAAATATTGGCCTCTTTCTGGGAGTTCGTTGCTCCATCCGGCTAAACACAGCTCTGTGTGATTCCAAATTTCTATATTGCTTTCAGTTCCGAACAACCTCCTTGAATGAACTTTCTAATAATGTCAATAATGAGGGTTGGTTTACACATGATCAAAATTTCTATTTTTTGTTCCCCCTGTACACCGATGGGAAATTTGAAATTTTGACAACCCTTATGCAAGTATTCTGCAATGCACTAATTTTTAGGAAGAGTAGAATCTTCTGACAAATCGATAATAAAAAGTTTTCCAGATGGTGCAAATTTTTGAAACTCTCTGTATATAGTCTGGACCACAGTTTGATAGGCAAACACATTTCAGGCGTATTTGTCTATATATGGAACTTCATAAGAAGTATGTTTCATCCGTGGAGTGGTAAATTTTCAGTAAAGGGGTCAAAATATGTGTATTCAAGTACTATAGCCAACACACCAAATTTGAAATCTGTATCTTCAAAACTATAGAAAAATTGAGGGGCGTACCTCACCTCGTGGTCACCCGGTATACAGTTACCGCACCAGTCTTCGATGACACCTAAGCAATTGGCCGAGTGAAATCTTTGCAATACTTTCTGCAGAGTATTCGTCACTCCCAGAGGTCCTCATGGATTTCTTGGAGCATTTCCTTTCTTCAGTTTCTGGGTACATCCTAACCTAACCTAAGCTAACCTAACCCAACCTAACCTAACCTAACCTAACCTACCTAACCTAACATATATCTTCTCGACTATCATCGCACTCAAACACATTAACCATAACACACAGAAGTGATAGTATGTGCATAAACCTAGACAATTCTGAAGCTTTTGGAATGGGTCACTATTTTACTTCTTTGATCATCTTTGCTCATCTACTGCGATTCCTTCCTCAACAACGTGGAAAGGACATCGTATTGTCATCTGGATCAGAAGGCATTTCTTGGGGATCAGTTTCAGTCTGGAAACTTTCAGTTACAGGTGTACCTTTCCCAGCTTTTTCAAATGGTCTCTGAATGACTAGCCAACCACAATTATGTCATTAAAATATACCAAACGTGACCTCCATGGGAATTGTTTCAGAACAGTTTTCATCAATCTTTCGAATGTGGTTGGAGCATAACAGAGTCCGAATGGCATAACGTTGAATTTCCATAATTCTGATCCGATGTTGAAAGCTGTCTTTTCTCGATCCTGTGAAGTCAGTTCTTTGAGTCTGGGGTCGAGAATATCCTAGAGCCGGATATCTTCATTGTCAATTTTGTGTTGAATCACCTTTGTTTCACCCCCGCTTAATTGTACGTTTCGAAGTTATCTGGGCACTTCTCGAATAAATCCCATAGTTCGGATCGTTGAGCTGCTTCTTCAGCCTTGAGAGATGAGGCAACCAATTTTTCCAATTATGCGGATAAATTTTTCTCTTCTTCAACGTCACTATATGAAAGTTGACATTCATGACCCTTACCGGTCCAAATTCATTAGCAGGCATGAACATCTTTCCGGAAATTATATCTCGTCTAATTTTGTCATATATTTGTCTTGTGCTCCAACATCATCTTGTGTCAACTGCTGTGTGGTATAGAGGTTCCCCACCCTGTTCTGTAGTGATCTGGGGCCCACTTACAATCATCCTAATCGTCTGACTGTCAATATATCTTTCACATGCATTTCACAAAATATTTTCTCGAAATTTCAGCCCTGTGGAAGTATGTTATAAAATATTATACTTTCAACAACTTTAGGCTCGTCTGGCAGGTACTTATATCCATCCGAGTCGTCTGGCAATTTTTTTTTTATTCATAAAAATGTATGAATGGAAATATATTACAATACCGGCTCTGTGAAGGAACATTATTTTAATAATGACCCCACATTTTCTGAAATATTGTAGAGCGGTGACGTGTTTCACAGCGGCACGTGGCAGTGAACAGTTAGGACCGACTTCTGCACGTTACAATAGTCATCAAACAAATGAATGTTATTGCGCATTTAGAAAAATTAATAGAAAAGAATAAGTTGTAGTGGTGAAACCTAATATTTTTTCCTATTCTACTATCTGGTGATGCACGTATGATAAAAATTGATATTTCAAGTGGAATAATCGATACAAGAGGTGATTAGTTTTATGGCGCATAAATACAACGTTGCGTTGTAGAGAAGTTCATTAATCGACATCACAGCCAACAACCATTAAAATACGTCATAATTTCCAGAAGTGAATTACATAATAAATATTCTATTCGGTTTCAGGAAGATAAATGCCACTTACTTCCTCTACGAAACATGTTTTCTCGTTTAAGTTTCATGTCATATGTCGGAGTAGCAGTATTTATTCGACTATATTTCTCTTCGCGGAACGAATGTTCATTAAAATGTATTTTCAGTACTGAATTTGGGTAATTTAATTCAGTCGTCTGTTATTCCGGTTTTGTTAATTTGATTGTATAAAATGTATATAAAATATATATGGAAAATAGCTAGAACCTGGTTCACTTCAAATGGTCTTTTTAGGGCAAGCAATAATCCACGTTGCTTGCTGGTATACTTGCTGAACATGGTCAGAATCAAAAATTATATAAGGACGATATATAACAAGATGCAATTCTAGTAATGAACTGGTGTCCAGGTTTCTTTTCTATCATATAGGATTATCAGATACCTCTACGGCTGTTAGAATTGAAAGGGATCTCCGATGCCTCTGAAAAGGGGCACTGAATACAATGGTCGACATTAATTTCATGATGGCAAAGCCCAAGGTTGCGCCGTTGAAAATGTATTTCTCCGCTCAATTTGAATTATGTGCAAAATTATTACTGCTATGGGACCTGATTCGTTTTGTTGTTTCAAATACTGCTGCGACGGACAAGATTAATGGGATGTTTTCTAGGTTAGAGTCACCTGTGACTTTGGATTGGCAGACATATGTCGCGAACAAAGTGAACAGAATTCAAGAAAATAATTCAACTTTGTGCTGGAATCATCACTTTTGGAAGAAAGTATCGAAAAGATTGTTTTCATCTGTCCTATCAGAACGTTCGTTATGGTGGACCTCCTTAGTGGTATAAAGTGCAAGTCGTCGTTGATGAACGATCAAGATGCGAGGCAGCCACTGAAGATGGTTGTGTTTGTTTCTTATTCTTCAGAATATCCCTTTAAATATTTGTTGAAAAAATTTTTGTCGCTTTTGAAAATTCAACGAATTGTATCTATACATCATCCATAATATAAAGAATCCCAGCAATGAAATTTTCGTAATTATTGTACTTCGTTGTTTGAAGCACAACTCGTACTGCTTGAAAATGTACAAAATCATGTACTTTGGAAAGAGATTAACAGTCTCAAAAATGGTTACTGAGCTCATAATAGAGCAATGTGATAACAAGCACAGAATTTGCTTCCTGACTCAAAAGTATTACGTTTTTATTATCGCAGCATATATTGAATGCTAATAAAACAATCAGGTTGGTACTGTCTCGGTGTATTTACTGTTTCAAAATATCAGCCTTGATTGATACTTTCTCATGCGTAGGTGTAGATTTCAGTGACCCATTCCGAGTTTTCGTCTGAAACTTTCTGAACAACTAGCAGACATTTTTTAGAAGATGTGGTCGTTGTTCAATGGTTCATTCCGGCTGCGGAACTAATTTCGTAGGGGCACGTTGGTACCCCATATCAGTATTTCAAAGAGCCCTCGAAGCCAATAATATTTAATTGAAATTCTACCCGCCCTCTGGTCCTCACTTTGAAGGACTCCTAACTCGACTAATATTGTTTTCGTCGTAATTTTCAATGTCTGAAATCATTGGAAATATTTTCCAATTCATAGGTGTCATCTATCTGTCCCCTTCCTTCGATGGTAGGCAGGGGTATGATTTTCATAGATTGAAATTGAACTTCTCAATGGCCTCAAAAATTTTTTTCACACATATATCGAAAAAAGGATAACGACTCTCTAAGGCTCCTATCCAGAAGAAATCCACTACTCCTAGTACAAAATAGGCGTGTTTGTCATTTCGAATTAACCCGGAATGTATGTTTACATCCACGATAAAAGGGTAAACGCGCGAATTTCCAGAGCCGCTAGCAGCTCGTCCACACTATCTCTTAATAACCGCTGTCCGGGCAAAACGGCGAATTAAAATACCCATTTGGGCCGTTCCGAAAGGTCTGGCGGCATCCGACGGTATATACTTTCATTTCTGATATAATGCAAAGCTTCACAAATAACATTTTATTGTGAACCCCAAACTAAGCGACGGCCTAGAGCGGTATGAATTTATATTAAATTGGTGAAAATTTGGTAAAGGCGTAATTTGAAATGGAAATAATTCCGACTACTTCGAAATACCCTTCTATCCACTAATCCTACAGGAAAGGACTTGAAGTAACTGAGAACGGGCTATGGGAAAATGTTGTTGCTAGATGAACCAGCCACTATTTAATGGCAGTCGAATATTTCAGAGTACTCTGGTGTAGAGTAGTCGAATGATTGGAGAATTGATAATTTTTGAAGAGTTATTTCGGGCCATTACTGGAACTACGAATTTAGAAAAACAGCGATTTTTGCCGAGTTTTGTTGGTATTTCGACAATAACTCTTAAAATGTTTGCTTGAAAAAAATATACTATTCGAGAGATAAATCAAATTTGATAAAACGTTAAATCAAAAACGTTCCTGTTGGACATAAGATTATTTAGTGCAATTTTTAGTACTTACGTCACCTTTTCTTTTGTACTCAAAAATCATTCGTTTTACAATTCCTTATTGGGAGTGGTCCTAAAACTTCATCTCAAATCACAAGCTTCAGTCCCACGTTTGATGAAAGAGGACGAATTGAAGAACATTCGTACTTCAAACGTATTCACATCCAGGGCGGCGTTTTCTTTCATATAAATGATTATTTATTCTTTCCAAATTTATAAATATCATTTATTTTTCAAATTTTTGGTCTTTTCTCTTAGAGGGGGATAATTCATTCATATTTAGCATAATGCAATACTTCAATTGAAACAAGATCCTGTGCAGATATTTATATCATCCAGATAATCAGAATCGAGGCTCAATATATGGCAGTATCTTGTTTCATACTTTTCCAACCATAACGCAGCATCTTAGTTGAGTGAGTGGGACAGTTCGTCACGAGAGATATTCTTTTTTATTTCAAGATATCGTCGCACGTCTAACTGATATGCTTTTTTCCGTCCCTTCCACTTAGAATCCTGAGCATTCGCAGATGTGAAATGGAACAGATGGAAAGGATCCGACGAAATTAAATATGAATATTTCATAACGGAACTTTTGAAGTATTGAAAGCTATGAAGTGAGAAGCGATGAAGTAGACTCATGTCTCTTTTATTCCGAGGTAGGAGAAATTAATTCATTCTTCCTTTTTTTTTGTTCGGAGCTTGTAGCTCGGTAATGGATACATTTGATATCGAGAATAATGATGATAAATATATGATTGAAGTTAGCCGCCTACTAGTGGAGTTGATGGAGAATTTTTGTTCCGAGGTATTACCATAAGAGATCAAGTTCCAGTGGATATTTTTCACCCTTCTTTTAGAGTTCTTATATTCATTGAAAATTTGTTTTTGATAGACTCGTGATTTTGTCGGAAATATCGAGTCGGATTACCCACAGGCCATCGCCAAGTTATACCAGTTTATCATTATATACACGCAGAATTTTTTTGTGAAGAATCCCACTAGATTTGGTCATTGCTTGCCTACGTTGTTATATTGCCACTATCATTCCTGGAATTTCAAACTGTTTCATACTCAGTTCAACAACTTATTTTCCGCAGATTTCACTTTCCAATGAGATTCAAGAATCCCACAGTTGTGAAAATGATAGATGACATAGAGAATCAATGGATTGTGGTTCATCATACCTTAGTCAATTATTTAACACAATTAAGTATGTTCTGGTAGTCAATATAACCTTGGCAAGAATATAATCAAATTTGTAGGAACATGTCAAATTAAATTTGAATTGACTCTGTTCCATGAAATGAGTTCCAATACACCAGGATTGGCTTGAGATTATATTGTTGCGTTCCAACGAGAGGAAAACGACGCCAAATCAAAATTATCAATAGCTATGTAGTGTTTCCTTGAGGATATAATGTCATGTGTACAATTTTTTCGGGATAGGTACAATTTGGCACATTTCTTCTAGAAGAAATACCGTTATTTGTCTATCGATTAATAATAAAACAAAATGATAGTTTTCGATGAAAGCTTCAGACATGATTGAAAAAAAAACTTTGTGTATTTCTTGCAAAAAATGTATTCATAAAATAGTAGCAGAGCGCTTCTGAGTGTTAAATTATTCCCAGTACCTGTAAGTGAGTAATAATTGAAATATAATGAAAATATACTCACATCTCAGGTGTACAAAAAGCTATTAAAACATCTTACATGTATGAAACATACTGAAGATTTAAAAATACATTAAATAATAAATTAAGAAAAAAACCTTATCCAGGATCATTCTGGGTGATATTATGGCAGACTAGATCATATTCGATTGAATGAAATTTCACAACTGGATGACAATGACTATTGTACTGCCGTACAAAAATAATGGGACCAAAAGCCAGGAAATTTTTTCAAATTCAAATTTTGAAATTAAAAAAACATTCCTGGCTTCCGGTCCCATTATTTTTTACGGCAGTAGGTTCTAGGAGATTACGATTTTATAATCTCCCCAACGTGAAGAATGTCGTACAATAATATTTGCACCACCCATAATTGACGGCACAGTGTCTGAAGTTCTTTTTTCATATAGCATCATCGTTCTGTACATGTTTCATGCTTGGTCAAATGACCCCCCCTCCCCAAATTGCAATGCGCGCTTGTAGTCTATGGGCCTGAATAAAGTAGATTTATTTTCAACTCAGTTTTGGTCTCAATCTCAACTAAACTTCGAAATAAACTGTTAATGAATCACGAATCTCATGAGATTCGTATGTATTTTTATTCTTATGATTGCTGCACCAATTAATTTTTGTATTAACTCTTGTTTACTTTAAAATGTTATTTCTCATATGTTGATCACTTTTTCTTCTACGTTGTAGTCGTCCAATTTTTATTCAGGACACACCATAGGCTGTATTCTAACTACCCGAATACGGTTTAGTTTTTGTGTCCAGTATTCAGCGTTTCTGGACAAAAATCCATCTCAGACAGGATTGACGTTGACCTATCATTGTTGTTAGGTCAAGTGAATATCGCCAACGCCTTAACATATCGATCATTCAGGTAAAAAACTGAGACCTTAGTATCTTCTCTTTTTCGTCCATATGAAATCATTAGATGTTTTAAGGAACACTGAACCATACCTGTACAACCTATCCTGAGGCAATGTATCGAACACGATATGAACGACGATTACCCCGTGTGTTTACCCTCTCATTATTCCGTGATAATTACGGATTATATCCGAGAAACCGTATATTCATTTCAAGATATGTAACGATCACTTTGTACAACACTCGGATTAGGATATTAATTATTCCATGCTACCATCTTGGGCGGGTATTAATTTATCTTCAAAGTGTAGGATTTCTCATTTGACGAATTCAATATATCCCCATTCAGTAAAAGATATCAGCGATAATGACTAAGTTTAACTATGGGTGGATAGTTCATTTTCATATGACTACAATGAATTAGTGATGTAGATTACATGGCAATTTAATCATAAGTCAACCGCAGATAGTTTCAACGACACGAGGAGAAAAGTTTGTTTATCTATATGGAACCAATTGGTAGTATAGCCTTTTGTGTTGAAAACTACCTGTTGAAAACAGCAACTGAATTTCTATAAATAGAGATATCCATATCACTACTTATGAAATGAACTCATTTATCAATTTCCTAGTAGTTGGTCTGATTTTCACCTTCTTCTTCAATCCCTTTTTGCAGAGGTTCAAATTCGAAGTTATCATGGAGCAATGAAAATAGCAATAATAAGAATTGACGAATTCTGCAAAGAATAACAAAACCATTAACGATACTGAGTAATTATTAAGAGGCGACGATAAATTGTCAGCTGAAACTGTTTCGCAACTACTGAAAATAATAATGAGTCAGACAGAATCACTCGTTTAAATAAAAAATTATCGGCTATAAAATTATAATAAAAATGAATCGTTCACTTGGAGAGATGAACATAGTAAATATCTATTTATGAGATCTTGAGATGGAAAGCCAAGCTTGAGAAACTAATGAGTACGGTTATGGAGAGACCTTCATGGAAGAGGTGTCTAGTAAGTTTCGTTGATATACATTTGTCTCGCAGATCGTTCAAGGATCACGGGAAAAACCTGGAGGAGTTATTTTTGCAACTGAGAAACTCCGGATTGAAACTGACCCCCAAAAAATGCCACCTGACGCCAGTAATGTGGGAATTGTCTCAGTTTCAATAGGGAGAGGAGATCATTGGTCACTTCAAGAAAATCCTCAGTAAACTGGAGTGCAATTACTGTGTTCACAAGAAAGAGCTGTTGGCTTTTGTCAAAGGGGTGAGGTACTTCTACGAGTACGTGTATGGGAGGAGATTCCTGTTGAGAACCATGCAGCACTCAAATGGCTTTTACAGTTCGAAAACCCCGAGTGTCAAGTGGCACGCTGGATCGAAAGACTCGGAAGCAAAAATTAAATGAGATCATGTTCAGACGATTTCTCCTATTGCTGATGAGCACAAGAGGAAGAATTGACGAATTGAAAATATACGTCAGTGAATGAAATAACAACGAGATCCAAGGGCAATCAGTGGAAAACCCATATCATCGCGAGCTTTTGAATCCTACTGGAAGCAATGGAATTCTCTTACCCTCAACAGTGCCATCCTGAATGAAGGATTTGCAGCAGAGACAGAAGTGCTTCAAGAAATCCATAACGAGGTCAACAAACCACGTCTTGAAGTGACAAAATACCTTCCAGAAGGTGAAGAAATAGTTAACTGGGAAAATTATCAAGCTGAATGAATTTTATTCAACCATAGAAACTGCCCATTTCCATAAAAATGTATATTCCTCAAGGAAGTGAAATAAATACCTAATTATATACGTACAGTGATTTATCTTTTTTCATTCGGTTGTCTTACGAGAAAACGCTAATTATGTTTTGTTGCAGGTATCCTCCTTTCCTGATTATACTATCAAATGTTCAATATCGTGTATAATCGTAGATTCACAAAAGGCCATAAATTCAGAAAGAATTACTAATATCCTGATCCTATCAAAACAATTCGGTTGAAACAATAATAAAAACATTGCATGAAACGTACGTTTCCAACGAATACCAACAAAATACCGCGCATCAGAGAGCGAAATCGATTTTCAATTATCACATGCAGAATTCTCACAAAAACAGATTCCGCTTGATAAAATATGGAAAATATGCTTCCTGCATGCTTCCTCCATATACCTATTTTATCTGATTTAACTCTGAGAGAGTTCGACTCGAATGTAGTTACCGTACATGATATTTCGCTTTACTTTTCTGTGCCACTCAATCTGTAAAACTGCTTCACTTTTTGGGCGGAATATACAGAAGCCTGTTTCAATTCGATTTTTTCATACGTTTTTTATGATTGCTTCGTTCATACTTCATATTCCCGCACTAAAAGGTTGCTCGAGGACTAGAATGAACTAGCTCTAGTGATATTTCACAAATTGTTGTTTTATGTACATACAGAGAAAAGGCTTTTACTGCTTTCCTATCTGAATAGTGACTGAATAAGTGGTTGGATAAGCCATTTCCTTCCATGTATATATGTTTAACTTCATATATACAGGGTGTTCCTTAAAGACATGCTAATATTTGAGGGGGTGATTCTTTGACTTATTTTAAGGAAAAAACTTTCTATAAACGTATGTCCTAAAAGTCCTAACTTTTGAGATACAGGGTGATAAAGTTTTGAAAAAAAATCAGTTTTTTAATAATAACTGAGATAATATTGTAGACGTTTTTATAAAATTTGGTACATGTCTTCTATGCATCAAGGTGCATTTTTTAATGAACAAACATTTTCATTTTCTCAACCAGTGGCGTCCGTACGGGTTTTGCATTGAATATTTTTGGAGAAAAAAATATTACGCCACTGCTTTCTCCAAAAAAAATACTTTTGAGATCTTCATTTATTTTTGAGCAAATTTAATCTCTTGAGTTTTCTTTGTCCGCCGCATGGTTTTCGCTTAAAAAAATAAAAATCGTTTTACTTCAGTCATCAATTCCTCAAAAATCTGATGTGGTGTGGAAATGATTGTGCATCGACTTAAAGCAAATAAGGGATCAGATTGGTTCCAAAATGAATGAGAATCAAAAAAATATGGATTTCAGCTTGTACAAAAACGAATTTTATTTTATTTTATAAAAGTAAGTTTAAATGAACGGATCAAATTCATTAATTATTGACAATACTAACACTGATTATAAAAATTCTTGGAAATGGCCACCTTCACTTAATAGGTATGCTTCCGCCCGTCTACGCATGGAATTACGCACACGTTGAAATATTCCCGGCGTATTTCGAATAGTTTCACACGAGGCAACTATTCGCTCTCTTAAATCTTCTAAAGTATTAACGGGAGTTTTATACACTAGAGTTTTAAGGTGCCCCCATAAAAAGAAATCTAAACTGTTGAGATCAGGGGATCTTGCTGGCCATTGCTGAGGTCCTCCGCGACCTATCCAACGATTATGATAAACTGTATTTAAGATAGGTAGCTGAATTAATATCGTAAATCCATTCAGGTAATAATTCAAGCATTTGGGAGATTATAAGTGAAAAGATTAAGAAGTGGTGAAAAGAAATATCAATTATAAAGAGGTAGCTAAATTACTATCGGACGATTTATTGTCAACAAAATGTTAGGTACCGTCTGCGATATGAAGCAATTTCAATTTAATTATTTTAATCAAGAACCGAGCATCTGACAAGAATTACACATTTTTTTGGATTCTCATTCATTTTGGAACAAATCTGATCCCTCAATTTGCTTTCAGTCGATGCACAAACATTTCCACACCGCATCAGATTTTTGAAGAATTGTTCCTGAAATGAAACGATTTTTATTTTTTTAAGCGAAAACCATGCGGCGGACAAAGAAAACTCATGAGATCAAATTTGCTCAAAAATAAATGAGAATCTCAAAAGTATTTGTTTTTCAGGAGAAAGCAGTGGCGTAGTATTTTTTTCTTCAAAAATATTCAATGCAAAACCCGTACGTACGCCACTGGTTGAGAAAATGAAAATTCACCTTGATGCATAGAAGACATGTACCAAATTTTATAAAAACGTCTACAATATTATCTCAGTTATTATTAAAAAACTGATTTTTTTTCAAAACTTTATCACCCTGTATCTCAAAAGTTAGGACTTTTAGGTCATACGTTTATAGAAAGTTTTTTCCTTAAAATAAGTCAAAAAATCACCCCCTCAAATATTAGCATGTCTTTAAGGAACACCCTGTATATGGAATATGGATTAGGCGCGATTATTTTTCATATTTTTCCAAACGGCGTAGAGGCCAATTGCATATGTCTCCAGGACTTTATCTTCAGCGGAATCAAAATATTGCCAGTTGGGAAAAGAAGCATTAGCAGTAATTTTTGGACTTTGTGAATTTTAAAATTATTTATTTGGCAGAAAATTCACTTCAATTGTTGATAATAAACCACTTTCTTATATTTTTCACCCGATCAAAAATTTACCACAATTTTCAGAAAATAGATTACGTAGTAGACTGATAATGGTTTGAAAAAGGATGTACAGGAGGAAACTGATCCAAAGGATGTTAAAAAACAAAGTTATTAACTGACATCTAAACACACCATCAAACCTCCAATTAGGTTTTCATATTAGTAATTGAAATGAATGTAGGAGTTGTGTAGAATTTTTTGATAAATGTGGATTTTTTTTAGGGGGGATATGTGACGATGGTATTGTTATTTCAAGTATGTGTAAAAGTGTAAGTGCGGAGTTGTTTCTAGGGAAAAGAAATATGTTTTTTTCTACAACTGCTATGAAAAGTGGCGAATTTCTCATAGCCTACCTACTTTCAAAACCATGTATTGCCCATACTGTGAGAAATATTATTTCCCACGGCACTTTGCCCACACCACATACATTTATATGGAGAATCCAAATTCGACAAAAACCTAGTTGGCTGCTGTTCAGCTTTGAATAATTGTCACAACTGTCAGATTATAGAAGTTTTTAATTTCTTGAGGAAGTTTTTATTTGTCCTTTGATAAAAATCGCAATTTCCATTAAATATTATTTCAATAAGACATATACTTAATTATGATGAATAATATGGATACTGACAGTAGTGATGATTTTGATAATACTCCGCCAGAGATATTGGAAAAAGCTGCAAAAGTAACGTTAGATTTATTGCCGGAAATTTCAAGAAAAAAGTATGAATTGGCATACGAAAAATTTATGGAGTGGAGAAGAAATACAAAAATAAAATCTTTTTCGGAAAGTGTACTTTTGGTATACTTTGAAGAGATGTCGAAAACTTTAAAGGCGTCTACACTTTGGTCACAATATTCAATGTTGCTAAGTACTATCAGTATAAAAAATAACATAGATATTTCTACGTATCAAAAATTACGTTCATTTTTGAAAAGAAAGTCCGACAATTACGTCACCAAAAAATCAAACATATTGACAGCAGACCAATTCCAGAGATTTTTAAACGAAGCTCCAGACAAGGAATATCTACTAATGAAGGTAAGTTTATTGAGAAGAAACTATTTTTAGAATTCCTTTCGCTTTTTTCCTCGTATCAACATAGCTTTTTGTAATTAGTGTGTTTTTAATAGATAAAAAGAATTAGATAATTACTAAAAATTCTATTTCAAATTCTGCTAGATAGAGCTATTTGTACTTTTAAACATACACATCATTAAAATAGTTCGGTGGTGTACTGGATCGTGCTCCTGCTACGATGGTGGGCGCGGGTTCAATCCCCGTGCTTAACTAACCTTTTTTTATTTTTACATCCTGATATTTTTATTTTTTGTAGGTTGCAGTGGCTATTGGATTATCAGGGGCATGTCGTAGAGAAGAGTTGTGGAAATTAAAAATCGATGATTTAGAGGATTTAAATTCAGCTCTACTGGTGAAACTGGATAACACCAAAACAAAAAAGCCAAGAACGTTCACTGTAACAGGAGAATTTTATAATATATATAAAAAGTATGCTGCTCTTCGACCCATTAACTTGCAAGGAAAGCGTTTTTTTTAAATTACCAGCACGGAAAATGTACCAGACAGGTAGTCGGTATTAACAAATTCGGCAGTATGGCTAAGAAAATTGCAATTTTTTTTAAATTGAAAAATCCTCATCTGTATACAGGTCACTGCTTCAGACGTTCTTCGGCAACAATTTTAGTAAATGCAGGAGGGGACATATTAACCTTAAAGCGCCATGGAGGATGGCAATCTAGTAACGTAGCAGAAGGATACGTCGGAGAGTCAATCAAAAATAAAATTAACATTGCTAATAAAATCGTCAACTCTGTTGAAAAACCACTCGTACTCTTTACCGAAATGGAGACAGAAAATGCACCATATATTAAACATCAACCTTCAACGTCTACAATTAATATAACAGAAAATTTACTAAAAAGAAATGACTTTCCGGGTTTGACCATACAAAATTGTACGAATTTTGCAATTAACTATAATTTTAAATGAATTATTGATTTGTTAAGAGGTAGGATAGGTATTTTGGGATATTTCAGTTTTGCTAATCATAAAAATAAATATTAAGTTACATTACTTGTATTCTTTGAATTTGTGCAGTTGTAGAAAAAGTATAGTGTGCAACATGTGGGAAAAGTACTTTTTTTCACTCGTGTGTTTGCGGCACTCGCCTTTTAGGCTCGTGCCACAAACTTCCACACTCGTGAGAAAAGTTGAACTTTTCCCACTTGTTGCACAATATACTATTGTCTAACAGTTTTCGGTTGAATAATAAAAATTATAAAACTACAAATTCATTTATTTCACATGATGACATCATTTGTTCAGTCAAAATAGTTATTTATGATACAAGTGTTAAAAGTGGCATTTTATTTTGTGAGTGGGGAATATTGCGAAACGAGCGTTAGCGAGTGGAGCAACCCCACGAGCAAAATAAAATCACTTTTAACAAATGTATCATACAAAATTTTTTGTTCAACAGTTACTGCTAGTAAGAAAAAAACAAAAAAAAAATAAGATCCATAAGGATTCAAACACACGATCTTTGGATTACAAGTCAGATGCTCTACGGATCTAGCTACATGGACTTTATAATTGACAACCATATTTTGTATTTCAAATCTAAATTGCAAGCATGACAGGCAGGTAAAAAACAACTGCCTAATAATTGTTGTTTATTAGTTACCACAAATTAATAAACGATCCTAGCTTCTTTGTGTTCGTAGCTATTACTGTTGCAAATATAAATATAATGGAAGTTGGAATGGATGATTCAGATGATTTTCTTCCACCAGAAATTCAAGAAGCTGCAAACAGAGCAACTTTAGATCTGTTGCCTGAAAAATCACGGCAACAATATGATATTGCTTATAATGGATTCATCGAATGGAGTCAACTGAAGAAAGTTGAAGGCAAGTTCAGCGAAAGCGTACTTTTAGTTTATTTCGAAGAAAAATCGAAGTTATGGAAATCATCAACACTGTGGTCTAAATTCTCTATGATAAAAGCTGAACTGAAAATCAAGGAAAACGTGGATATAAGTAAATACCATAAATTAGACGCATTTTTGAAACGAAAAAGTGTCGGATACCGTCCGAAAAAATCGAAAATTCTGACAAGGAAACAGATTGACAGATTTTTAAATGAAGCTCCCGATACCAAATATCTTATGATTAAAGTGGCAACCATTTTTGGATTATTTGGAGCGTGCCGTCGTGAAGAACTCTGCAAATTGAGCGTAGATGACATTGAAGAAACTATACAGTCATTACTAATTCATATTTCGGATACCAAAACCAACATTCAAAGAAGTTTTTGCATCGTTGGACACTACGTGAATTATTACCGTGAATATGCTGTATTACGCCCAACTTCTGTTACTCGCCGTCGATTTTTCCTGAATTACTCTAACTACAAATGCACTATTCAACCAGTTGGAATAAATACTTTTGGGAAGATGCCTTCCACTATTGCTGAATTTCTGAAATTACCAGATCCGCAGCAGTTTACCGGCCATTGCTTTCGAAGATCTTCAGCATCTCTGTTAGCGAATTCAGGAGCAAATTTGACTACAATAAAACGACATGGCGGGTGGAAGTCCTCAACTGTAGCTGAGGGTTATATCGAGGATTCCATTGAAAATAAAAATAAAATAGCTGATAAAATGTTTCCTGGTATAAGTTCTAGTTCTCTCCCAGCATTATTTGATCATCCCACTTCAATAATAGCACCATCATTGATTGGCGATGAAGCTTCTGCAGTTACTTCGTCAGTTAATATCACAAATTGTACAAATTGCCAAATACATATTTATAAGTAATTTTGATTCTGATTGTTATAATAGTATTAATATCTGATTAAAGTGTTTCTATTAGAGAGATCTATATTACTGAGTATCCATCATCTCATCTGTCATTTTACTTTTAACACTAGTGTTAAAAGTACTTTTAACACTAGTGTTAAAAGTGATTTTGTGAAAACGTCAGTTTTTAGTTCATGTGTCAATGAATTAAAAACGTCATTTTTAATGTCAGTTGTACAAAAACTCATTTTTGGTACTCATTTCTCCAGCTAATTTCGGTGTAAGAACCAATAGGGTATCTAGAACTTCAGAGTGATATCATCTTAACGGGGTCGTCCTTTATGATAACTCAAAGTTTATTGTGTAAGAAAATTGGTACTCAGCCTGGAAAGTGCGTTCACTTAGTCTGATGAATAGACCGCAGTATCCGCCAAGGGGGAAATGGAAATGAAAAATACCTCTTTAATGTGATGAGGTTACGAGATACTTTTTCAGTCTGTCGTTTCCACTAATTCGCTGGTAGTGAATTATAAAACGGTGGTAAGTATACCAGTCGTGAAAATTATATGTTTGTGGATTATCAATTAACATTTTTTTTTTCGAATTCTAAAACGAATACCCCGTTTTACCACATTTATACAGTGCGTCCATAATGTAACCCCCCTCTTGTTAACTTTTGAACGGATTGGAATTTTCGGATACAATTAATTTTTGGTGGAATGGCAATTCATGAGCTACTTTTTGACAAAAAAATGTCTTTCTTTCAAAATGGCGTCGGGACGCCATTTTGATTTTTTCATATGGCATGGGGAGTCGATTGATACCTCATTCAAAACGTCTCACAATTCTCTATACGTCCTCTAAATTTCAAACAAAAATATCCATCCAAAACAAAATGGCGGTACATAATGTAAGAACTCTCTTAGAGTAACCCCACCCCTGTTAACTTTTGAACGGACTGGAATTCAATTTGAATATTTTTTTCGGTTGAATGGTAGGTCATAAGATTCTTTTTGACAACAAAAAAATATTTTTTTTTAAAGCTGACGTCGGTCCGCCATTTTTTTTTTATTTTCTATGGGGGTCGAGTGATACGTCATTTGAATTGTATTTTAATTCTTCACATGACGATCTGGGCAATCAGTTATAATAACATCCCTTAATTAAAAGGAATTCTCTAATATTATATACCGCCATTTTGTTTTGAATCAATATTTTTGTTTAAAATCTTGTTGTGGTCTTTACAAAGAATTGAAATACAATTCAAATGATATATCGACCCCCAAAGCCATTTCAAAGAAAATATGAAAATGACGGACCAACGCCATTTTGAAAAAATGGACAATTTTTTGTTGTCGAAAAGTAGATGATGAACTGCCACTCAACAAAAAAATTCAAAACAAGGTTGGGTGGGGTTACTCTAAGAGAGTTCTTACATTATGTACCGCCATTATATTTTGAATGGATATTTTTGTTTGAAATTTTGGGGACGTATAAAGAATTGTAAGATGTTTCGAATGAGGTATCACTCGAACCCCCATGCCTTTAAAAATGGCGTGGGGCCACAATTTTGAAAATTAACAGGCAGAATATACTGACTCGCACTCTCCTTGATATCAGTTTCTTGTATTGATCATTTATCCTTAAAATAATGCAAAAACACCAACAAAAACGTTCAGTTAATATCTAAACAAGTGACAAATAAGTCTCGCCAACCATACCAATATCATACAGGGTCGAATTTTTTAATCACAGGGTGAGTGTGCTACGTTAATTTTCGTTATTTTAAAACAATAGTAACTCGAAAATGAATGTAGCAAATTTCAATTATTTTGCACGGTTGAATAGAGAATAAAATCCCCTTTCAAATGAGCTATTACTCACCACCCCATACTATTTGAATTTTATTGCTCCTCTCCAGTAAGGGATGAAATTAAGGGTGAACTATTCATGCTAAATTATTCATTGAAGAAATCAAAAATCTGCGTGTCTCGTCGATTTTCCTAACAGGAGTCTTGTAAGAGTGGATGACTGTGAATATTGTTGATAATCAAATTTTAAACTGAGATTTCGATATATACTATTCCAGGGTTGAAACATGATTTCAATAAACCCCTAACGTATTAATGAAAATTCTCAATATTTGTCCCGAATTGGTGTTATTTTGTTTCACATTTGCAAGGATATGAAATGTTTTAATACCTCCTTGTGTTCAATGATATATCTAGTGTTATCTTCATTTTGTATACTCCAATAATAAAAATATTGGTTAAGCTGCGTTAGTCTGCTTGAATGAAATTTCACATGAATTGAGAGTTTTCTCGTTTCCTTGTAAATAGAACACTGAAAATCGAAATATTTCAGGTAACTCCGTTCCAAAGCTGGATTTATGGCAAGATTATTTCTATTTATTAAACGAATATTTCAACGTACCAGTATTACCAAGAAAAATATAGTTGAATACAAGCCATATTAATCCAAGTTAACATCAAGAGCTCACGTTATTTTCCTTTGAGGTTCTGCTCTTTGTGCTCTATGAGTTTTTGTGCGAATTATCACTAAAAGATTTCGAGGAATATCTGCAAAGAGATGTCTTGCTGATACGTATGCTTTATATACAGCTAACATTGAACAAAGGGATGTCTCCTCGCCAGAAATAATGAAAACTGCCTGTTGAGATAAAAACAACAGAAACTGGGAATTATTTTATTTCTGTTCTAATATCCATCCTTACACGTGTATACCACAGGCTTATGAAGATTCACTAGGATTGGTCTGACCCAGGGTTATTCTATATTATACTGACAGGATTACCGCGAAAAACAGTTTTTAGAGATTTCGGGGGACACAGACGTAAGGTGGTGAAAAAGTGCCTTTGCTGCCAGCATATAAGAATTACTGTGGTTGTTCATATTTAACTATCCTTGTTCTTTTGGCTTGTCCTTGACCTACTTGTTTGTAGATTTAAATGGAGTTGTCCCACAGGGATCACACAACTAGTTTGATCCTCCACATTCTGTCATTCTGAACATTGATAACAAAACACAACTATACACACATTATACAATCCATCAGACCATCAAAAACCAGGGTTGTTTCAGAGAAATTTAAAGTAAACCTGAATATACAGTGTGGCTTTTAATAACCCCCCCCTGTTGACTTTTGAACGGTTTGACGTAGACACATGAAAAAAAAATGTTCCGGGGGTTTCACCAATACCACTTCTAAAAATAAAAAATATGGTAATTGCTCGCCAGGGGTGCCGGGGGGGAGCATCAACTCAAAATTTTTAAATGGCATGGGGGGCAGGTAGCACATCGTTGAAAAGATAATTCAATTCTCTTTACAATTGTCGTGGTAGACCTACAACCAGTTCTCTTTCTTAACCTCTTTTAGCATTTTCTTTTCATTTGGAAAACTTCTACATATATATACAGTGTGACCCATTTAAGATGGAAGCACCCTTCTAAAACTTACATTTTTCAACCGATTGGAATGATTTTTTTTCGTTAGGTAGACATTCAAAAAGTCCACCAGGACACTAAATTTCATGAATAAATCTGCATTTCCAGGGCCATCTTATTTAATTTTTAAAGGTACAAAAGTACAAGCGATTTTTTTATAAAAAATCTGACTAAGTACACCAATATTACGTATCAATATTTTGCCAATATTTTACCATTACTATTACAATGTAAGTCTGCTACAGCGATATTAATATCGCTAAACATTTAGAGGCCAATATTGCTTCGAGAATATTACACCAATATTATTTTTTAAATATTGAACCAATATCGCCGAATGTGCAGATTTTTTCTCGCCAATATTATTATTTGAATATTTTGCAAATATTTTCACAATATTGTCCCAATATGGGTGTGCTACTTGGGATCTATACAATGCTGTTATTAAAATATTTTCTTAGAGAGATTCACCGTACTGTATGATGTGTAAACAGGCTTGAGGATGACACACCAAATTAACCGCACTACGATTATATTGAAAAACTTTGTACATAACATCGCACCACTCTACATCTTCGCCTGATTTACATACTTTGGTATTGAATATTCTGTTTCATATCGAATGGGCTTTCAGACCAGTTAACGGTTTCTGAAACCCAATTTAATCGTTGAATTTTGCATACGTAGCAGGAAAATGGTCTGTTCATAATCCTCGGTTCGAAATAATTCAAATACTAGAGAGAATGAAAGCAAAAAGTATCAAATGGCCCAAAGGTGAATTTTAATTGCCAATCAATATACTCAGGTAATAACTGAATGTTTATTCGGTGCGGTTTTTAATCCACTTAATTGGTTTCATGTAACATTTATCAATTCAAACTGCCAGCAGCAATTCTTACGATCTCTAGAATTTAGCAAAATATAATAATGGAGTATTTCTCCGTTCTGGCAGTTCATGGACATTATAACATATTGACCGTATTGTACTTACATGATATACTGGAAACTCATGTGAAAATATATGTATATATTTTGGATTGACTTGGCCTCAACTTGATGAAAAACCTTGTAGGACCTCTGCATCGAATTTCCGTGCAGAGGTCCTACAAGGATGTCTCCGCAATTGAAATTATTTAGATGTAATTCAACGTTTGTCGTGGTATTTGCCAGGAAAGTAGTTGTTTTCTGATGGATTTTCGGCCAAATTATTCCTATTGTATGGGATTGTGGCAATGAACGTCGTCCTGGTAGGGCGGGACTAACCTAACCTAACCTAACCTAACCACCGCCACTGTGGCATAGATTTGTAGCTGTAGAAATGGGAGAATTAGTCTAGTTAACAAGTGCTTTTTTGGAGATTAAATAAGTCTCAAGTGTTTTCATCATCTCTCCATTAGTTTATAAATTATGATAATTTTAAGGATGAAAAAACCAGGTAAGAATGACGAAATTGTGGTCCATTACGGTTCGAGCTTGGATTCTGGATACTATTACACAATCGCTAAAGATAAGCAGATGGGTTGGTACAAATTCAACGACTCGTATGTTTCCAAAGTCACGCCGGAGAACTTGAGTTGCTTGGAATCTACTGAAACGCCGTATATACTATTTTATAGTAGGGAAAACCTTTCAGATATTGAGAACCTGCCATCTTCAATCCTTTCCAATAGGTTGCAGATACTTTTAAGTGAAGACAATTCACAATTCAAAAAGTCTGAAGAATTTTGGCCCGTGAACATCTACGGTATTAGGCAAGATAGAGATGACGAAGCCCTGCCAACTGGCTGTGGGGAAGGCGGATTTTCATTTTTATAAATATTGTAAATGTATATATTCACTCATTTGTGTATAACAAATTGTTTATAACATAAACAATGAAAAATTAAATGAAATATTTTTTTTATATCAAAAAGATAATTAAATAATGGTTTAAAAAAAGTTGTTCCTTAATATTAATTAGAAGGGGGAGAAAATGATTGTTAATCAACAAATACATTTTTGAGCAATAATTTTTTATGGAACTTTTTTTTAAATCATAATTATTTAAACAATAGGAGATAAAAATTATTAAAAATCATTTTTAAGTAACTTCTGATCATAAGAACAGATCAATAATAATATTATAAATAAAAAATGTTTGTCAATGTTTAATAAAGCTTTATGATTTTTCAACTTAGTAAATTGTCAATAACAAAACGAAAATTAACAATTTTTTAATTTTTTCAACGGAAATTTATTCTAAGACCTTTGAGAAAATAGCTCCACGAAAGAAAAAAATTCTCAGATTAATAGTTTAACAATTATCGCACTTGCAATGTTAATGTTCATGCTACAAAAAATTGTTAATTAATTAATGGATAACTTATTGAAAAATCGCGATAAAAATTTTTTGACTACGGATTATTGTTCATTGATCCGTAGGCGCCTGAATTTTTTAAATTTTTTATTTTCATATTTAATAAGTTTAAATATTATTTATTCATTAAAGGTCCGAAGGGGGCGTGGCTTGCGCAAGCCGAAGTACCCGTTTTCGGGCGTATTTTCAACCCTCTGGGAAAATTATAAATATTGGTCCTACAATTCCGAAAGTCGAAAATTTTTTAGGAAATTTCTTCCTCTTTTTGAATCTTTTTTCAAATTTGAAAAATCTTCATTAGTTTTTTAGATATTTGCAAAAAACTAAAACCCCTTTTTGTTTTCTAGTTAATTGTTAATAACTTTTGCAATTTTCGCAAGCGGAACTAATTTTTTTCCAAAAATCATCTAGATGCCATTCCGAATCGAATGACACCTCAATCATAATTTTCGGAGACTGTTGAAAAAAGTTGACCAAAGAAGCACTTGTTAACCACCGCCACTGTGGCATAGATTTGTAGCTGTACAAATGGGAAAACACTGAATTTTACCAATGAATTACATTTCGAATAGAGGATCGATCGATTGAAACTGATTTATACCCCACAGCACCCAAACAAAAAGTTTTCCTTTGGTACTCAGAATCATTCATCAACATGCTTGTATCAAAAATCTTTGATATAAATGAACATTACGAAATTGCGTTCAATTAATATATGGATACACACACCTGGACAGAAACAGAATTGCAGCATGGAATATGCATGTTGAATATTGAACGATACTGTTTTTCGAATGACAACATAATATGCAAATTTTTATGAATTGAGATGTGTTTTCGCAATATTTGGAAACAGTCAAATTAACAAATACCGACAGACAATGGGTTTCATTCCAGTTTCATGAAACGGAATAAAATTGTTCAATTTTCGAACCTGTTCTGGTCGTATCGGTGAATTATGGGAAAAACTGAAATGATGGATTTCCGGTTGTCTCAGAGAGTTGTGGATTGTGGTGTTGTCACTAAAATCAAATGATTTGATTTATATATTAATATAAGAAAGATACCCAATACCCAATAACATAGGATTCTTTTTTCAAACTAACTCTAGAATTTGTGACCGGTGAGGAAATAAATTATAACGGAATCAACTCGTAAACAACATTCCAATCGGTATGAATCATCAACCGGTGGCGCTGGATCTCTGATAGCGACGCGAAGCCCTCTAGAAACGAATAGACGAATCCAGAAAAGTCAAGGGAAGGTTCCTTCCAACTATAAATAACGTCGCACTCGCCGCCAGGGCAAGTCGGAAGTCTGAATTTTGCAGAGTGAAAATAAATAGTAAGTGAAGCAAAGTACTAAGGGTTGCATACGAGGGAAAAACCGCTGGGGAATTTTGGTGTACATGTCTTAGGTATTTGTGGCACTACTCGAGTATTAGTCGGGAATTAGGGGCATTACTCGGGTATTATTTGGGAATTAGTGGCATTACTTGAAAATTATTGGGCATTACAGGTTTTACTGGTGTATTACTTGGGTATTAGGAGATTTACTTAGGAATTTTCGGATATTACTCGAGCATTACATGGGTATTACAGGAATTATTCGGAAGTGAGAGAACAATTATTGCACAATAATAATCAGTGAACAACAAAATCAAAATGAGGGAATTGGAATTGTCTGAAAACTTAGAGAGCAGTAGTGGAAATCCGGGCATTACTGGTATTATTTAGGTATTACGCGGGAATAAGTGGGTATTACTCGGGAATTAGTGGGTATTACTCGGGAATTACTTGGGTATTAGTGGCATTACTTACGATTTTTGGGAATTAGTATAGACAATATTCTTAGCGGTGTCCCCCTCGGTTGCATATAAATAGTAAATTATAAATAAATCAAGTATTGTTTGTATTCTGTTAGTACCAAATAATTTATATTATTGTTTTCCTTTATAGTGGTGGTGTCAGAAGTGGATTTGAAAAAATAAATACCGAGTGTTCGTGTGAGTAGATAGTTGTGTATTTCGAGAAAATACAATGTTCGAGTTTCATTTTCGTGAAAAATAGACAGTGACTGGACAAACATTTTTCGTGGAGTGAAGTGAAGTGGTGTGCAATAATGGGAGTATAAACTCATACAATTCTCGCTTGAAAAAAATAATAATAATAATAGGAGAGGAGAGTGCGACTGGTTGACCTAAAGGTGACGAAACTTGAATAAGAGAAAAGAGAACTTGAAACAACTGGTAAGAAGGCTGTACTCCAGAAGAGACTTTCAGATGAATTCATTGCTGAAGGAGAGGACCCCTTTTTATTCGAAGTTTCTGGAATTGGTATGAGTTCTATAATGAATAAACTCGACGGAATAGAAGATAAATTTCTAGAAAATTTGAATAGTTTGAAGGAAAAATAAATAACAACTCTTCAGTCGGTATAATACTGCTGCTTCTATTCTCATTTCATCCAAGTATTGTATACAACTGTTCCATTTAGCTGTTTTGTACAACTGTTTGACTGGTCTGTTTCATTGTATATAATGACCACCCTATGTTTTGCGAAAGTAATTAAATGAATTTGAATTACATTATTATAACTATAGTTTGAATATATCGCTGTTTAGTCCTGAAGGGACCATGCTCGATGCATAATTATAATTTGGAATTAGTCATCGCGACTGGTTATAGCTTTATTATGCACAACTCAATTCATGCTGCTCCAACAGCTCCACACTTAATGATTATGTTTATAGAGCTGAAGGTACTTGGAAAATATGCAAATATATGCTGAGGAAATAACTTTGTAGTTGAGTGATCGATCTCAAATCTAAGATAATATACATATTCAAAGGATAAATAAATTATCCAGGTAAAATCATTTCTTCTAATATGCATTGTACATTTTAATTATTTGATTACCTACAGTTGGAACAATGATCACTGGAAAATCTAAATATCCCATGACCCTATTGATGATACTATTATCTAGTTGGTAGGAAACATCTATCATCTTTTTCCTTCTTGAAAATGGCATAATAAAATATTTTGAAATATTCAATCGTGGATGATTATGGAGACATCAATCGAATACTAACTACTATTGTAAATTGCTGCAGTCTGTATTCTCTTTGACAACTCTGAATAACTTCAGGTCATCAGGTCATCATGATAGGAATAAAAGAGGTCCTAGTTTTGAGCCCCGAGGAACACCGGAACTGGGGTTATACAAAGGGGACTAAAAGCTTCCGTATTCCACGTATTGGTTTCTACCAAATAAATAAGTTGTAAAGAAGTTCATTGAATTCATTCATTAAATTTCGACTTTTTATTTTGCCTAATTCTATTGAATCACTTGGTAGATTTGTCTTACTCGATAAAGGTTCAGAAGTAGTATTCGTATTCTGAATATACATGCTGATTGAATAATACTGAGCCATTTATGGTAAAAAAAATAATTACACAGTATTAGTTTGGAAGTCGTAAACTATTTTCGTTGAAGGTTTGATCATTATATTCTGATAGAAAAAATATTATCAGATGCCTCATAAATGATGTTAATCGATTAAGTTCATGTCTGTTTGAAGATCACCCTGTGGATAATTGAAAAGCAGGTCTTATTAAAGAATTGGAATATTGTTTCTGATGACCCCCAGAAAAAAAAAATTCTTATTACGTAAAAAACGGGTAAAAAATTATTAAATAAACATGGTCACTTTCAACTTCGACACCCACGGAAAGAATTGATACCTTTTTTTTTTTGTTTATTGAAATGAATTCATAAAAAATGTGATCATTTTCCCTAGAATGTTTAACGTTTATTGTGCCTCTTCCATGTTCGGATATACTTCTGTTTCAGTAAATTTCTGTTTGGACTATGTAACAACTGGAAAAATAATAAAAGAGCAACGAAGCAAAAATTGTCCAGGAATTTGATATGGCTCTAATTTCGTAATAATTGTTTTCAGTCATTTGACTTTGAACTGCTGACTTTCATCCACATTTCCAGTAACTGGTTGGAAAAATCGGAAAACCATATGAATCCCCACATAAACTCCAACATTATTTTTATTTTCCTAGTGATACTCGAGTGAGAATATACATCGCAAACCACCAAAAGTGTGATGGAAAGGTGGCAAACAACATTCGTTTACTTTCGGCTTTCGCATTGATTACTGAACAAATATTTATCAAAATGTTACATCTGGTTCCGCGCCTCTGGCAGAATAATACCGAAAACTGCGAGCTCTCGTACAAATAATGAAGTCCAATATTATTAATCCTATGAAGTATTCGGGAGAAACGTTCATTGCACATTGTAATCACTCGTCGTGGTGTGGAATTTCTAAAATTGCGGAGGATTTGTTACAGACGATTTCGACTACTGTGCATTGAATTCTCGTAGGGTAGTGAGGGATACTCATCAACTATTGGAAAGGTGTTCAAGTCCACTTGGAATTGAATGAGTTTCAAGAAATTTTTTCGAACGGAACGCAATATAGAATCCATTCGAGCAATAGAAAAGAATACCATAACATGATACGGGTCCAAAACTCCCGAGGGAACTGGAGCAGGAGTCTTTGGGCATCGCACCAAATAGTCCGAACCCATGGGCCAGTTTCCCAGCATATTCCATGCGGAAATTCACGCCATAAGAAGGTGCATTCAGTTCCACCTCAACAGAAAATACCGGAACAAGGAAATCGGGATCCTTTCCGATAGTCAAGCAGCCATCAAAGCGTCTAGCTCCTCCAACATCAACAGGAAGATGGTTTGGGAATGCCTAGACAAACTTAATGATCTAGGCAGAAGCAACAAGGTGACCCTCCTCTGGGTGCTGGGGCACGTCGGAGTGGAGGGCAAAGAACAAGCAGATACCCTGGCGCATCAACGCCATTGATCGGGACAGAACCATTCTGCGGACTTGGAAAATCTTAATTTCATGAAAAACTCAAATGAAGCTGAGGAAGCAATGAGAGCAACATACTGGCTAAGACTACCAGGATTCAGGTAGGCCATCGATCTCCTCGGCAATTTCAACCGAGCAAGATCGAAGACACTGATTAACCTCACCTAAACTAGTCTAAAGACAACTACGGGATTTCTAACGGGGCACTGCAGACTCAAAAAAAACCTAAGGAAGATAGGCTTAGAGGAGGACAGCACCTGCAGATTCTGTGGAAAACATCCAGAAACACCCCACCATATATTGATGGAGTGTTACGCTGTACATCATAAAAGATTGAATAGACTGGGATCATACCAACTGACTGTGGGAGAAATTTCAGGAATGATTTAATGATTTGAGACTAGTTTTGATTCCTACACCCTCTTCATAGCTGAATAGTAGTTCTCTTTGGATTTTGGTAGTTTTGTTGTCGAGCTGGGCTATGATAGAGTGCCCATCGGCAAATAATTCACACTCTCTCCAAACTCTCTGTGTATTGGACCTATACCGATACCGTTTTCTTCTGTAACTTTTTTTGTTTTGGGGCGTTTAAAAAAAAATCCGATTTTTTTTATGTGTTACCCTCGTGTTTCCTAACTACGATACAAAACTAAAAAGGATAATTCGTCAGGTCGTTTTAAGAAAAAAATTCCTGTGAACATATGTCCGAAGTTGCTGCGTTTCTGAGATACAGGGCGTTGAAGTTTAAAACGCCCTGGAAGTTGTCTTTAGGGTGTATGGGTACTAACTAATCGAGTAAACTGACTGAACTAACTGTTGCATTTCCACTCAACTGTCCTATCACCAGCCTATTATCAACTGTCTATTTGTGAAGTAAACAACGTCTGAATATGAATATGCAATGAATCGTGTCGTTCAGACAAATTGCATTCCAGAAAAAAATTCTCAACTAATATTAACACGTGCAAACTCGGAAATTGCAAGTTGTTGCTGAGTTAGGATATTGAAAGGTACTCATTTATCATTATCATATTCAGGCGCTATTTGATTTTCCATTATGGCTTAGTGTTGTTCAACGAATGGAGATCGACACATCTGAATCTTGCAGGTACCTTCACAACAATGTCAGAATATTATTATTATACAAGTGATTGAATGAAATACACGGCAAAATGTATACGACAGCAAGTGTTGTAGAATATTTTTTCAATCTCAAGAGAGAAAATGTTAGTATTTTGTTATCGAATATGGTTTCAGAATTGGAAAATTCTGTAACTGTTTTGGAGAAGAAGTTTTCGATCGCTGTAGAATTTCCGTTACCCTAAAATTTATTTAACTTGCCTTGAAATATCGATAACAAAATATAAAGTAAGTTTATATAACTTCTCAAGTGCCATAAGAATTCAAATAACTTTTTCAGAAGTAGCTTCATCAAGAATCTCATCCATGCCATTGAATTCCGATTAAAAATTCTTCCGTAGCAACACGACGCCAGCGCAAACTTTCCTTGTATCCGTCGAAATGTCAGATAATTGAGTTTTCGACTTGCTGGTGGTTGGAAAGTAATTCATAAACCAAGTGTCCACGACAAGATTGATGTGGATGCCGCATACAGCCGTCTTTCTCAGTGATAAACGAGTGCTGGTTAAAGTACAAGTTTATATTGAAATTCAGTAATAATAGCTTCATTATTATTTCCTTTAGCGTAGGAAAATAAATATAAATCTGGAAGCTCCAGGTGCATCCAATGAGACAGTGATTAGTTTGAAGTATATTTCGAGTTGAATTACCTGATGATGTGTTTTCTCATAAACACCAATTATAAGAGGAGAAAGGAAAGCTTCCACAAATTGAATGTAATGGCAAATGAACAGAGGGTTTCGTGAAAGTAATTCAACTCATACATAGGTGTTCCATCACGTGGTAAATCGGGAGTAAGTACAAAAATAAATTATGTTAATGCAAATTACCTTATATGGAGCGTCAAGATTGAAATTAAATAGAAAAATCCTTCATTTTGTACAACAGTGTCTCACACAAATGGTAGGGGTAAGCCCAAATCTGTTATACACCCTTGTCCAAATATTTTACAGATAAAAAATATGTATTACCATCCCGCTTCTTCAGTGCAAAAATCTTTTGGAGGAAGGATCCTTACAGTTTTACGTTGTTGCAAATGCACAATGAATAGCAGGATCTTCAATGACTTTTTTGAATTAGAGCTCGCGTTTCCCAATCTTTCAGAAATTCAGCCCATACAGAATCTACTCATTCATCACCTGAGATCAGAATACCTAACAAGCGATAGTCAACTGTACTGTCAAATGTGTGCCATGACAACAAACAGTCATAAAATAACAAATATAATCATGATCATAACTCTGAAGCTCTTCAGTTATGACTCAGCAACCCAAAGATGTATCAAACTATTTCAACGAATCAAGCTAGAAGAACACCCTAATCTAGCCGACTACAATTACGAGCTTTACGCAGACATTGTTCACTGTGGTTCTGGAGCTGATTTTGGCCACTATTACACCTCAGCCAAAGACTGAATGAACTGGTATAAATTTGATGACAATTGCGTAAATAGAATACCTTCTTTGGAACTGGACCTTTTGGAGCCTTCGAAGACATCACACATCCTATGTTACCATAGAGCAGATTGTCACAATTCTTCGGACCTCTATAGAAGTTCTCTACCAATGAATTCCAACTCTTCAGATGATGTGGTGTTGCAGTTTTTTCTAGGTTTCCCTGCAGCTCTGAAAGCGAATGCGCCACCAATATCATTTAAGCCGCCCCGGAGCGCCGATCAATCATTTTGATGTTTTTACTTTGTTCTTATCAGTTACTTTTTACTTTGTTCTTGTTAGTTTAAATATTTTAATTTAAATTAAACTTATACCATACCTACATGTATTACCATGACAATAATTATGAGATTACTCGTGTGGAAAGTTTTGGAGGATTCCAGAAGAAATCGAAAACACAAGATATTTCATCATGAGTGATCTCAAATTTAGATATTCTTCGATGAAGGCGGCCATGAACATACAAAAGCGAAACAAAAAAAGCAGCACTAATTGAATGAGTACAAAGAAACACCTGGCAATTTCAAATATGCCATCACTGGGATACAGTACATCACATAAGATTTCTGAAAGCACCCACTTTGAATATTAAAATCTTGTGAATTTATCGATGTAATGAATCCCTCTACCGAAAGCAACCTGCGAGTGGTGTTTTCACTTCAAAACAATTATGGAGCGGCAATGCGCCATCTGGAGATCGATAATTCAGCACGCGACATTGGCGTTTCTGTATTATCCGAGAGTTGGAAGTGGTGAATTAGCGTTAATGAGGCGGCGATTACCTGCTGCCTATTTTTACCTGAGGAATATCAGGACAACGATATTTCCATTACCAAATTAGAACGGCGGTGTCAAGATGACGAATGTGCGAGCAGTTTGAATTCTAATAATAGCGGAGGTGAATAATTGTGATTCGTGTCAGACCAATTTCGGGAAAAATCACTGTGCGTCAGAATCATTTTCCAATTAAACTACTGTTATCATGCCATTAGTGGCAAAATATTACCCATTCCTGTTTTTTTTTTAAGTATATTTTACAAATACTTTCAGATCTAGACCAAGTCGTTAATACGTCGACACCTGATATGGAGAACATTGTAAGAAAAGTTACAATGTTTTCCAACTATTCCAGGAAAAGTTTCGTCGAAGTGTGAGCTCCATTTTGATATAAGAATCATTATTGTATCTCGAATTAATCCTATAAAATTTAGCAAAATGGTTCATTGTAACAGGAAATTTCTATCCAACTTATTCAAAAACGTAGTAATTCAAGTTGAAAAAGGGAACATTCTCCATGAAAATTGGATAATAAAGAATATGATTTTTTTTGTAATATCTAACAAACTACTTCCCCGGCTAAAGCCACGCTGGACATTGAACTGCATCTGATAGATATTGTGAAAAGACTGTAACTGAAAAGAGAAAATCTTACAGTGAAAATTCGCTTTTTCATCTGGATAGTTAATTTTTTTTTATACGTATCTCTAGTTCTATGATAACCAGCAAATTTTCTGAAAATTTTTCATCCACATGAGCATGTAGACGTAAAATAATAAATTTTGAGAACCGCTGTCCGCTGAACGTCAGCTCACCGGAGCAGAGCCGCAATAATACTGGAACTGCCGGATGGAAGAAACAAAATTTAAAATTTCCAAAATATTTTTTTTTTTCGAATTTTTCATACCTGCCATTCGTTATAAAATGACATTATACACCAGTTTTTCATGGGAGTGCAAGAGGATAGATGCATAATAATTTATCTTATATTTCATTCCACTAGGGCACGAGAAAAATCAGAAAAACGTCTTCCTCAGTATGAATATAAATCTAGTATAAAATTTTCTTACTGAATCCGCACGTGCTTGAATTAATTGCGGAAAATTTGTCTCGTATTTTTCGATTTGTCGACGATAATTTTCAAAAAATTCATGTACTCAAATAATTCCCGGAAATAAGTTGGGTTATGTTTGTCAAGTTAAGACTTAAAATTTGAGTAACCTGAAAGTCATTGAATGAAGTGGAGGTACTATGATTTATCATTAATGTCAAAGTAAGTGCGTATAACAGGATCTGCCCTTTGGAAAGGTTACATTTTGAACTAACACTGCTTGACTTTTTTATAAGGTCATGTCTACGGACCACACTTCGAACATTCAATACGCTAATTCTGTTTAAAAACGAAATAAAATATTTTTTTCACTTTATATCGATTATTTCAATACAATGAAAATTAAATTGCCCTAAAAATATTAATTTTCCAGATGAGAAAAAAACACGTTTTCCATACGCATCAGTGACGCATCAATATTATTATGTTATAAGTACTTATTTAGTGTGTGTCACAAATTGTCACAAAAATGGAAAGCCAAAAAAAATGTTTTGACATTTTAATTCACATCTTGTCACAATAATGCCAGTCAAGACTAACGTTATTATGGCTACAACAGTGTTAGAATATTCAAACAAGTGATGGAATGAAATAAACGCAAAATGCATAAGACAGGTGTTGTAGATTATTTGTTCAATATCAAGAGCGAGAATTTTACCTTTCTCTTATCAAATATGATTTCAGAATTGGCACATTCTCTATCGGTTTTGGAGAAAACACTTTGTTTTATACTATTTAGAGATTTTCACTAAATCCGTCATTAATTTATTGAACAACTCTGTAACGCTGATCGGTTTTCGAAATCACATATTCTGGAGCTGACACAAAATTTGAATGTTGACTACAAAAACTTATGGAATCAACATCCTTCTACTTCAATAATTTTTTATGATTTCTTAAAAATATTGTCAGATAGAGCGAATGTTTCCGAGATTATTCTGTTTCTACACAAATTATTCCATAACCATGATGTAGAATTCCATTTGAAATCAGTTCAATATCACTGAATTGCGTGTACAGTACCCTTCAAACAACGATTTTATGACTTATCATCACTGATAAGCGGAAACTTGATTCCACATTGCAATGTAAACTCAATTATTATTCATGCAACTGTTATATCTTGTTCCTTGTTTGCGGAAGAATTTCCTGAAATTTGATTATCCTTGCTAGTAGTTAACGTGGTTGTTTTATTATGCAAATTAACATCCCATTTTGTTCAAATACAATGGGATGATAACGAAATAATTTAAAGTTTATTAACGCAAACATAGATAATTGTTTACATCGCTGTTCTCTATTATGTTGCTGAAAGTTCTTTTTTTCTGCAACTTTTTTTTTTTCGTGGAACCTCCATGACTAGAAACTGTAGCAAAAAGTCCTAAAGGGATCACTCTACAATTGTTTCCTATACTGATAAAATATTTGAAGTGAAATCAGTTAACTTCAATACAGATTCAATCTCCAAGTCAGCCATAGGTTCATCGAGAATAAAATTTCATTTACTTTCCATTTTTTCAATATATTGCTTCGAGTTTATATTGAAATACGTTACAACTCCAAAGTACCTAGTAGTAGCAGACCAACGAGCATCTGAATTACCATTCATCGGTACAGAACCAGTGTTTGGTATCATCAAAAGCCTATGCGGAAAACTAATGAATAAGTAGAAGGAAACAGAACACCAAACATATTGGGACCATATCGAAGGGCATCGACATAAGCAGCCATGGTAAGGCACTTAAGCCGAACACCGACGTCTGATACTCTCCACCTAAACAGATCTTAGATACGCACAATTATCGGCCTAATAATCGGACACTGTGGCCTTAGGAAACACCTGCACACAATGGGAATAAGCAGAGAAACCGTGGAATGCAGGCTTTGTGGCGACCAGGAGAGCCTCTGACATCATCTTCGAATGCGACGCGCTGCAGAATATTCGGACAGACCAAACTAGAAATAGGCATGAATCCGAAACACCTAGTAAATAAACAACCAAACCTGGTAAAATACGCAGGCTTATTAAACTGGATACCACTTACGACAGAATAATACAATTGATCCTAGCAGGTCCTGTGTTAAGAGACACCCTCACGGGTAAACCCTGCATCTGGCTCGTCAGCTTCAAACCAATCGACCAACCAATCAAGGTACTTGGCCTTCCCAAAAGCATCTGTTCTGAGATTTGGAATTTGAGATGAGTTAGTTCCTTAATTTTTCTTCTACTTCTATGCGGGGAATGAAGCATTAGAAGTACGGAACGATATATTATTCCAAAAATTTGCTGCATAGGACCATTACGCATTCTACCGATGAACCGGATTTCAGTTTCAGTTTCATTATATGGACATGACAGAAACTCCGTTTTTTTTTAAATGGAACACCCTGGTATATAAATACTCATTCGGAAAGCTGCTGTGATTAAATGAAACATAAAAGTCAAATTCTCTTGTTCACTTGTATGTTACGATTTTATTCAAAAAGTCAAATTATAGATAAAACTGGAAACATTAGTTTTCTGTAACATGTAAAAAACATACAGAATATTATAATAGAACCTGGCAATTACTTGATCTCGACACCATATGTAGCACACTGAAGACTGGAAATCGAGAGGGTGCTACATATTCAGCGAGGTCACTACGTTTATTGAGGAACGAGTCAAGTGATCGGAATTGCCCACCTGACCGGTATTCCCCCACTTTCCCCTAATCAGTTTTTGTCACTAACAAATGAGTAAGTTTTTCTCATTTGAAATATTCCGAAAGCGTTGTTGATTCCAAGGGTATCATCCATCACAAACAAACCAACCACCGCATTTTCCCTTCATATAACCGAAAGTATATCTTTTCCCAGATTTAATGTTCACGCCTCCTTGGCGAAACCACAGCCAGCTTGAAATTCAGCGATTCATTTATTAGAGCTCGTAAAATAAACATGGCCCAAACACAGCACATATATTTGGGAAAATGCGGCGAGAAATGGAAACGGCGACCTCATAAAGCCTGGCGATGCTGAAGGGCATCGAATGATGCTAGATAAAATCAATGGACTTTGTTACGGGAAGTACAAGGGTCCACTCCACGCCTACGGGGATTTACAGTGTGGGCCTCCTAGCGCTTTCGAACTGTGAAAATGCAGGTTCACTTCAGATACTATAAATGGTGCTAGTGCCTGAGGGACTAGACTGAAAACGTAATGATCGTTTAGATGGAATCATGATTGTGGAAAGAAGGGCCCAATATAATTATTTATTATTATCAATACCCCGTATTGTTCAAAAGTCTGATTATATGGTTGAAACAATTTTGTTTGCTTTAGGTGGCATATCGCTAGGCGATTTCTTCCTTCACAAGGTTCAAATACTTAAAACATAGTGACAAAATTACAGAACAAAAACGACTCAATTGAATTGGAATAAATTACTCCAGATTTGGGTAGGACCAAGGGAATGTTACAGAAAGAATGGTAGAAGATATGAATATGACGAATTCTGTAACTGAATCAAATGTACAGCTGTGTTGCTCAGTTTTAAGACTGGATCTGAAAGTGAACAACGTCGGTTTTTCGATGAAATGTCGAGGAATGCGATTCCAAAGAAAATTCAGTGGCTACAATATTTAAATAAGCAGCTATGAATTTTTTTTTCTCTATAACTAGATTTTCCTGGGTGTACTGTACTCGAAGAAGCATCACAAATATTGTATTTTCAGTCACTGTTTTCCTGTGTTCTGATAGGTGAGATTTACTAATGAATATTGGAAAATTTTCATGTTTTCCAAAAATTACAATTCGTTAGAATTTTTGATGCTTCCCGCCTAGACCTTAGCTTGTTGAGAGAAATATTTGTGATCACATTATTCTGTGCAAACGTCTGAAAGAGTTCCTCCCACACCAGAATATTGACTATTTCTGTATGACCTCTCAAATAATATCCAGTTCCTTTAGTTCTTCTGGTGTTACTTTGATATTTTCGTTTAATACCAATATTTTGGGATTTGAGATCAGACGGCCCTGCTTCTCTCGGATGATAAATCGAAATGTTTTAAACTTTTTCAAAAAATTATCATTTTCTCCAATAAATATCGCTGTCACTTGACATAGATGTGAGTTTCAAAATTATCAAACAATTATTCACCCAAAGCCACAATTATACCATTTATTGAATTGTTTTTATAATAAAATACAGTGAGGACGTAACTTTTGAACGGAACAAGCTTTCGAGGTTGGGTAAAATTCTGGTAAAAGGGTACCACTTTTACTACTTTTTGGCATAAGAATTATGGTTGTCACGTAGTTTAGTGCCATCGTCATTTTTTTTTTCTTGGATTTGTCAATGAGATTTTTGTAATAGTTTTCGTTTTCCGATTCTGTTATTTGTTCATTCACTTTTTTTTAGAAGCTTGTAATTTTTGTTAAAATTTGCATCTGAGAATATTTTAGGCTGCCTCATAGGCAGGAATGAAACCATCATCAAAGGCAATCTTACTCCCACTTGATCCCTATATTTTGGTTGTGGAAGATGGTTTTATTTCTGTCGACTTTCCATATGTAAAGTGTTCTTTACTCCATTTTATCGAAAATCAAGATAAAAAGATATTTTATTACATCGAATAATTCCTTGCTAATGCAATTTCAAATTTATTTTCCAGTGTAAGTACGTCCCTTCCAACAAACTCGTTACCACAAAATAAATGTGACCGTAAATTTGTCAGGAAATCAGAATACAACTTCAATACCACCCGACGACCGCACCGCATTCAAGATTCCTTCTTACATATGTGAAACGTATTCATATTCGGATATAAAAATCTCTCTTTCGCAATAAGAAAGCTCGCTCTTCTCTGGAAAACCGTCTATCTGAGATTCAACAGTGGGGATTCTGATGAAAATATGGGAGTGTGTGATAACAATGAACTTGCCTCTGACATTTCCTTACTGTGTGTATGTTATTCAGAAAGTGGTTTGTATTGAATATTCTTTGAGATGTATTTCTTTCCACAGAGATTACATTGTCTTTTTTATTCGGATTCCACTGTTTGGTTTGAGTATATTCTAGCTCATTTCGACATATTTATGTATGTTCTTGCAGAGAAAATATATATATTCTCTTCTCTTTAAGCGGGTTGGTTCTGAAAGCGAACTCGATCATATTTCTGGTGTTGTGTGAAAATATATGAAGTGAAAAATTGAACTTTTTGCTATGCTATGCTTTTCACGTGCTCGAACGCCCCCTCCCCCATTCCACCGCCCCCGTTCTCACTGAGCGGATCTTCATTATTCTGTTGATTGGCGATCAGCAGAATGCTATCTAATCGTATTGATATGGAGTGCTCAGCCTTTGCGCGCCTGAACTCCCTTATATCTGATATGAGTTGAATTTAACTGACTTGTGACTTTGAAGAGCCTGGATTTTTTGTCTATATGTTTTTTGCCGACGCGTATAGGCAGATAATTGTCCTGATGAGGCGTAGTTTCAGCTCGAGAAAGATGGTACTCCTACGTCCAACGAGCGGTCCCAGCTTAGGCCTTGCTGCTTTTGCTAGTGCTAATCTATGGGCGGCGTGCCTTTGAAACGTGAGTTTGTTTTTGTCTGCATAGATTCCGATCTTTCAATCTTCCAACGGTTGAACCACGGTTCTAGTTTGTTGATCTGTCGCTGAAGCTTGAATGTAACTTCCCTCTCATGCGAAGATCGCCGTGTCTTCTGCGTATAGTGCGAGTTTGGTCATGGGGTCGTCTGCGGTTGGCATATCTGCGGTGTAGATGGAGAACTGATGCGGTGATAAAACCACTCCCTGTAGGACTCCAGCTCCTAATCTCATTCGAGAAAAGAGGGCGTTCCCGACCCTGCATCGGTACTTTCGCCCTCTTATGAAGGAGTTTATGAGCTTGACCATTGGTGTAGTGTATCCCGCATCCACTAGCTTCGTGATCAATCCATCGTGCCACACTCTGTCAAAGGCCTTGGAGACGTCTAGGAGAACTGCTCCGGCGAGATGACCATTGGTCGAACGGTCCAGGCTTGGATTATAACGGTTGTATTTCTACAAACGTTCAATTTCATCATTTTGGCAGTGTGAACGAGGCACCAACTGAGTTTATAAGTTTCAGAATATGACTTACAATGTTTCTGTTGATTAATCCTTATTTTACAGCTCGAAGAACGCTGCTGAATGCTACACCAAGTCTGAATGATAAATTATTTAATAAAATCAGTAAAAAAAAAATGTTTATTTATTTGAAAACAACTTTAGGTATGCTCAACTGTCAAAGTCACGTTTGAATTATTTGAATTGAAGTCTTATTCTTCTCAACATTTTAAAGATAGTTAGTTCTTCTTCTCGTTTTTATTTGGATTCAAAATTATATCAATTAGCCAGTTCCGACAAAGTGTGAGTTCCGTGTTCCGTCCAAACCATGGATGTTATTTGTAATGATCATGCAGAGAGCGATAGTAAATTGAAGCTTTCATGCGTAGGCAAGATCTTGGTTTCATTCTATCTATGAGTTCTGTGATCTTAACATGAGCCAACAGTTAGTAAGCTGTTCTTTGATAGTGTGACAATTGGTAACACTGTTTGTAGAAATTGAGGAGGGGATTAAATTTTGAATTTCCGTTATCTTCCATTTCCTCCATTTCGTCCATTTCTGCGTTTGGTCTCACTTGAAGAACTCGCTGGTGATTTAAATTTTTATTTTGAAAATCATCCAATCAGTGTATATTAATAACATTTATAAAGAGGTAACTATCTATTTAAAATTCAAAGTGGAATTCATTGGAATAAATATTTTTGTAGTTTTTAATGCTTTTAAAATAATTTTATTTCCAATGAATTTTCATGATTTTTCAAATGGCGTCAATGGACATGTTTTACAACAATTTCTCCTTTTTTTATGTGTGTAGTTCGACCAGATTAAATTTCAAGACCAGATTTAATTTCAAAATTTGATTTAATTTCAAAAATTGATTTAAATTTAAATATGATTTAAATTTAATTTCAAAAAGCTTAGTTAAAAGCTTATTTCTCGCCATTGAATGAGCGGCGATGTCAGTGGCCGATTGCCAAATTACCACAATATAGAATAACAACTATAGCTACCTATGATAGCTGACTGGCTGAATTACACAATCGATCAGGTGTCCAGAACCAGGTGGGGAATTCAGGAGTGTTCCAGAGCTGCTGTTACAGTATATTTGAATCAAGGAGCCCGAAGAGCTTGAAATATTAACAGGAGAGGAGTTTGGTCGATTCTTTCTTATAACTGATGATTGATCAAGGAAATATGTAAGGTTTAAATGCATTTAACCCAATATTCCAAGTAAGTTGGTATGACCATTTGAATAACATACAATAGTGCAAAGAACCAAATTTCTTCCCTTCAACCGGATTACTCTCATCATCGTTTATTGATTGTCTCAAGATCGTCAAGCCCTGAATTTGGCTTAACATTTATTTGATTAAATACTATTTTTTAATAATTGTTTTACTTGTAGCTATTTTATTCTCACTGCCATAAATTGGATTTCTAAGAATATCTTTGGGTTAATTCACCAACAAACGTACCACGACCTTTGCCTCCGCAATAAGAGTTAGCCCTCCGCATTGTTTATATGAGGTGTAGGTAAAAAACCTCTTAAAAAGGGATCAAAACCTTATAGGATGATGGCGTCGACTATGCGGGTGGCCTTGAAAGTTCTGCAGAAATTGCTTCTAGTCGTGTCTGGATCACTCTTTCCGCTCTTGGATTAACTAAGGGGAGGTGCATACATCAAAGACATCAACACTAGTATATCCAGGATGGAGGGTGATATGATGAAAACTTTCACGGAAGAGACAACAGCTATGGTTTAAGGACGAGTCGGATCACGAAGTCGATAGTGAATAGTCAATAACGATTCGCAACGTTTCTGCGACTCTGAAGGGCAATGATCCTTGGATTATTTTATAAAAACTTCTTCATTTGAACATAGGTCCGCATCCTGTTTATTTCTATGGGATGGGGTGTTAACCAAAATAATAATGATACGCCACTGTGTTTTATTTCAAATTAATATTTTATTTATAAGTATCCTTCTATCATAAAAAAACGGAGTTGCATTTCATTGAGACTAAAAAAAAAAAATTCATAGATACAAGCAGATGAAGACATTTCATTCTTCAAATCGAAAACTGCTCTCATTGAAAAGAAGACAAGAGAACATTTTTATGGAAAGATTTGAAAAATAATATTTATTTGTGGCGTAGCATTATGTGGACAAAAAATATACCTCCGACATATTATAAATAGGAATAGATATTTAACCAATATTTTCCACTTTTTGTGAATGTGTGGATAGAAGGGTATTTTGACTCCGTCGAAATTTTCTGTTTCAATATTATTATTTCCTGTGAACGTGGATTCGGTCAAAACTGGATCATCGTCAATAATATTTTCTGTCGGATAATCTAGGGATCATCATCAGCTGGTGATCGATTTGTAATTCGCCGTCAACGCCAAAGTAATTAAACGGATTGAATAGAAGGATTCGCGAAGGAAATCCCATGAATCATTAGGCGGATGTTGTCGACCGAATTTGTCAGCATCCTTCATTATATGAGACTAGTGCATTCAGCCCGATTGTTGCGAGGCCGACAAGGTTTTAGATTACGATCAATTAGCCTTTGTCTCAGTTGTCCGGGATCCGTTTGGATAGTGTGTTCGGGTCTAGTTGGATTGGAAGTTACTATGGCCCAACATTTGCGTGCGTAGAGAAAAATAATTACGAAATACAACTATTGTTGTCAACTTTCACCTTCAGAATTTCAAAAACATTCGTTCAGAACCCATAAATGACCTAATTAATTTAATATTAATTTCGACAAACTTAATGAAGTTTCAGACAGGAATTATGTTTCAGAAGACAAGTTGATGTCGCAAAATATCTTTTTGCGCATACTTATCACCAGACACACGATTAGAAGGGGATAGATACAATTGGAATATTTATCAAGAAAATAATGATTATATTACATCACCCATTAATTCAGTGATTATTCCATTAGAAATATTGTACTAGCAGTTTCTATAATATTATGTTATATTTCTTCTAGGAACTTTGCTTTTATTCTGTTTTCCTGCTGCAACAAGATAATGTTCTATGGTGGGTCTATAGTGGGTGCGTAGATCCTATTTTTTCAATTTTTCAAAATCATTCCTTACAGACTAAGAGTTATCTTGGTCGAAGTAAAATAGCTTACAAATGAAAATCAAACTTCGAGGCAACTTTTTAATGTTCGAAACTATAAAAACAATAATGAATCATGATAGTATTAGACAGAGAACTGAAAAACCTTGCAGATAATCTTTAATACACTTTTCCATATTTCAAAAATAACCTACATCGTTTTCGGGAGTGAGTACCCCTTGAAAATTAAACTGATATGACTTCTGGATTTTCAAATTCCTTACTAGGACAGAGATATTGAGGTTTGAAATTGACACCCTGTATATTTAAAAATCGATAGTTTATATCACTTCCGGTGAGACCGGAAGTTGCATGAAGCCAAGTCACTTGTCAAATAATGCAATTATTTTATATAGATCCGCTAAATTTCATTCCAATATCTTCAAAAACAAAAGAGTAATAGGAGCGATCCATCTTCCTTGGACACCCGGTATACTGTGTGAATTCAGTTGAAGAACATAAAAATTATCCAAACTCCGAAACAATATCAGTCGACCCCAACTCTAGGAAGGATCTTATCAAAAATCAACAATTCACAAATAGGTTTTACTTTTATTCCACTTTCACGTTTCCAGACGCCTTCTTCAATCGACTGAACATTTCCGATAACAATATCGTGACTGGAGCACATCTTTTTTCCAATCTGATCGAATGAATTTTACTCTTTTCCACTTTCTCGACATGTCAGAGTGACTATTCCTATGGAATCAGAATAACAGGTCGATGCCGATTGCCTACCTAATTTGAAGTTTGCTCGGGTCGGGGGTAGATGCTTATCTAAATCGAATCCAACATGAACTACTAATAGCTTCGACTCAGCTCGATATCCCAGCCCTTGCCCCTTTCAGAAGACACGCATCCACTTTAAAATTCGGGAAACACATTTATTTTTCTTGCACGTGAGTCCTACTTTTCATTAAGTTTCCAATAGTTTTTCAATCAGCTATACTACCTTCCAATTTTCAATATTAGCGTTATACCAGTGCTGGGGAAGTCAACCATTTCAAAAATATGTGAAAATCCATGATAACTCCCAACAGTAAAAACACAAGAGCTTTCTTTCATCGGATAAATTTCTTCCTTCAACGAAATAATTTTGCCTATCAGTAATTTCACGAGAAAAACTGACATGAAAAAATTGCGAGAGTTTTTCGAGTAGAATTACTGATAGACAAATTTTGAGTTGAAAAAAATTATGCTATAAAAACATAAATTCATAAATTTCCATTTTCCCTTTATTTTTATTCATTTATTTTTTCCATACAGGCGCTTTGCCCTATTACAAGGAAATATACATACATAATAGTCACTAAAGAGTACATAAACTGCACTTAACTAATTACCCATTTCACATAATACCTAAATTAATGACTACAACTTAACTGAATAGTTGTTCCTACAGAATAATTCACAATGGTGTGAAAGAAAATGATCTGAATCTTTGAATACTCTAATTTCGTTAGCTGTACAAAGCATAACTGAAAGAGGATAGCGTGACGTGAGTTTCTTGTGTATGGTATTTTGAAAATTATATAAAGAGATTTTCCTATAATCGTCCAAGGATCATACCATTCAAGGATCAGCATTAAATTAGCACCCTGTATAAGGAAATCTTGAGATTCAGAAGCTGTTGGAAAACAAACCAGAAATGTAGCGATATTCATGCATATTTTTTCAAGCACAATCGAGAACGTAATATTTAGATTAGCTATATACTTTCTAACTTCCCGACAATAAATCTATATTTATCCATCTATAACTAAACAAAGTGGAAATAAAACAGAGCAGAGATATACTTTTATTTCCAAATGGCTGGTAGAAAATCGCACAATTTGGTTTTATAGAGCGGATTCTCCATTATTAGAATTCCATTTATTAGCGGTGACATCAAATTGCAGTGTAGCCTTATCGTTATGAAGCATCTTATTGTATTACCAGAAATTTCCTTTATTTCTGTAACTGCAACTGCTCTTTCTTTTGTTACCATCCACTTTGAAATGCAAATACGGATCGAGTTCTTACTTGGTTCTCCAATGGAAATTGTACTAATTCCATTCCACCATATGTCTCTGATTTCCTTTTACAATCTCATTTCGGGATAAAATGGATATTGTCGAGGAAATACTGTGGAGTAATGATACCCAGAATTTTAACTTTAAGTATTTCATTGTTCGTGACATTCGATGCATTATTAGTTTTCCTATGTGTTCATGAGAGAAACAAGATCTCCTGCCCTACCAGGACTTCATATTACCATAATCTTGTACAATAGGAATCATTGGATCAAAAGTCCATCAGAAAGCAACTACATTCGACAAACGTTGAAATCTGCAATTGTACACAATGACCTTTTAATGAAAGAAACAAGATACCCTGTCTACCAATCTCCCTGATGAGCTTGGCAAAGCGAAATAGATTTTCGTCTACAAAAATGTATTGGGGATTGAATGCGGGAGAGGCGAACCTTGCTTCAATGAAATGAACGATTTCTGTGAGTGATATTATTTAATAAGATTTCCCCTACCTAATTTATTTAATGATTTTTCAATGAAAACTAGAGATAATTAAAAGATTAACTACTATCTGAATGGAAATGCGAATTTTCCCTTTCAATTTTTTTCTTTTCAGTTAGAGTCTTTTTACAATATCTATCAGGTGTAGTTCAATGTCTAGAGTGGCTTATAGAATACCTTCTTTGGAACTGGACCATTTGGAGCCTTCGAAGGCACCATATTTTACCATAAAGCAGATTGTCACAATTCGTCGGACCTCTACAGAAGTTCTCCACCAATGAATTCCAACTCTTCAGATGATGTGGTGTTGCAGGTTTTTCCGGGTTTTCCTGCAGCGCCGATTAATTATTTTGATGTTTTTACTTTGCTCTTGTTAGTTACTTTTTACTTCGTTCTTGTCAGTTTCAATATGTTAATTTAAATTGAAATCTCTTTTCATTTTCATTCAACTTGAATCCATAGCAGTGAACGATTTTAATGTAAATAATATTGTATTTATGAGTAGCAATGATTTTCACGTAAACTCAACCAAAAAAAACCTATCGTAACACGGCTGAATTAGTATTTCCGTTAGTTTCACGGCAAACATGGTTGCATGTAGTAGAAAGAGGAGAAAAAAATATGAAGACAGGTTCTTAAAGATGACAGATATAAATATAAAGAAGTTACAGAAGAAAACATGAGATATTTTTTTTTCAAATTGCTATCCTGAAAACTAAGATAAAATGAGTTTTTCATATCAGGTGTCGATATTTCCCTACCCTGTTCATATGTACAACGCTCGAGCTTCCGTTTGAAGATGAATTCAACTCTAATATCACTAAAATGTCATTAAATTATTTTCCACCTTCATGGAGCCACGTTTGGCGTATCGTGGAGAGGCGAGCTCATTTACAAAAACCGTCTTCGTGCTTTGCCGACGTCTGAAAGCATAATGAAAAGGAAATAACCGATTTGGCCTGATTAAATATTAGAATAAATCTGAATTCAGTGGGATGTTTTTTCTGAAATCTAATCCACCGCAATTTACACAGTTGGTGGCGAGAGATAAGAGCTCCAAAGGATTACGAATACTTCCATACGACTGACATCTATCTGCAGTATAATTTCAATCCAGTTAGATATTTTGTAATAGTTCAACGACAATATAGGTAACGTGTTTGTTGTCAATGATTAGTTGTAGAATAATATCAAAACCTATCATCATGTCTCTCTGTTGAATAAATCATCTACAGTAGAATATTTATTTTTCCAGCTGCCGACACTATAAATAGTCCATACATGCTTAGCAACAAAATAGGTAAATGGCCTATATCATTCGTTTACTAATTCATCTTGACAACGGAATGTAAATAGTGTCATTTATATGCCAGGGTAATAATGACTTTGACTTTGACAAGTGATACCTTCAGCTTCATTATATCAATTTTTAGGTTATGAGCCTTTTTGAATATTATTGTTGTCTGTTTATTCGGTAACTTAGTTACGCGCACAAGCAACTTAGAATGAAATAGCGGAACGAATAATGATGAAGGAAGGGTAGGAAAACAAACTAGTTGGACACCCGAATAATTCAATTTTCAAGCAAACACTTTTTCAGATCATTAATCTTTACTCCATTTCTAAAATGCAACACGACATGAGAGGTCTGAGAAATAAGTAACGGGTGTGTTATCAGTTACCATTTTGTAACATTCGGCTACCAAAATCATGAATTTCCAAATTTCGATATTTCATTGAGAAGTTCCAAAATATTGTTTCGTTTCTTTGATCAAAAACAACTCTTGACCAAGCTATTTTTCGGTTTCATTCAGTGCGAGATGCTGGAAGTTGCAAATTTCCTCCAACCAAAACGTAGGTATTTATTTTGCTCTGAATCCTAAGCAAATAAAGCTGGCTGCTATACTTCTATCATGAATAAGAATCAATGAATTAATTTTACATCATGTTAATGTTCTATATATACAGTCATCATAAGTATTATCACCGATATCCAACTCGTTACTGGACTTGTTAGTACGTCGATTTTTCATTTCTACAATGTACATTTTTGAATTGCATCCCTTACTGGAGGGCAGCAATCATTTCGAAAAAAATTGCATAGCATTGGGTAGTGAGTGATAGCTAAGGGGGGTTTTATTCTTTATTATACATAATTGTTACACACATTTCCGTAATCCGTTCTCGCAACTTCTAAATAGAGTGACACTGAGGAAGAAATCTAACGGAGTTAGATCTGGTGATCTTGGGGGCCATTCCACATATCCTTGGCGCCCAATCCATCGTTCTGCATAAACAGTATTCAAGTAATTCCTCAGAGCAACTGCAAAATGAGGAGGAGCTCCGTCTTGTTGAAGAATAATTTCCATGTCAAATTCGTCTAAATAATTCCAAATAGAGGGCACCAGTCAGATTTTCCTCAATGAAAATCTTATGAAGGGTCACCCAGTATCCCTTTTCACACATCAACTTTTGTGAAAACTTGGTATGAGTTTCGCGAAAAAGGCGAGGATTTTCATCGGACCAGTACCTACTCCACATTTTGTCTATGCACGTGACCGTTTTAAAAGATCATCTTCCGAACCATCTCTATTTTATAGAGATGATTTTTTTATTGCATCTAATTAGATAGGTAGTTGACATTGATGTCGAGTATTTTTGGCTTGAATTTATCAATTATTGTTGTAAAACAAGCTGTATTGAAAGTTCATATGATAAAACTAAGAACTTGGCATTAGGACCTTCTTATCACGACGTATTATAATCTTGAAATTTCCCAAGATTAAAGTTCATTGTCTCTTTGTCAGCCACACATTACTCGTTGAGAAAAATGTTTCGATAAAAAAATATCCACCGTTCGATACGGTTGTAACTTGGTTTTCAATTAACCGAAAGCGAAAACAAACATTAACCCGAAAGTTTGCTCGCAAAGCAAATAGATCCGATTCTACTGAAACAACGGAAACAGAATTGTAGACTCATTGAGATTCGTTCGATAAAATGAGGATCCAATTTTGCGGGAAGACGTTTTGTTGAAGGAAAGTAATCACTGCAAAATCTAGCGTGACTCACGGGATGTTTTTACCCAATCAAGTTAATTGTTTCGTGGGAAGTTTCGTTGTAGTATCTACGCCTTGAATCTATTTAGTGTTTGTGAAGTTTATCGCTGTGATCTGGTAGTGGCCGCGTTGGTAATGATGAATGAAAATGGAATTTTCAATGGAAGATTTTTTCGGGGGTAATGATAACAAGACATTCTAGTTGATGTGATGAATGACCCGCCATATATACAGGTCAAACTGGTAGAAATTTTGATATAAGGTACCATGGACATGTCATTTCGGAAAAAAAAATCATTAATGTATGATCATCTTCAAAATTCGAAACATAAAATAGATAAAGATAATTTAAAAATTCTCCACACATGCGATAATGGGAAGATGATGAATTTGTTGGAATCTATGGAAATAAACAAGTCTAAAAAAACCCCAATTCTATTATCCTCAACGAACAACTCGATTTAAACAATAGCCCTCTCCTGAACCTATAACCCAATTCCTAGTACCCGCATTATCAAATTAATTGTTTTTGTTCATTTATTATTGATATTGATTCTGAGAATCGATATACCGCTACTAATTAAGGTATAACCTAGGTTAGGCAATATAGGTATAAATATTCAGATTTGGATGTAATCTAGTTAGTTTTGAAAATGGTGTAATGACCGAAACTAGTCAACAAATATAAAATTATCGTGGAAAAAAGACAAAATTGTTTTTTAGTGTATCCTTAGTGCATCGTTTCTGTTTAACGGCGTATCAACTGCGACGCCACTGGAATTAAAATTAGAAATATAATTTCATGAAAAGGACACCCTAGTTACTGCTAACAAACACACGTAGTTTAATCATAATCGGCGTAAAGAATTTTGAGTAATTCATGAAAAACCGATTTTTTATTAAACTTTTGACCCCCCCTTACTCGGGAACGAAGCAAGTTAGGACATACGTTTATGTGACAAGAAATCGCCACCTGAAATTGATGACATTATTTGAGATACACCTTGTATAATACAAACAAAATCGTCGAGAAAAACCCCATTTGATAGGAGCATATTCAGAGAAACAAACATGAACAAACAGAACGATGATTCTACCAAATTTCTATCATCTTCTCCGGTCTTTCACTAGTATTTTCTGCAGTTACTCCAAATATATTCACGTAGTCCACTATATTTCAAATTTTAATTACCCCCCTTGTTTTCTGAAATCCAGTTAACCCAAATACTAGAAGAGCCAAGAAACGAAGTTATTGAAATGATTCAATTCGGGTCTTTGACACTGCTGATACTCGAACGTTCCTAATTGAGTTTTCGAATAACGAAACTTGATGAAATTTGCCTGGAGCTTTCTGCAGCTCCGCTGAGATAGAGACTATAAAGAAACTGGTAACCGAGTTAAAGAGGATAATATGTTCGAAAATATGTGTTATGACGTGGTAATATTGCACTTTCAGGAAATACAAACGAAACCGCCTGTTGTTATTCTCTCTGATGATGCGAAATGTACAAAATAGGTCATCAAATAATTGTACGAGAGCCTGGCAAAGCCATGTCACATAGCAGAATGTTCAAACAGTGTGGTATCCAACGACTAGTGGGTAGTTACGATCTTTGCTCGATTATTCTCCTTCAGACACACTTTCCTGGTTTAGACACGACTGTGAAGAATGATAAGAGGAGTTGTCTATAACCGCAAAGAAGCCTGGCAAGAAAACCATTGAACCATTTGAGTCGTCAGGCAAGGACAGATTACCGACTCCAGCTCAATTAATTCTGTATCGTCTAAAAGCAGTGAGTTCAAAAATTAGCTTTTGTTTTGCTTGGGGTGACTGGGTTAACTGACCATTGTCCACCTGCCTGATCAGTTTGTAGTGATTGTCTCGTCTTACCTGCTCGATTGTGGTAAGTTGATGCGGTTGTATGTCGTATACCGGTGTTATTTGATGGATTTATTTTCGTGTTTTTCAGAGCTGGGTACCTGGTTTTGTTTAGCTTCAGGTATTCCTCTTTTCTTTTGAAATTATTTTTGGGTATGTGTCTCTATTGTTTCTCTATTGAAACGAGCATGGTAGTGTCTTGTGGCCGACAGCACTTCCGTATTCTGTATATTCTGGATATCATGGGTACCCTCTCTGTAGGCGTGCAATGGAACAGGAGACTTTTCCATCTGGGCCAACCTCCATTGTCTGTGGTGTTCGGAGAGCCTGGTTTTCACGATGCGTATGGTGGTGCCGACGTATATATAGACCAACACGAGCATGGTATACGGTATACACCTCGAGTATAGTGACCGTCTACAAGGTTTGACTAGGTAGATGACACGTTTGTAGTGTGGCCACATGTCAGGTTGGCGCTAGGGTTTCTTCAGCACCTCAACAGTCAACTCCCCAAGATTCCCCCCACGATGGTAGAAAAAGTAGACGGACAACTGCCTTTTCTTGATATTTTGGTCATCAGAAAACCAGATGGACTTTGGGCCACAAAGTTTACAGAAAGCCAACACACACAGACAGATATCTACACAAAGACTCGAACCACCACCCAGGGTACAAACGTGCTATTTAAGAAACACAAAATACCAAAGAACAACGCATCTGTAAACCGGTCTATCTGAAATCAGAGCTCATGCATCTCAATCACGCATTGCATTCCAGTGGTTACCCATCAAAAAAATTATTGGGCTGGTAAGCCAAGGTTGCACCGATATGACGGCAACAACACAAAGCAGAGCTTTCCTGCCATATACCAAGAAAGTACCAACCGGATTAGAAAGTACTGACAAAACAGGACGTCAAAGCCATTCACATATCGACCAGACGGAGCTAACTTTGCTCCGTTCAGCTAAAGATCCACGAGACCATAAGAATTTAGCCGACGATACTTTGAAATATAGGATGATTTCGATAAAAACCATACTTCGGCATTTTTTTCGGCTTATTTCTATTAAATCACCCGGTTGATTCATCCAAATTAATATAGAATCAGGAATGGTTTCCATTATAATCGTATTCGTATTCAAAATATACAGAATTGCTCAATAATGTTGAGCCATTTATGGTGAAGGAATTTCTTGAAATCATTACAATATATACGGCAAAAATTTAAGCGCTTTGCTATGCCCCGCTCACCCTTACTGTCCGGAATCGAGATGATGTAGGATTGTCTGTGTGAGGGAGATGCAGATCTTGTATTTTTTGCATCATTTGGTTTCATTATCATTATCATTAATATTATCATCAATGAAATACTTATGCTGAACAAAATGATTTCGATTAACCCGACTGGACGAATATCGACCTTCAGAGCATTTGGACCATCATGTCATTACGTCTCAAGCACACCTACGACTATATCCCCGATAATGTGGGTCCAATGACAAATTATTTAACGGAGCAAAAACTCCGGCATAGCCGTTAATTAGTCATACTCTAATTTGATGGAGGGCGTATTAGTAGAAGCTGTGACTGGATCGGCTTTTTTGCATTAATTTCTTGATTGCGTTCAACGCGTTCACCTAAAACCGTTACCGAAACGTGGGAAAAATTGGATTTCGGGTCCATCTAGTAATCATGGTGATGGTGAAATATTTGAAATGGGCAATCGTTGAAACTGTTGATTTTGATTAGTCCCTAAATCTTGGCAGGTCGAGTATTAATTATAGATACTGTGGTTTATGTTGAAGAGATTTAATATGATTTCTGAAGCATAAATGTTTAGATAGAAGTTTTCTTCATGATCCAAAAACAAATTTCATCTTCGAAACGGTATAAGGCTGTGAATGAAAGAGTGTAAATGACAGATACATAAGTGTGTATATTAGGTTTTGAATAATTACTTTGTGGAATAAACAAATTGCAAAATATTCCTCCAATATTCCTCGATTTTTTTAATTTTTCTATAGTAGACATTTTTCAAAGGAATCACTTTTGTTTAGCTCACGTCAATATTAAAATGAAACTGCACAGACTTCGAAGTCTTTTCCTATACATAAATCCTTTATTTGAACATTTAAGTTTTCTCCTCAAGAGATGGTTTTGAAAAACTTCTCGAAATAAAAAACTTTCAATAGATTTGGAAGCCAGAGAATCATCCGTTGAATAATTTTCTGAAGTACAAAAACACTGAGTACTATCTAACTATGAAGATTTAACCCCAAGAATGCGTATCTAGGAATTATATTCCTTGTGTGTTAAATGAAAGCATTTTTAACGCGAAATAAATTTGTATACTTACAAGTTCTTGTTTTGCATCTGAAGAAACTGTCTAATACATGTATCGCCAGCCAAAACTTTGGGTTCAAACCTGAAAATATGCCCATAGATATCTGGATAACTAGGGATGATTTTAGGTAATAAAATTGAATAATTTTCTGAAAAAACCTTTTTCAGTTCTTCTGCAGTAGTTGTTCCATCAATTCTGCATGTAATTCAGACATTATTGGGATCTCTCACAGTGCGTTTTCTGAATCTATTCATACGTTTAACTTTTTGTCATTGACCAACTTGATTATCTATCAAATTATCTGATATTGACTAGTTTTTTTTAGATTAGTTTGTACAGTTCTCAGTAGAATAATTCGTTCATTGAGTTAACAAATTTTGTCTCTCAGATTGGAATTGGGAATTTGGGGTCAGTGTCACCACAATATTTTCCGGTAGCAGAAATTTTGTGTACTATACTTTGTTATGAAAAACACTGTCACAATTCACACATTCATGAATTTTTCGCTAGAATCAACTTCAGTTATGCCATGTTTACAAGTGGAAGCGTTTAAGCTTATGCCTCCATTAGCCGTCTTCTTCAATTTGAGTTCTGGGGATTTGTTCGAATACTTCTTTTTCTACTAATTTTTTTTTACTGTGATGAAATAGAAAAACTTTTTGTGGGATCCTTTTTTCAGCTATTCACTTTTCACGAGATTCTCGCTTTTTATTCGACATTATATTATGTTCACACCGTTTTGAGAAGGCGACTCGATTGTGTATACGACGCAGCGTAAAATAAAACAGACCCTTTTATAAATACACGTACGTGGTAAGGAATGGAAAATACCTCATAAAAGACTAGGGCCTATAATATAAAGAGACAAAACCAACGGACGCAGCTTCCTTCTATAGAAATCCAAACCACGTTTGAGAAATATAAAACGGTATATTGAAGAAAAGTGAGTTTCCTGGAATTATGAGTAGAGGAGCAGCCTCATTCAGTTGCCGTCAGCATCTGCGATGAAAACAAGAGTTTGGACTTAATTCATTCGACAATGATATACTCATTCAGTTAATGATTTTTATATTAATGTAATTGAAGTTTGAAAATGGGGGTTGATCGTCTAGTGAGGATTAAAATTAATCTGAGTAACAACCGAATCTATTGAAAATTTACTTTTATTCAATTGTATTAAACGTACTATAATACACTCTATTTCAAAATTCTGAACGACTTGTTGAAATCACGAAAGCGTTTTGTTAGCCCAACCACATATTTTGACCAGCATCGTCTTGTTGGTGCTAGACGGCATTATACGAATACATTTAATTTTCACATGATATTGAATTCATTGGTTCGCTGACTTTGGCAGATGAAGTTCTGTTCGAGTGAGAAAAACACAAAAAATGTTGAGAAGGGAATATTCAGCAGAGAAATTTTGTTCCATTTGGGTTTTTGCTTACTTTTATAGAACACTGCCTGAGACTTGGAATGCACAGACAGCCAGGCATCACTGAAGGCCCTCATGAATCCGAAAGTTACATCGAGACTGGTATGGAAATGCCGAGAAGAACTCAGTATTCTCACAGAACACAACAAATCAACTTTGATGTGGGTTCCAGGACACTGTGGAATAGAGGGCAATGAAAAAGCTGATGACCTAGCCAGAGTGGGCTCATCAACTCATACATTGGCCCAGAACCAATACTCGGGATCAATAAATCCGACATCCGAGGATCCATTCGAGACTGGGTCAACCGAAAACAAAAGAAGATGTGCAGCGAACCCCTCTTATGCAACACGGGAAAACATTCATTAAAGGACTGAGAACTGCTCAAGTTGAGCAGGAATCAAGTTAGAACAATAACAGGCCTTCTCATTGGTCACAGCCCAATGAGAAAACACCTACACAAAATGGGGCTGAACAACGCAGAACTTTCCTGCAGACAATGTGGTGAAGGTGCAGAAAGAGCCAGACATGTACTATCAGATAAGTAAGAATATCTCATACATATATGTGTCAAATCCCATGTCTTCCAATATAATCTTGAACACACTTTGCTACAAGACCATCTTGGTTTATTTGGAATAACCCATAGTTCACACAGAATTCTTTCAAGTCTTCTCGATTGTGTCTCCAGATTTTCACAGTATTCGGTCCCGTCGGTGATGGCTTGCTCATAAACTTGCATATTTCGCCGAAACACTGTCCAGGACTTGTTTAATGGAAGTCGAACCCACCCTGCTAAGAAAACTTTGTAATAGCACAGAGTCTCAACTCCTTCCGTACCCCTGCCTCGTGGACACTGATCGTTTCAGAATATTTTAAATATTTCTGTCATGTGCGGACGCTATACTATTTTATGCCGTTCTTTTTTTATCAGCTGAAGTAAAGCAATGAGTGACCGGTTGCAGGGTATCATACTTTGAAATGTAAGACTTGTGCGAGCTGGTAGTGATGAGGGTTATACCTTTTAACGTGCGATTCCAAGCACGGTCGAGAATCCATACTAAAAATATTTTGGTCTAAGCGTGCCAGTCTACACCACTTGACGCAACGCAAACTCTGAGCAAAGTCAGAGGCATTCCTAATCAACTAAGACTCTGAGCAGAAAATAAATGCGTTAAAATGAAAAGTTCGAAAAGTGTATCGGAATTGTCAAATGAATAATAACGAATAATTTCAACAAAGATGCAACACAATTCTCTAAAAGTGGAAAATATGAGTCAAATATCAAAACAAATATTAGTTGTCGGTTTGTTTATATTATATGAGTTCCTTGAAAGTGAATTCGTCGTTTCCCAACGGTTCGTCCGGTAGTGGCTTAATACATACGGGGTGTTGATTAAGAACGTCGACAAACTCTGGAAAGTGATTCTTTGAAAGTTTTCAGGACGAAAAGTTTATATAAATATACGTCCCAAACGGATTGGTTTTCGAGGTACAGGGTGATGAAAATACATTTTTTTCAAGATTTTTTTGGAGTCAACTTCGATATTTTCGACAATAATCAGTTCAAATTAGGCAAGTACAATCCATCCAATAGTACGCAGGATATGAAATTATTCGTTTCTCAAATAATTCACAAGGTCCTCCTTTTTTCAGCGTCAAGCCTTGTTCAACCCTTCGGAATTTTTTTTTTCGTCGTCACTGACATATTATGAGACAGGAATAATTAATTTTATTTCATTTACCATCTTTTTATTCTCTTGAAGTTTTTCATTTACTTGTACGGTTCGGGAGTTGAATAAGACTTGACTCTGAAAAAAGTACGACCCTGTGAATTATTTGAGAAATGAATTATTTTGTATCGTGCGTACTATTGAATGGATTATACTCGCCTAATTGAACTGATTATTGTCGAAAATGTCGAAGTTAACTCCAAAAAATCTTGAAAAAAATATACTTTTATCACCCTGTATCTCGAAAACCAAGCCGTTTGGAACATATGTTTATATAAACTTTCCGTCCCGACTTTCTAAGAATCACATCAAGAAGTTTGTGAACGTACTTAATTAATACCCTGTATACCTAATATGATAATTTTATTTTGCATGAGAGAACCAAACCACAAAAACAAAAATTAGTCCAGAAAGGATATTTTTTTCGATTGGTAACACACATTTCCGAAACCAGTTAAATTTGTCTGCAATGAGTACTGCATCTTTATGACCTCCAGCTGATTTAGTCTTCAAAGTTATGTTGATGGTAAAATAATTATCATCTGTGTCTTCCTTAGAATTTCCCGAAATACTCACTTCTCATAAGTCCCTAGGGGTTGTAATAAAATGAGGTTCAGAACTGAAAATAATCCACTGTAACGGAATAAACTTTGTTAAAAGGTTTGCTGCGGACATAATATTATAGTCTTCACAAAAAATATCATCGGTTTTCGTACATGAACTAGTTTTTGCGGTAAAACTCCAGTTGGGAGGTATTAAATTTGATCCGCTTATGACTTCATCACATAGTCCTCATTCTCGTGGCCAGATAGTTTTGGTTTTTTTTGGTCATCACCTGTTTACTTGGATCTGCCAGCGAGATTTGTATTTGATTATTAACGTAGTGAAATTCAGCGAGCTGCAATATAGTTGACTTGGAAACCACCAAGATAGGAAAAAATTAGTTGAGAAAGTGATGAGTCGTTCTGCATCTCAGATTATACGGGGAGTATCAAATTCAGCCATCACCAATGAAACCTACAGAATATTCGGAGATGGTAAAGTTAGTTGCACATTCATATAAATAACATATTATATCTGGATAAAATCAGAATATTGAAAAATAATCTTCATTCTTTCCTGGCTTCATTTCAATAAAGATTCAGGTATAATATTTATGTTGAAAATTTTTACTCACTATATGACGGCTTTCTCTGGCGTTTCGTCTTTGAACCAACATCATCAAATTATTGTTTCTAATGGATATCATAATGAATTTCATTACATTTTCACTGAGGTATCATAGGTTCCCATCCGTTTCCAGAAATCCAAGAAACCGAATTGAAAAAATATAAACCATTGCGGGCTTCAACTTTAACATATCCAATGTTTTTTGGGACATAATAGCTTTTACCAAGCTAAAAGAAATATGAACATTTTATCACCTACAAACACGTTGGAAACATAACTGGAGTAGGTAGCAGGATAACTAACAGTCCTACAAAAAATATATACCGGGTGATTCAAAAGTACTTTGACAAAAAACTAAAACTAATTACTCAAACGTCAAATTCATTTCCTGAGCAATCTTGTGAAAAATGCAAAATAATGGTAATATTCAAGATGCATCGAATATATCAAAATAATCGACTTCAAAATTTGCACGTACAAATATCTAAAAAACGGTGGCTTGTAATTCTGCTTTATTTAGCACATAAAGCTTATTTTACAGTCATAGGTAAAATATTCATATACACATATATAATACAATTTGTTTACAGTCACAAGTTCAACAAATATAACACTACAATTATAAAAATAAAATATACAATAACACAACATATTGAAACATATGAACTTTTATATGAGTCGGTAGGCTAGAGTGCTAGTGACAATCATGTATGACACTTGTGTAATAAACATATTTTCAATTCTTTTTTGAAAGTTGTAATAGCGTCGCAGGTTTTCAAAGAATCTTCCAATTCATTGTAACACACTATGCCTTTATGAAAAATAGATTTTTCGGAGCTTTTTTTGTTTTTTGTTGAGACTCGTATGTCTGCCCTTCTTCGTGTGTTGTAGTTGTGTAAATTGTTGTTTGATGACAGATATGATGGGGTTAATGAGATTTTCATTTCTTGGATTAAGATCATAGTGTGGTACTCCAAATAATATTCTACCGAAAGCTAGTTCAATGTACGTAACATGACCTTGATGGACGTGTTATATTGAATGTTCCAAAACATTCAATATAACTCTCATGGCTTTATTTTGTAATTTTTGCATCCTTCCCATCCCATTTTTATTAGCCAGGTATAGTATAGACGATGCAAATGTGAAATGGGGCAATATTATCCTATAGTGACTTGTAATAAGGGGAGCTTCTTTTACGTAGATATGATAGAGAAACCGATTTTTTCACTAAAAAATAAGCTAAAAGTTTGCTCAAAAAAGTTATGAATCATCATAAAAGAAACAGACGGATGAGTTGCCTCCACCCCCTACGAGTAAGAGCAGTAATAACATCAGTTTCGAATTTTACACCTCAAAGAAACTCTCTATATCAATATTTGTTTAACTCAGGTGAGTATTCCGAAAGTTATTTGAAAAAAAATAAAATAAAAATAAAAATTCAACACCCTGTATCTTGAAAATGAAGCGTTATATTTATTTGGACAATTCATATTGCAATATTGTGGGGAATCACCTCTTGAAGTTTGTCAAAGTACTTTTAAGTCACCCTGTATGAATTGCAAGAAACTCTGACATGCTCTCATCTCAGAAATATGGAATTATATATATGTGAATTAAATTGAAAAATAACTTATTCATTCATTAACGCTCTTTTTAAATATATAGGGAAAGACAAAAATCTGTAAAAGTGGTAAGAAAACCAAATTTTGAAAACATCACATTTCATGTTTTCCAGTTCTGCGTTCTCTTGCAGTCTGTTGTGGATAACCTGTAAGCCCTCTTCTACCAGGACCATGGTGTGGAGACTTTTCACGTCAAAACTGACGAATTGGTGGGAAACAAGATGTCTTGCCCTACCAGGACGACGTTTATTGCCATAATCCTATTCAATAGAAAAAATTGGGTCGAAAATGCATAAAAAAAACAACTACTTTCCTAGCTTATACCACGACGAACATTGAATTCCGTGCAGAGTTTGTACAAGGATGTCTCCGCCATACATAGTTGCATGGAGATGTTCATTGAAACATTTGGACCACCTATAGATCGATTTCTGAGTTCTTGATCTCATCAGTATGGAATAGGTATCTGCAGACAATAACTAATGTCTGCAACAAATGGTTCAACAAACTCTCCATGTCAAGGCAGAAGCTGAGACACCGCCCGCAGCTTAGCGTTCACTAAACCACGGGCGCCATCTGAACTCGAGCCCCTCAACCAAAGCAATACCCAAAACTTGCGTGATTAATTCAACCACCAATACGAATGAAGAAGTCTGCATTGTTCACAATAAGCGTGTCAAGAGAGAAACAATTTTTGCATGAAGTTGACATAGTGACGTATTATTGTTGATAGTTATCACGAAAAGCCACGTTGATAGTTCAAAGAGTCCAAGAAAATTGATAGCTGGAAAAGTTTCACATTGAATGTCCAGGAATACCCATAATTTTCTGAGATTTTGAGTTTCCGAGTACAGTTTCACTTTCAACGACGATAATTCAATAGCGGTTGATTTATTGCTCAGTTAGGTTTTAAGTCGTAGAGCCGAAAGTTGCAGCATCATCGAAACAATTTTCTTTCCACTTACGATGGCTTTCTCGGGCCTTGAAGGGGTAATAACAAAGTTTGCTCGTGAATTTCTGAACGATGCCGATGTTGAGGTCCGCCGAACTGGATTCGTTTCTGTCGAACACGTTATATTGGATATAAACTGGTGAGATTCATTCTGCTGACGGAGGCAATTTTCATGCCGGAAATAAGTTCGGAGGTAATATCAACGAGTGAAATAGAATTGATGAATTTAAAAACTAATGAATGGTTTTGATTGTTCATTGAAATTTATGTAATTTCATTTCAATGCATTTGATTTCCTTTTTAAGAGATTTTTCTCACTAATATTCTAAAATTATTGTAGTGTGACGCAAAACCTTTTTAAAAACAAACTTTTTTGTTCATTTGCCATGGCTCGGCGTCCCAGAAAAACTCACTGATTTTTGGTAGCGCGTTCGCCATATTACTCGAAGGCCTTCAACGGAATCAATCACAGACTACTACTAGCATACTCCATCACTAAGGATTCACTAAAAATGCAACTAAACTAATAGTATTGTTGCGTCTTCGGGTTCAAAAATAACTGTACTCTGGTATGAACTCGCCTTTATTAATCAAACTTTACTTGACAACACTGTAATACAATTCACTGTCAAAATACTTGTATCCAAGGTAACTCAAGGTAACTTTCTAACTAACTTCCTTCATCTCACAAATTCATTGCTTTTATATACAAATAAAGTTCTAGAAAACTTAAGAAATCAATAGAACACAATAAGAATGTTCGACGATTGATCCAGAACAAAAGTTAGTGCTTCTAGATTTTTCCATCTAATTCATCGAACGATCTCGAACAATTCGAGAAGTCTTTATCAAATTTCAGGTCTGTAACAGTATATTCTTAGACGGCGATCAATCAATTCCTCTGGCAGTGGGGAATGGGGTGCCTCAGGGATATAAACTGGGGCCGACTTCGTTCATATTTTACACCCATGAATTCTTCAAACAGCTGAAGTTTTGTGACAGTCATATTATGCTGACGATACACAACTCCATGTCATGCTTTTCGGTAAAAAACAAGCGAAGTGAAGAAATACTTGCATTCTGGATATCACGATGACGAATGAAAAAATGTACACAATATACAAAGAACTCAGATCTTCCTCACTCAAGTATAATGAGCACATTAATTGCATTATAAGCTAGGCATTTTGTAACTTGAAATTGTTTCAGTCATACCATGAAACTTGTTCTGGATGGAAGTTATTCACTCATAAATAAATAATAATGATTATTATACTGGGTGTCTCCGAACTTCGAGCGATAAATGAAGGGGAAAGAAGAAGATGACAAAACAAAACGAAATGAATGATTACATTTTTGTCGAAAAAAAAAATATTTTGGGAGATATTAAATTTTAAAGTTTTCAATTTTTTTTTGGTTATCATTGATCAGAGGTCCTTAGCGTATGCGAACCAAGCTGAAACACTGCCAGCGGGCAGACACGGCCCACATCAACAATATATTGAACTACCAAATTTTTTAATTCAAATTTCGTTATCGAAGAAATGTTATTATGTATATATAATATTATCGTATTTCGGATAAAAATAACCACAGATTACTCGACACAGATTAAAATGAAGTCGTTGACTGATAGAAACAAAAACGAAGGCTTTCGGGCAGTGAATACCTACTGTTTATCAGGTTCAGTGTCATAACTATTTCTCATGATGTGTCAGAAAATTTCATTGTTCCAACAGAAAAAGTGAGGTAAGAGATAATTGTTCTAACTATAATCAGGAATAGAAATTTAAAATAACAATATAGTGAATAAAATATCCGTCTTTGAACGAAATGGTAGTTTTATACCTATAGACAAACACCATTTTCTCAAAAAAGCCAGTGGACCTGACGGAATTCTGTAGATCGTTCTCAAAAAAAAATACTACCGGAAAAACAAGAGACCTTTGCCAATTATCCAATCCCTCTTACAATTTCCGTCAAATTTTAAAATAACAAAAGTACAATCAGTCATAAGAAAAGGCAAAAAATGCCTACCTATATATAACAGATATCTATCGAAGCATTTGGTGCTCCTCTTCCACTTCCGTCCATGTTACAGCCACCCTCCCAATTTTTTTCAATGGAATAGGGGGTCAAGTAAGGGTAAATTTTTTTGAAGTGTGATTAAAACATTTTGGGTACTCAGATACTCACATATTATATTTGCATGAGGAAGTAGAAGTCTTCAGGAACGATACACACTTTTTCTTTTCCTTCTACTATAATTTTTAGCAAATTTATGACAAATCTAATTTTTGGCCCTGCCTGAACTTGCAGTGGCTATCGAAACTCCAGATTTACGGAGAAGATAAAAAATATTATATTTTTTTTAAATGAAAATTTTTTTAGGTTCCAACCCTGATTTTTTGGCAAACTATTTTCTTTCTAATAATACGTTACTAATAAAACAGCTTTTTTGAGTGTTAGCGAGCTCTTCTGAGTGCTCGCGAGCACTTTTTTCGAGCACTAAGCCCTTTTATAATGTACATGAAGAACTAAGCACCGATTTGAAAAAGTGCTCCTAAGCACAGTGCTCACGAGCACAAAAGGGCTTGGAGTGCTTAGACAAGATAGTGGCTCCCGGCTGGCACAATTTTGTTATTTATGGTCCGATTTTATTCAAAATCAGTATGTAGTAGTTTTGTGATCTGAGATTGAGTGTTCGCAAGCTTTTTTGAGTGTTCGCGAGCTCTTCTGAGTGCTCGCGAGCAATTTTTTCGAGCACTAAGCACTAAGCCCTTTGATAATGTACGTGAAGAACTAAGCACCGATTTGAAAAAGTGCTCCTAAGCACAGTGCACACGAGCACAAAAGAGCTTGGAGTGCTTAGACAAGATAGTGGCTCCCGGCTGGCAAAATTTTGTTATTTATGGTCCGATTTTATTCAAAATCAGTATGTAGTAGTTTTGTGATCTGAGATTGAGTGTTCGCAAGCTTTTTTGAGTGTTCGCGAGCTCTTCTGAGTGCTCGCGAGCACTTTTTTCGAGCACTAAGCACTAAGCCCTTTGATAATGTACGTGAAGAACTAAGCACCGATTTGAAAAAGTGCTCCTAAGCACAGTGCTCACGAGCACAAAAGAGCTTGGAGTGCTTAGACAAGATAGTGGCTCCCGGCTGGCAAAATTTTGTTATTTATGGTCCGATTTTATTCAAAATCAGTATGTAGTAGTTTTGTGATCTGAGATTGAGTGTTCGCAAGCTTTTTTGAGTGTTCGCGAGCTCTTCTGAGTGCTCGCGAGCACTTTTTTCGAGCACTAAGCACTAAGCCCTTTGATAATGTGCGTGAAGAACTAAGCACCGATTTGAAAAAGTGCTCCTAAGCACAGTGCTCACGAGCACAAAAGGGCTTGGAGTGCTTAGACAAGATAGTGGCTCCCGGCTGGCAAATTTTTTTTATTCATGGTCCGATTTTATTAAAAATTATTATGTAGTAGTTTTGTGATCTGAGATTGAGTGTTCGCAAGCTTTTTTGAGTGTTCGCGAGCTCTTCTGAGTGCTCGCGAGCACTTTTTTCGAGCACTAAGCACTAAGCCCTTTGATAATGTGCGTGAAGAACTAAGCACCGATTTGAAAAAGTGCTCCTAAGCACAGTGCTCACGAGCACAAAAGGGCTTGGATTGCTTAGACAAGCACTAAGCACAGTGCTCGACACAGCTCTGTACTATATACTGAATTATTGAAAGAACTGAAGGTTTACAAATCCATAGTTTTTCTATAACATAGCAGTAACTATGGTAGATCTGGATGAAAAGGAGAAAAAATTTCGTATCCCTATTGTAACTGAATCTTTGAAAATGATGATCACCTACACGTTAGAAAAATTCAATAAGTACTGAACGTTTTAATTTTTTTTTTTCAGGAAATATGTATATCTCGGTGTTGCCACTCCTCTGGGTATTATCAAAATGTGCTGGCGATTCCTGTGAGATTTCTTGGTACAACTTTCACTGCTCTGATGTGACACAGGAAAATTTTGTTCGGGAGTCTTTCAGGAACGAAGATGATTTGAAGAAGAACAATATCATAACAATAGAAATTATAAACTCAAATTTCACGGTTATTGACTCTTTTCCTAAAACAATACCGTTTACCAGACAAAATATTCAAATAACGGAATTGAAATTGATGAATTCTCAAATTGAGAATGTAAGCGATACTGCCTTCATAGAATGGGAGTCTCTGGAATGTTTGGACCTGAGCAGGAACAAAATTAATAGCATTTCTTTCCTGAAGTATTTGCCATACACGGTGTCCAAAGTAGACCTAAGCTATAATGAATTGAATGTCCTAGATTTGAACTTTGTTCGATTCAGAAGAATTTTCTTCAGTCACAACAAAATTCATTCCCTCAAACGGATCATTGGTGACCTATACCTGTTTGATATGATCGACTTGAGCTTCAACAAACTTGTAAACTTTGATCTTCCTAATATCAACTCATTCAGTGGTTCCATAGATGTCAGCTACAATAAATTAGAGAAAGTGGTATTGTACTCTGATTTTTATGATAGCGTGAATATAATGGGAAATAATATCAGTTATTTAGGCTCAAACGACATGACACCTTTCATGTGTAGGAACCTTTTTGCAACAAATATCCCACCAGTTAATGTTGCGAAAACCCAGTATGCCCTGATGATGAATGGATCAAAGATTGGGGAATTGGACAAGGAGGTTTTGAATCTGACGGAACTGATAATAAGACAAACGAATTGTTATCAAACATTCATCATCAACTTATCAAATTCTTCTATATCTGCCATATCTCAATTCTTCTTCGTCAATATTTGTGCATCAGAAATTAACTTGAGTCACAATAACATATCTAGTCTCGTGAAGTCTATCTTCAAAAACTCAAATGTGAAGGTAATCAATTTAGCATACTCTGGGATCAGAACCATTTCCGAAAAGACTTTTGAAGGTGTACGAGAATGCGATGATATAATCTTGAGAGGAAATTTCTTAAAAACTGTTGATAATATTTGCAAACATATTTGGTCAATCAATTCCATTGATTTGTCGTCTAACAAAATCGAAAAAATTCATTCAGACAACCTTGTTGGATGTAATAACCTCAAATTTCTGGACTTGTCACAGAACTGTATTCGTTACTTACAACCAGGCGCTTTCCAAAGTCTAAGAGCATTGCGAGAGGTAGATTTCAGCAAAAATCACATCACTCTCGGAAATTCGACGATTTCAAACCTTTCACGTATAGAAGGTATTGATTTATCGAATAATGATATGGAGGTGTTTGGGACCAACGCCTTCAGGAATTTGTCCTTATCGCTTCTGGAACTCATTAACAATCCAGTGAAAGTTGTGAAAACTAAAGCATTCAATGATTTATATAATTTACGTGTCTTAAATCTTTCGAAAATAGGCATAGAAGTATTAGAAGAACACGCATTCTTCGATTTACCTTCAATTCATACCATAGATCTGACTGACAACCGAATATCAAACATCATGAGCTACACATTCAGTGACATTCCTGTGAGAGACATATTGTTGAAGAGAAACCAAATTCTGACGCTGAAAACACGAGCTTTTCATAGTTTGCCGAATTTACTATTTTTAGACCTATCCAAGCAGAAAATCAAAGAAATAGGACCTTTTGCGTTTTCGAACTCGTCAGCTGAAAACCTGGATTTGAGATACAATAACATTAACTATATTGGAGGACACATTTTTCGCAATGTAACGATCAAACGACTATACATCAATGAAAACAATGTAACAAAATTATCTTCCTTTGGAAATGATGTCAGGATCAGAGAGCTGAGTTTGAAGCTCAGAGGAATATTCGACAAAGGGGCCATATCCAACATGTATTTGGAAAAACTGGTTCTGACTAACTCCTGTATTGAAGTGATGAAAAATGGCTCATTTGATGGGGCATACAACTTGAACAAGTTGACTTTCGAAAATACTACCGTACTTTCTTATGAACCAGCAGTTTTGAGAAATTTATTCAACTTGAGAGAGGTTAATATTTCCGATTTGATAAGCAATGAACGAAAACTGAAGAAATATATGTTCATGGATATTGGAAAACTGGAGAGAATAACTTTGTCTAACTTGGGTTTGATCGAGATTGAAAATTATACTTTCTTCGGACTCAATAGTTTGAAGAGGCTTTCATTGAAAGGCAATCACATCACCAAAGTCGGAATTGATTCATTCAATGGGATGAAACAATTACTCTTCCTTGATTTATCTGCTAATGAGTTTATATTGATCAATTTGGGTTTCATCAAAACTCTTCCAAATTTGGAGACATTGGATCTGAGTGACAATAAAATCAAACAAATCTTAAGTGATTCCAATAACGAGGAGATTCATGAAAATCTTACCACATTGTATTTAAATCATAATGACTTTACCCATATCAAATCAGAGACATTTTTGAAGTTGTATAAATTGAAAACTCTATATTTGAATGACAATGGTATCACTCATATCGATTCTGATGCGTTTGCACAGTTAGAAAATTTGAAATATTTGAATTTAGTGAACAATATCATTCGAAAGGTATTGCCTGATACATTCTTATGTCAAAGGCATTTGGAATATTTGAATTTGGGAAATAACTCCCTTGAAGATATTCCACTGAATAGCTTCCAGCATCTTAGCATTTTAGAAACCCTTTATTTGAACCATAATCATTTGAATGTTTTTCATACTGGATTATTCAATGGACCGCGAAATTTAAAAACCTTGGATATATCTTACAACCTTCATCAAGTTCCTCATCTATTTCGTTTTACCCCTCTTAGATCATTGTCAGGATTAGTCCATTTGAATTTGGACCAAACTGGATTGCTTTTCGATTCCGATTACAGCAAAATTCCAATTTATTATCCACATCTGGAAGCAATTCAAATCAATTATAACGGTTTGTTTTGTGAACAGTTGTTAGATATGATAACACTTTTTGATAAAATTAATATATATTATAAACCACAGAAGCCTGAATATGGAAAAAACAATCATTTTGGAATAATGTGTCAAGATCATTAGTCAGTTCAACCCTTACTGGAAGAAATGGAGAATTTTGGAGCAAACATTCAAAACCCGATATATCCATATTTACTAATTCTGAGATATTGACAAAAAACTTGAACAGCTCGATCCCAGAAGAATTTGAAAAATTCTTTGAGTGGACCTAACTATCCTTGGTTCATATTTATATGAATCCTGACTTTTATTGATAAAATATTCTTTATTTTTATTTTATTACATATACTTTTTTGGTTTTTGTATGGATTTCAGATTCTGAAATAGTTTTACCAGATGGAAGTTGATGAAACACTTAATGTTTGACATTCATTTTTATGAAAATGTGATTTTGAAAATAAAAAATCATAACTGAAAATAACTATTTTTATTCTTGACAAACGTCCGCTGAGGAAAAAAGTCTAATTTACAAAGTGAAAAATACTTTTCAGGAAAACTAAATATAGACAACTGGTTCCTCTCCAAGGCAGTCACATGTACCATCATCCCACCATCAGCTTCGGGATCATCCTCATTCTCGTTTGAAGTGGGACCGTGTAGTATTGCTTGATACCAGTGTAGCCTCTGTAACTTCTTCCAATACTTATCAAACAGCATTACTGCAATGATATCTAAAACGAACAGATACTGTAACTAAATTGATCCCAAAAACCTTATTCTCATCTCTCACCTTTGCTTCTGAGCCTTTTGTCGTTTCGCCTCATTTGTTGTTTTTCTCTTCCTACTTCCTGTACTAATTTCGGACACACTAGTTTCTCCTTCTTCCATTACGAAAACTTCAAAGACACAAACTTATTTCACTTGGCAATTTGAGACACCAGAGCTATATAGAGTCCAAAGCTGTCCCAAAGCACAGTGCTTAGTGCTCGAGAGCACTTTTCGGGATCACTAAGCACTAAGCCTTTCCATATAAATGAATCTTGTCGAAACATGACGTCGCTGCAAATAGCACCCGGCGGCACCCTCCACAAAAAAATCAATTTTCTACGGTAAGTACTGCGTTAAGAAGATTACTATCTTGAAAAAATAGTACAATTTTGTCAGTTACTTTTCCTATTTAAAAAAAATTAACTAAATATTACTTCTCCTTTTCAAACTACGTTGACGTATCGGAGACAAAATCTGTCTCCATTATCAAAACTTCTAAAATCGCGAGCATTTCATAAATGAAAGTGCTTAGTGCTCGAGATTTCAGAGCACTTTTCAAGAGTGCTTAGAGCTTAGTGCTCGAAGCACTTTTTGTCAGTGCTCGTCATCTTCATTACATACTCATCATTACTGAATAACAGTGCGTGTGTACTTAGATAATAGATAGCACAAGATGGCACAATATTATTAATTTTTTTAACGGTTTTTGCTTGTAATTGGGATATATTGGTGGTTGCTCGAACTGGTCACTTTCGGATACCATTTTAAAGGTGATTTGTAGGCTTTTGCTCGTATCTGATGTGCTAGTTTGACGAAGTGCACCAAAATCAGTGACAGTCAATAATTAACTCGTAAAATTCTAAAAGTGGATTTATCGGTTTTTGCATGTTTGCTCCACAATTAGAATTATTTCGCTTGGATGACACTTTCCTCATTATTATGACACTATTCGTGTATAGTGATGGATAACCTTTGCAAGCAAGAACTTTTCTCGCTCATAGAATGTTTCCACTACAATATGATTTGTAAAGTTATTCAAAAATTATTGAATTGAGTTACCAGATATGCAAAAACAAAATACCTCACTAAATGATACGTGGTTTGAAATTTTCTCTTTCATGACTTACCCATAAAATCGACAATCTCTGCATATATATTTTGTGAAGTGCAAACCTCAGGCTTGAAATCACATACTTAATTTTTCATGTAGGATGTGTATGAACAATTATTTTCAACATCAACTGAAGAAATTGCCGGGATTATGGGTGAGTTGAAAACTGAGGCAGGAGTAAAACCCAGTTTTTTTCTTTGGCATGTATAAGTGAGACTTGTCTCACTAGTCTTAATTCGTTGCATATGGTTCAAAGAGGGTACTGATTCCTGCTTCAGTATAATTATTTCATGTCAACTAGAATATCCATGATTTTCGGATCCTCCTTAAATACCGTAGAAGGGTTATGTGAAGTGGGACAAAACACATTTTAGGTACTCAAATACTCACATGTTATATTTGCATGAGGAAGTAGAACGATATGCAATTTTTCTTTTCCTTTTACTATAATTTTTAGGAAAGTTATGACAAATTTAAATTTCGGCCCTGCCTGAACTTGCAGTGGGGGGTTAGCCCGAGCATCAAATGTGACGTCGTAAACCACGTTTTCTGAGAAAATTAGCGTATTTCATAAGATATTACAGATAATCATTCTTGTGGAAAATTGAATTATCTCTCCACCTATCGAAATCGTTTTTTGATAAATCTTATATTTTCTGAAATAAAAAAATTTATATATTTTTTTAAATGAAAAATATTTTAGGTTCCACCCCTTTTTGGTAAACAATTTTTTTTTAATAATACATGATGTCAAGATATCATGTGCCGAGTTTCAGAGCGCTACAATTCATTCTTCACTTTTTGCTCGAGTTTGTCTGTCATTACTGGATTATTATTTATATTTCCGATATCAATAGATACTTCACCAATCCACACGAATGATCTTTCACCTCATACAACTGCGGAGTTATATAATGACCTTTCACCCTTTTTCTGATAAATAAAACATTTTATCAAAAACTAATTTGTAATGTTGATAATGTTCAGTTATCAAATTACTTTAATATTCTTCGTAATTATATCTGGTGTGTTTGCCTTCTATAATCAATAATTACAGTGACCGACAGAAAGTACGCATGATATGGGATTTTTTTTTTATTAATAAATTTTGGCAAATACCGATCTGTGCAATCGCTTTTGCTTCAAAAGAAACCCTCAAAGACGTTGTACAGTGCCGTTCATCTTTTTGTGTTTGGCTGGAAATTAAAAAATATAAATAAAAATTTCCATCGATAAAATTCACATACGAATTGGAAAATAAGGGACAACTTCCACTTCTCGATGTTTTGGTAATAAGAAGTCAATGTGGAAAGCTAGAATACGATGTATTCAGAAAAGACAGTTCATATCACTGCTGGTTTGAATTTGCTAGTACATCGTCTTCTGACTTTCCCTCTTACACAGGAGATGTTTGACAAAGAAAAGGCGATAATAAAAGAATAAGCAGCTAGTAATGGTTCCTCGATGGGTATTGTAGATAATATTATAAGGAAGAAAAAGTTTAGGTTAATAACGAACGAAATCTTTACTTTTAGAACTGATAAAAACCAAGCGAAATATATCTCAGTTCCATACTGCGCCGTCGTGCTCGAAACATTCTCTACTTTTCTCTCTCGTATTTTGAAAATTTTATTTATGTTTCAGATATTTCCAGGAAGTTGTCTCCCCACGCCCTCTTCCTGATAGCCGAACTTTCGAAAAATGCACTTGAGGGTTTTTTCAGTATGTTTTTAAACATTACGAAGACCCTGTTCTAGTTTATTCCACAGAGATTTCGAATTTTCTAGAACTTTCCAAGAGCTTCAAGAACATTCTAGGATTTTCTTTCTAATATTATAGAAATACCTTTTTTATTTTCTGGAATATTCCAGAAAGTTACATCCCGAACTTTCATATATCTTTATGAACACTGTCTCTTATGAAGCCAAATAATGATATTATATTTCTGGGAGACCATTATTACGCAACTAATCCTTCCTTACTAATTTATTGTTCTATTACATATTGCTATTATAAGGATATCCTTTAATAATTGTATCCAGGAAAATTACTCCTCTGGCACCGTTATACTCAAGCAAACGATTATGGCTAATGATTACTCAATTAGGTGACTGCAGAATGAATGTGCCCCTTTTCCACCCATAATTGCTTATGAAATATATTATTGTACCTGTTTTCTGTGATAATCCAGCCATAATACATAATGTCATTATTTCAAAATAGATAGGTTTCAAGGACGCCTTCCAAGTGATCCTCTATTTGACAATCAAGATCAAAATCAAGATTCTGGACTGCCATTGTTCATACGGACAAAAGAAAATTCAATTCTCTGCAATATTTTATTCATGACGTTTCAACTGTTGAGATCTACAGTCGTCTATACCGAACGAGTGTCGTAGATGTTGACTGATATCTGTTTCTCACCTCCCAATCACTTATTCGTCAATTTTATATTTTCTATGTTTTTTTAAAATTTTGCTTGTATCGAAATTGAAGTTGATAAAGACCAATGTTGTGATTTTGATGCTTTATTGATGGTCAACCCACAGTTTTCAATCCCAACTTCGCTAGTATATTCTCCCTAAGAAAAAAATCCTATCGACAAACCTACAGCTGCTGAAAAAATTGATAGAGAAAACTATTCTGTATCGCCTTTTTTGAGAACAAAATGAATGGAAAGATTATTTGTAACGGACAACTACGTTATTACTCAAAGTTTTTATTAGCGTATTTATCGAATTTTGTGAGTATGCCGGCATCAAGGATTGAGAAAAACTAGCATTGTACAGTTGTGTGCATAAAGTAGTCGTACAGCGGTTGAAGGCTATTGTCAATCTTAATTAAATATAATTTTTTTTTAGCTCCAATAGTTAGTGCAATACAATGCAATTCGTGCAATGCCTTGTACAACTTTTTTATGCACACAACTGTACCTCAGCCAAAAAGCATCGACTTCCAAAACTGATTATTTGACATGTATAGTTCTATAGTAACTAAGACAATGTTTTTGTATCACTCTAATCATCATCGATTAATTAGGTATGTCTTCTGGAAAAAACTTCAATACCGTATTCAATAACTAACCCTCTTAACCTGCTGACGGGGCCTAATCTGAAATTATCTGCTCAATCTTCGTAGAGCACGATGTCAATCATTCCACCTCATTTCGTGCAGGAAGGTGCAAGTCTATCATTAGTTTCTTAATTAGTTAGTAGTAGGCTGTGGGGAAGTTAAACAATGAACGATCAGCTCATAGATAGCGTGATGCCACTGACATGTAGCAAGTTCCGCTAGAATCAACACCTCGTCAGCAGAGAAGACTAGATCGATTGAAATGATAGACTACCACAGCGGAACTGGAAAACATTTTGAATTAATTAGTGATTTTTCCATCTTCATTTATCTTGATCGCCGCAAAGTAGTAACGAACGAGCGGCAAAACATTACATTTTCAACATGGAATTAGGAATAGACAATGGAGATTTCTATTTTTGCATGAAAATAACAGTGAAGTTGGTCGTTAGTAATCCATCATCTGCACAAACTATTATCATAAACTTGGATTTTCGCGATTCGGTTATGAAATTATTCGTAGGGTTGTTTTTATGAACTTGCAGTCACTGGAGATATTTTCTAACACAAAGGCATTTAAAATTATTCACATTCTTTGCCATAATGAAATTTTCTATTGAAACAGGAAAAGCATTCAGATAAATACTATTTGGATATATACAATGTAGTAGATAATGTTAGTAGATATACAGTCTGTCCATAAAGTACCCCCCCCCAGTAAACTTCTGTACGGAGTGGAATTTTTCTTTGAATTTTTGTAAGCTACTTTTTTACAATTATAAAAAAAATCTATTTTTCAAAATGGCCAGGCTTGAAAGATTTTTTTAAAATGCATGGGGGGTCGAGTGATATAGAGGCGAGCCACCTTCCGTGGACACCCGGTATAGCAGTTGTTCGTTTTTATAGGAATGAGGAGATTCAAATATTGCAATCTTTGCGTTTTTCTCCACCTAGACATGCACTCACTCATGAATTGTGATTGAGTTTCATGTATCGCTTTCTATTATCGAGGTCTCGCCTTAACCAAATATCCGTCGCTACTGAGAAAACTTCACGTGCATGCCACATCCTCTCATCTCCGGTATGTTGTCAATTGAGCGAACAGGTATTGGATATCTCGTTTCCAATATACAGTGGAATAGAGTGAGAGGAATACGATCGGAATACTGAACGTATTCTCAATAACCACTTTCAGCTCCATTTGCCAGTTTTTGTGGGACTTCTTCTGCTTGTTTGTGTAGCACTAACTTACTGAAGATTTTTTCATCGATTAGATTCAGAAGATGATTATTGTTCATTGCATGAGAGAAATTGTACATATATTTTGTTGAATTAATAGAATGCGGCAGACATGAAAGTAAAGAAAAAAAAAAAAACCTCTCCCATAACAAGATAAATGATGAAAACGGAAACATTCTCCATGAAAATTTAAAAATGAAAAATTTGATTTATTTTTAATATCTAACAGAAAACAACTACTTTCCCGACAAAAGTCACGCTGGACATTGAAATACATCTTATCTGAAAGTGAAAATTCATATCCATTCCTGACGTGTATGCTTCTGAAGAGCCTGTTTTTCCAATTCTATCAATCCCCCTGAAGATCTTCAAAGCGAAATAGATTTTCGTTGACCGAAATGTATTGGGAATTAAATGCGAGAGAAGCGAACCTTGCTTCAAATATACACATCATTGGCGCAGCCAGGTGGGGGACTTTGGGGCTGCAGCCCCCCCCCCAAACCAACAAATTACTAATAAAATGATGGCGTAGAGTAAATTGAATATATTGAAATATTGAAAAAATTCTAGAACTTTCGGAAGTATTTTTTTGGCGGTTTTATGTGCTAGCATAGGATCCTAGCGCAACTTTTACATTTATCGCATTTTGCGACCATAACGAGACACATTCGTTAAATACATAGGTGTATAGAAAGGAAGCTAAGAAAACTTCCTACAAGAGGATGTTATTGTTTGCTGGCCTAACATTTTGCTGGTAGGTGTTATAGAGGGTTTTGTGTGCTAGGATGCCGGATTCGTGCGATACAATTTTTGTTCCACATTTATCTCTGTTTTATGGTACACCGTGTATCCGAACATATTCAAATCATACATTTTCGGAATCAGCATAAAATTTTGAGCATATAGGTGGTAATTTCGAGTGAATCTGATGACTTTGGATTTTTGGCCATTTTTAAGGTTTGATGTTTTGATGTTTTTTCGGCTGAAAATTTATTTTGTGCCGATCGACTCGAAAATTACAGTATATACTAATTTCGGCATGCGGAATCGATTGGCGTTCGCAGAATTGCTCTACCTCGATTCGGTCGTCGGATGAAAATGTTATCTAGAGGTCGCAGGTGCCATTTTCCCGCCAAAATTTTTTTAAATTTTTTTCTATGTTATATTCGTTAAATTCAATCTTTTTCCTATACGCTGATCGAATTTGAAATCGATTGCTAGTCAAACATAGATTTGTTGGGCGTTTTTACGAACGAGTGCACTTTGAGTTGGACCGATTTTTAAATTTTCTATTTTCCATTGATGTCATGTTGAATTCATGGCGTGGAATACGGAAAAAATATTGAAAAAATTCTAGAACTTTCAGAAATATTTTTTTTGGTGGTTTTATGTGCTAGGATAGAATACTAGCGCACCTTTTACATTAATCGCATTTTGCGACCATAACGAGACACATTCGTTAAATACATATGTATATAGAAAGGAAGATAAGAAAACTTCCTACAAGAGGATGTTATTGTTTGCTGGCCTAACGTTTCGCTGATAGGTGTTATAGATGGTTTTGTGTGCTAGGATGCCGGATTCGTGCGATACAATTTTTGTTCCACATTTATCTTTGTTTTATGGTACACCGTGTATCCGAACATATTCAAATCATACATTTGCGGTATCAGTATAAAATTTTGAGTATAGATGGCTATTTCGAGTGAATCTGATGACTTTTGATTTTTGGCCATTGATGTTTTTTCGATGGAAAATTCATTTTGAGCCAAACGACTTCGATTTTTGGCCTTTGATGTTTTTTCGCTAGAAAATTCATTTTCAGCCGATCGACTTGAAAATCACAGAATATATTAATTTTGGCATGCTAAATCTATTGGCATTCGCCGAATTACTCTCTCGACTCAGTCGTCGGTTGAAAATGTTATCTTGTGGTTACAGGTACCGTTTTCCCGCCAAAAAATTTTCTTATTTTTTTCTATAATGTATTCGTTAAATTAAATATTTTTCTATAAGCTTACCGAATTTGAAATCATTTGCTAGTCAAACATAGATTTGGTAGGCGTTTCTACGCACGTGTGTACTTTGAGTTGGACCGATTTTTAATTTCATTATATTTCGTTTTCCGAATACTGTCTCATATTAAATTGATGGCTTAGAACACAGGAAAAATATTTAAAAAATTCTAGAATTTTCGAAAGTATTTTTCGTGCTGGGTACCAGATCCTAGACCACCTTTTCCATTTTTGGCATTTTGCGACCATAACGAGACACATTCTTCAAATAATTATGCGTATAGAAAAAAAGCTAAGAAAATGTCCTACAAGAAAATGTTGTTGCTTGCTGGCCTAACAGTTCGCTTGTAGGTGTTATTCGTAACATCTGGCTGACGAAAAAAAAAAGCTCTGGTAACTACTGCTAAATTGTATGTTTAGTCCCCCCCCACCAAACTGAAAATCAGGCTGCGCCACTGATACACATCAAGGATGGAATTGATGGAGTTGATGGAAAAATTTCTTCTGCGGAAAGTTAGTTTTGACATAGACCTCTCATGGGCATTGCATTTTGATTTTGAATATGAATTCATAAACTTTGTTGTGGAATCTTCTGCAGCTGAAAGACAAACTTTAGTCGCTATTTTCCATCGTTCAAGATAACCTCTTGGGAGGTATTCATGTTGAAAAGTGAAACATTCTTCATGAAAATTGAAAAATGAAAAATGTGATTTTAATTTTTCATTTTTCATTTTTCAATTTTCTATAGCAACAAAGAATCGTGCAAGAGGAGATAACGGAAAATAGTGGTTTTACCACATCCAAAATACGAGTGAGCCATCTCTCACCCGGTATATCCATTGTCCATGGCCAATACAGATGGGGTTAAAGTGTGGAAAACTCTCCTTCTGCAGATCTTCTTTTCTAAGCAGTACCCAAAATCTGCTTTTTCCGCTGTTCCCTATGATAGATTAGCGCTTTTCTCCATGTTCTTCTTCTAAAAAATGGCCACCAGGGCTAAATCGTAGTTGCTAAAATTTTGCGCATAGGACCACCGGCGATATTGTTTGATTCGAGACTGATGAGTGGCAAGCTGAAGCCAGTTAGGAGCCGGAAGCGTGTATGACATGTGTGCTCACCCCGTTCCGATCCCGCACCGATTCGATCCTTGGGACAACAAAGGACCGGAGTTGGATCGGAGTAGTGTATGACAGGTGTGTCACGGCCTTTATGCCTGTGAATATAGGTTGAGACGATACAGTATCGGAAACTTTTCATCTTGGTTATAGACAGAAATCTACGCGAGCAACAAGGAACGCAATGATATGATAATACTACATAAATAAGATAGACGCACTACTGTGCGCATCTCCTGTTACCCCATCCGACGCATCAACGGACCACGTGGCAATGCGACACAACGAACGCAATGCACGTCGCTATCCCTTCCTCAAGTGAGTCGAGGAGAAATTGTGATGCTCTCTCAACATAGAGCAAGCTATTCTTTACGCCCTCATGAAACCACCATACCCAAGACGCAAGATGGAAACTTTCCGATACTGTGTATGCTGGCCATGCTGACAGTAAATGCATTATGGTCTCAGGTGCACCACGACACAAAATACCCATCAGGCGACAACTGTAGACCAGGACGTTGAAGTCACCACCCTGGCAGGGTCTTCAACTTCGCCCTATTTGACATGAGAAAGGCAAATGTCTTTGGTGATTCAAGGTCTTCGAACTCCTTGAAGAAGACTTATGCTCATGAAGCTGTACGAGTACTTTAGTCTCCGCAGCTTTGATGTGAGCTTCTAGCCCATCGGGTTCCCATTTATTATAAGCGTTACTATTTTGAGGTTGAGTAATTCTGAATCTTTACTTTTCACTGATTGATAATATTATTTCACCTTGACCAATATTTCTGATACCTGAAAGCAAATCAGATTTTTACCAGTTTCAGCATTTCCTTTCTGTTGAAAAATCCACAAGAACAATACTTATATAATATCCTGGACTATACAATCATTCCATATAATTAGTTCATTTCGCTTGATGAGAACTTGAAAGAGGAGTCTGAAATGTTCTATAATGTTATACAATACTCAACACCATGTTCGGTGAATATTATATTTCTCTGGGAAACTTCATCTACAAATTGATTACCATTTAAGTACTTGTTAATATCTCCTCGATTGCTCGATTACCTTCATAATCGCCTTGCTACTAAGGAACAATTTCAACTACACTTGTTAATTACTCTATTATCATTATTCAACTATAACAGCATTTGTAATGTCTAATTTGGCTTCTGCTCGATTCCGTTGCTTTTTGCTATTTCGAAAATGTTCTATTCCTGAGAGGATTATGATGTTTCATTTCATTTGTTCGTTCTTTCCTTCGATACAGTGAGGACATCCAATGGACAACAGACAGATGAGGTCTCTTTACGGGATCTCACAACTGAACATCAAGCCAACAATAATTTTAACTGTGCAAGCGAGAGCCTAAGCGCTCGGCTTGTGACGCATCTATCTCTCTTCCACTCCATCGGCCGATCCGTCCGAGTAGAAGAGAGACAGTGAAAGCACACAACCAACACCTGAATTGTTTTGTCAACTGTTTATAAAGTGAAGTGGAAAGTTAATGTGGCTTCCATTGTTTATTACAACAACAATTGCGGCAAAAAAGGTAATTAATTTTTGCAGTTTAAGAATTTGATTAGCGACATATAATCTCATATATTTGTTCTTTGATTATTAAAAAGAAAGTATCATTGGTCGGCGAGTGCAGTGATAATAGGTTTTGTTACAATTAAACGATTGTATGAAAAATCAAATGCTTTTATTTAGTATTCAATGAAAAAAAAATGATCGTGTGTAACTATCAATATAAGATTAAAAATTAATGTTTAACCTCACACATGTTATAAAAATATGTCTGAAATGACAAGTTGAACCGGCCAACCACCGTGCGAGAAAATAAGAATATTAAGGTTTTAATGGAAAGTTTTGTCGCGCTTTTCAAAATCATCAGTTTCATGAATTTGATTTATAATTTCAATTTCATCGTAATTTAAAAAAAAATTGTAATTTTCAATGAATTCCTTCTTTGTATTATACAAAATAATGATAATTGAGTGATAATAATTCCAATTCCAATTCACAATTCACAATTCACAATTCACAATTCACAATTCACAATTCACAATTCACAATTCACAATTTACAATTCAAAATTCACAATTTACAATTTACAATTCACAATTCACAATTCACAATTCACAATTCACAATTCACAATTCACAATTCACAATTCACAATTCACAATTCACAATTCACAATTCACAATTCACAATTCACAATTCACAATTCACAATTCACAATTCACAATTCACAATTCACAATTCACAATTCACAATTCACAATTCACAATTCACAATTCACAATTCACAATTCACAATTCACAATTCACAATTCACAATTCACAATTCACAATTCACAATTCACAATTCACAATTCACAATTCACAATTCACAATTCACAATTCACATTTCACAATTCATAATTCATAATTCATAATTCATAATTCATAATTCATAATTCATAATTCATAATTCAAAATTCATAATTCATAATTCAAAATTCATAATTCAAAATTCATAATTCATAATTCATTTTTACCAAAATAATATACAGTGATATGGGAATTTATTTTATCAATTAAACAACATTGAATTTTTATATTGGTTTTTGCTTTGATGTAGTAATTGGATAATTGAACAAATTTTGATGCTAAAAGGTACAAAATTACGTAAACGTGAAAAAATATTTTAAAGAAAAATCTTGATTTAAATGCACTAGAAAAAAGGAAATAAATTTTGGAGTAAAACACAATCATCATTTTGTTACCTACATTATGAAATATAATATGATATAAAAGCTTGTCCCGTATAATGAATCTTGAAACAGTTTATTTTAATTTGAATTTATAAGAAATCTCGCGACAAGCTTCCAAATCATATTAAATTCTATAATGTAAAAAAATTATGAGTTTGATTAGTTTAAAGGTTTACTCCTCCTTTTCAGCGTACTTTAATGAAAGCTGTTCTTTAAAATGTTTAATTATTTATTTTAGTTTCTAAAAAAATATTCTTTATAATAAATCTAACTGAAAAGAAAAAAATCTGAAAGTGAAAATTCGCATTTTTATTCAGATAGTTGATATTTTTCATTTATCTCTAGTTTTCTTTGAAAATTCATTCAATAAATTAGATAGGGAGAATGCAATTGAAAATATCACTCACAGAAATCGTTCATTTCATTGAAGCAAGGTTCGCTTCTCCCCAATATATTTTTGTCGACGAAAATCTGTTTCGCTTTGCCAAGCTCATCAGAGAGATTGGAAGGAAGCTCTTCAGAAGCAATTATCCACATCAAGAATGGAAATGATGGAAATAATTTTTCTGCGGTAACACAAAGTTATTTTTTAACATAAACCTGTGATGGCATTGTAGTTTGATTTTTGTTCGAAAATATGAATAGGATAGTCATAAAATCTGTTGTGGAATTATCTGCGGCTGAATACCTCCCAAGAGGTAATCTGAACGATGAAAAATGGGTACTAAAGTTTGTCTTTCAGCCGCAGATGATTCCAAAACAGATTTTATGAATAAACAATTCATATTTTTGAACAAAAATCAAAATACAAAAATATGTGTTAGGTTTAGTTTCTTGAATAAAAAGTTTCTGTGGAATCGAAACTCCTATAATGGTTGTATTCAGCGTATCATACTGGTTGCAGTCAACAAATCAAATTATGTAAAAAAAGAAAATCATGGATCCCAGTTATTCACAATAATTTACTTGTCACCAAATGTCACCAACAACGCTTATTCTGGCGGCTCCGTTCAATACCAGAATGCCGTTTGCTGTGTTCTAGTCTTGCGGCTTTTCACGCATATTTCTTGCCAGTTTATGTTTGCTCGCCTAAACGCCGTTAGCGCTTGCTTACCAAAACAAATTCATCACGTCATAACACACGGAATTTAATTCCATCTTGCGTATATGCCCTTTGCGGTGAGGAACTCTTACTTTTCCCTGCTGTTGATTCTATAGAGAGCGGATGAGTTACTCAAGTTCAAGAAGGGTTCATCTTAAACATCCTGCAGAATTGGGTTCAGGTCCGAATCCAAGTGGAATGAATAGTTGGAACATTTAATTGCAGGAATTCTAAAATTGTTCGCCTGTGTTATAGTGGTTTCTTGAGAATACAGAACATAATTCATCAACTGTGAAGTGATTCCTTCAAAACATTTAATTAACAAAGTTATTAAAATTACGAGGCACGTAGAAAAACTGAAAACGAGTAATTAAGCATTTCAAAGCGATTCTGAGGCTTTGAAAACGTCAGTACTCAGCTGAAGACGGCTGCGAATAGAAACGAAACGTAGCAAACAACGAATATTATAAGACGATAAATATTCGAAATAAATGTACTCCACTTACATCATCTTTAACTTTCAAAAAAATGTGGGTGTTGGTCGAAAAGTGCTGTTGTATATATATAACAATACTGAATCCCACCTAGCTACCATCGAACAAGGAGTCCCCCAAGATCCTATCTTGGGTCCTCTGTTGTTTTCCATTTATGCCAACGATCTGATGCAATGTTTCTATAGCAACTCAAATACTCATGTTGTCGCGTATGCAGATGACACTCACTTTCTCGTTAAGCAACAGAATGCATCAGCTCTCAGTATCTCTATAAACAAATTTTAACATGGGCAGAAAGACACCATTTGAAACTGAACATAACCAAAACAACTTTAATGACTTTAGTTCGAAAATATGAATAGGAAATTCATAAAATCTTTTGTGGAATCATCTGCGACTGAAAGACAAACTTTAGTCGCTATTTTCCATCGTTCAAGATAACCTCTTGGGAGGTATTCAGTTAGAGTCTTTTCACAATATCTATCAGATGTAGTTCAATGTCCAGCGTGGCTTGTGCCGGGGAAGTAGTTGTTTTCTGTTAGATATTACAAATAAGTCACATTTTTCATTTTTCAATTTTCATGGAGAATGTTCCCCTTTTCAACTTTAATGACGTTTACCATTAATAACACCACTGAGTGTTTCAGCATCTGCGAGAATGATGATTTGCACGTAGAATCTTGTTCATCCATAAAAATGCTTGGTCTCACAGTGGACTACAGACTCCATTGGCTCCTATGGCTCCAAAACCATTGAAGGTTCAGGAGCCGGCATATATGGAGCCAAGCCGCAGATGAGAATCGCACTAAGCTTAGGTAAACACACGACGATATTCCAGACAGAAATCGTTGCAATACACCATTGTGCGCAAGAGTTAATAAGGCAGGAGTTCTCAGAAAAAAACATTGTCATGTACTCGGATAGCCCAGTGGCGATAAAAGCAGTCAATTCTATGCAAATCACCTCAAAACTTGTTCGGGACTGGATAGAAGCCCTAAAGCTGGGCAGTCAGAACAGACTGACACCAGCTTGGGTACCAGCACACAGGTTACAGAGGCAATGAAGAGGCTGATTCACTAGCTCGAGAAGGAGCAAGTGAGGCCCTGGATGGCCCAGAACCGTTCTGCCGTATAGCGAAAGCTGTACTAAAAACCAACACCAAATCATGGATCCAACAGAAATCTCAAGAATGGTGGAACGATACACCTGGAATGAGACAGGCCAAAGAGTTTATCAAAAAACCGTTGCCAACATTCAAAAAATATCTACTAAACCAGAGAAGGAGCAATACTAGAATAATAGTTGGACTCCTCACAGGGCATTGTAGGCTCAACAAATATATAAGTACTATTGGACTGGCAGAAGAAATGCTATGCAAGTACAGTCAGGAAGAAGAGGAAACATCGGCACACATACTATGCCACTGTGAGGGCTTGTCAGGGCTAAGTTTTCTAACACTGGGAGGAGAAAAACCAAAAGCTCAAGGAGTTTTGAAAACTGGCCTATGGAGTCTCGTGACGAAGACAGGGCTAGATAAAGAACTCTAAACGATTTTTAGGGCGAACACAATAGATCTGAAAAGGTTATGGCACGGAAGAACCAAACTAATCTAATCAAATCTAATCTAATTGGGCTCCTCATATGGAAACCCTTTGAAATAAACGGCGTAGGAATTGCTATGCACTGAGGTTCATGGCAGCACGATGTGGCAAAGATATTTTATTGGGTGTATATTATGTTATACAGTGAGTTTCAAAAAGTTTGCACTATATGGGAAACTTTTATATTATTCCTTTGTCAGAAAATTGTATTCTGTCACCAGAGAACGAAATACCTAACAAGTTATAGTCAAGTCTACTGTCAAGTCCCACTTTAACAACCGACAGTCAAAAGTAACAAGACTAGTTGAATAACTTGCAAATCTGGTCAGAACAGTTTCAACGAATCAAGCTGAATGAACACCTCGACGTAGACGATGGACTGGTACAAATTGTAATGTAAATAGAATATTTTCTTTCGAACTGGACCTTTTGGAGCCTCTGGAGACACCATGAACCCTAACTTAGCATAGAGCAGATTTTCTCAACTCGTCGGACCTCTTTTCAATAAAAAAATTTCAGCTCTTCAAATAATGTGGTGTTGCAGGTTTTTTCGTGTTTTTCTGCAGCTGCGAGATCGAATACTCCATCACAATCATTCAAGCCGCCCCGAAGCGACAATTAATTGTTTCAAAGTTTTTCCTACTGAGATATAGTCTCCCTCTTCATAACTCAATTTCTGTACATTTAATATCCAATCGTGCCATCGAATGAGTAATTTAATCAGTAAATGAAATACCATCCAAAATAAATCGCAATCTGGAATAAATTCCTGACTGATATTAGATCAAGAACTTAATCAAATAATCACACGCACAACGACCATTTCACATCCATTTTCCCTGATCAAAGAAAAGTCATCGGTGGCTTGATCGAACTGGGTCAGGTAGTATTTCGACAAAGCAAAACTCCGTTCTCTATAACCATAAAGTGGAAGTTTTCATCATTCCAGATTTCTTGTTCGAAACTTTCATTATTGCTGTTAAGAAAGAATAAAATCCACCTTGCTTATCGCTACCTAATCTGGACTTTTATTTCGCCAGAAAAAGTCATTTATCATAAACTTTTGTTGAGAAATGAAAAGCTAAGCGAGTTGGAGTTTTGGACCTTTTATCATTTTTCTGATTGTTCTGGAGATGCTTTGTTTCTATTTTGATTGCAGAGCTCGAGATAAATGAAGTATTGGGGAAGTTTCAAGATGTATATGTTCTTCAACTGTTTACCTATCTCATCGTCACGACACATTTCACATTTTATTCAATTTGGAAATGCAGTTTCTGATAAAAAGGAAACTGAAAGGTTTTATATTACTAGAGTGAACTTTTTATATTGATAAGGGAATAGTGAAGAGAATGAATGTGATATAATGATATGAAAGCATAGTCCGATATGATTTTCGTCGAATACAGACGTGTCTATAAATAATGTATTCTGTGAGATACAGTTAGTGGCCAGATTTTTTTATCATTTACTGAGGAAATAAATTTCGATGTGTGAAGATACATCTCCAAATCAATTATAATAGTGTAATATAGGTTATTAACGATAAGATGATGTCGTCATGTTTGTTAATTTTGTATATCCGACATAACAACGTTAAAATTTCCAAAGAAATGCGTTCAATAGCGATGAAATGAAATTTGACCAGTTATTTGATTCGGATGACAAGTAAAGGAACTAATGAAACTCCAAACCAAACAATCAAAAAAATTCATTGATTTTTGTTTGGAAAGATAACAGTAGAACACCGTTGCTTTCTAATGATAATTAATTCAATAAAACGTATTGTCAACTTTTCAAACCCGTCAATCATAAAAAAAATCAAGTTCGTATTCACAACACTTCCTGTCCCTGACCGCCCGCCTATTTTGTCGAAGCTGCATTATGAGAAGTTCTTTCCCTCTCAATTTTGCATCATACTTTCGTACTGAATAACTCGAGAACGAAACACAAGAATTGGTCAAAATTTTGACAGTAGTTTCATTTTTGAATAAATAAAAGTGTTCCGTTTTTCAAATCGGTCGTAAGAGCGGTTCATGAAATACTTATGTTTTAGACACATTTCTGTACTCCTTTCCTATACCGTACATGTATAAGTTGTCGATATTCTCATGACATATATAAAAACGGAACACAAGAACAATTTCAAACTTCGGGGTACTGAAAAACAGTATTTCATTTATATCATACATCAGTTTGAGCCTTTTGTTGAGAAAACCGTTTAAGGGAAGTACTTCCTTCACGTGGATAACTATAACAACATTGTGGTGGAACTCATGATCACATAGCCATCTGTGGTATGATGGACCAAGATAACACAGTGAATATCCGCGTCTGTATAAAAACTTGCATGCCTTAGCATAACGGGAGCTATGAAAACAACACCAACGGCAGCCATGAAAGTACTGTTGGACCTTCCACCGATTGACATAACAATCATGGGAAAGGCAAGAATGGGACTTCTATGGCAACAAAGCACGAGCAACAGATCGGATCACAATAAGATAAGGGAGATAGTGGGAGGCAACATTCTCGAAATGAAACCATCGGACCAGGGAAGGAACTGGTGCTGGAATATACAGCGAGGGGAGAAACTCCCAAATAAGCGTCTCACTAGGAACAAACACCTCCGTATTCCAAGCAGAGATGTACGCCATCTTGCAATGCATGGGAGAAATCAATATGAGGGCGAAATATGCTCAGACAGCCAGGCATCACTGAAGGTCCTGATGAATCCGAAAGTGATATCAAGACTGGTATGGGAAGACCGAGAAGAACTTAGTGTTCTCAAAGGACACAACAGAATAACTTTGATGTGGGTTTCAGGACACTGTAGAATCGAGGGCAATGAAAAAGCTGATTATCTAGCCAGAGTGGGCTCATCAACTCCATACATTGGCCCAGAACCAGTAATTGGGATTAATAAATCCGACATTCGAGGATGCATTCGCCGGGACTGGGTCAAGCGAAAGCAAAAGGAGAGGTGGAACGAAGCCCCTCTCATGCACCACGAGACAATATTCATTGAAGGACCGACAAAACACAGAACTAAAGAACTACTCAAGTTGAGCAGGAGTCAAGAACAATAACAGGCCATTTCACTGGTCACAGCCCAATGAGAAAACACCTGCACAAAATGCGGTTGTACAACGGACAATGTGGTAAAGGGACAGAAATAGCCAGTCATGTACTGTCATAATGCGAGGCCTTAGACCGCAAGAGACAGTCAACCGGTGAAGAACCTGTACAGGCTGGTACAGGGGACTGGAGTTACGGAGTGAGTGCTGTGAAACTAACCCGGAAAACACAAAAAGCCCAAGACGCTGAGGTGTAGCTGGCGAAGGGTCAGCAACCGAGAAAACGTGGATAACCTATATACGTTATTTTGCGAGGACATCGTTAAAACCCCCTCATCCCCAGCAAATAATCCTCCTTTATGAGTGTTTCCTGTGGAAAATTGTTCGTATGGTATGGAAAGCATGGAAATATTTTATATTTTATCCCAGCACCGGATTGATACTTCGAACTGGTGGTAGGGTGTAAAAAAATTAAATCGAGTGGAGAGTGGCGTTGTTTCACCATCATTATTCTCCTTCCAAAATCATGGGTGTTGCAGAATTCCGTTCAATGTATATGATTTCTTAGCCCAACTGAACCTACCTAACTCCAGGGCTATTTTCGCAAGAAGGAATTGGCCTACGAACCGTTTCAGTACATGAAAGTAGCTGTACGTGAGCTATAATCAAGTAGACAATTGTTCTCTTCGGCGCACTCAGAGTTGCGGATTCTGCATTTGACTAATTCACATGTGTGGGTACCTTGCACTTGCAGCTAACTTCAGTACGCATCGGTGGCCTTATCTGAATCTGACAGGATTTAATGATACCATTAACCAATTTTCAACTACCGCTCCGGATATTGTTGTGAAGTATATTATTAGTCTCTCTCGAGGTAGGGATTTGAACAAGAGTGGTTAGAATAAAGTTCCTATAATAAAATGTAGGTAATTAAACAAGTTGACAGCTCTTCAATTGACATCTTCTGTAAGTTTAATAATATTACAAGCTTTATCTCTGTTTTACACGGGAAAAACTTCATTAACATAGTGAAACTAACAAGAACAAAGTAAAAACATCAAAATAATTGATCGGTGCTCCGGGGCGGCTTAAATGGTATTGGTGGCGCATTCGCTTTCAGAGCTGCAGGGAAACCCGGAAAAACCTGCAACACCACATCATCTGAAGAGTTGGAATTTCTTGATAGAGAACTTCTAAAGAGGTCCGACGAATTGTGACAATCTGCTCTGCGGTAAAATAGGATGTAGTCTTCGAAGGCTCCAAAAGGTCCAGTTCCAAAGAAGGTATTCTATTTACGCAATTGTCATCAAATTTGTACCAGCCCGTTTTATCTTTGGTTAAGGTGTAATAGTGGCCAAAATCTGCTCCAGAACGAAAGTGAACAATGACTGCGTAATGCTCGTAATTGCAGTCGGCTAGATGGAGTGTTCTTCTAGCTTGATTCGTTGAAATAGTTTAATGCATCTTTGGGTTGCTGAGTCATAACTGAAGAGCTTCAGAGTTATGATAAGATTTGCAGGTGTTTCAACTATACTTGTTATTTTATGACTGTCTGTTGTTATTCTTCACTAAAGATCTTTAATAGCCATTTATTCGAAAGGATCCTTTTGTGAGAGTTCTAAAATAATGTACCGCTATTTTGTTTTAGATTGATATTTCCGCTTGGAATTTTTTGTCGAATAGAGAATTGAAAGACGAATGGAATGAGGTATCACTTGACCCCCATGCTATTTGAAAAAATATTTCAAACTGGCGCCTGGCCGCCATTTTGGAAGATAGAATGTTTTGATCAAAAAGTAGCTTATGAATTACCATTGAACCAAAAATAATTTGTAAGGAAAATTTCACTCCGTTCGAAAATTAACAGGGGCGGGGGTTACTTTATGGACAGACTGTATGCAAGTAACGGAATCTTTGAACGCGATTTTCACCTCCACTTCCAGACGTCCGAATGATTTGAAATTTGGCAGGTGTGCATAGTTCCGTTAACATAGCAATATGAAATTTTTGTTATAGAAAAAAACAAAATGGCGGCTCCAAGATGGCGGACGAGTTTTTCGATTATGATCAGATTCGATTCAAAATTGGTATGTGGGGGTTTTCGGGGTCGGAGATTTCGATTTTCTGTCATAAAAAAATAATACTTTGAAAAAACTGAAGAACATTCTTTACTTCCAAGATGGTCTAAGAAGTAACTTGAATTTAAAAAAAGCGTGGTGTGCTTGACAAAGTTCTGTTGAACTCTTGAACGCTCAGTACTAATAAATTAATAGTTATTTATGGTACTAGTGTGTTATATTGAAAATAAGTCACGCGAGAAAGATTTATTATAAATTGTAAAGTGACTTAGGAAACATAACACATGAGTGGCATACAATGTTTTATCCAACACATGACAGTTATGACCCATTATTAATGTCATTTTAGACAAGTAAACATTAATAATGACAGTCATAACTGTCATGTGTTGGATAAAATAATAAATATGAGAATATAGATCTAAAGCATCCACGCTTTTTTATATTTGGGTAACTGAATTTTCAATTATTTTTTACTTTCGTTCGTGTTCTTTAGTTTTTTTTTAACTGCTAACTATGGAAGGTTCATTAATATAAAATGATATTCAAGCACAACTCTCATAATTGGTTTTTGTCTTCATTTCATTGATTTACGATTCAAAGCACATCATAAAAATTGACAGAATTTTGTTAGTGAGTTATGTCTTATCTACGAAATTATACAATCAAATCCTATTCAATTGCTTTGTATTATGTTTCATACTTCTCCAATAATCAAACTATATCGTTTCACTGAAGTTACTCTCAAAGACCTACCAATATGAATCCAATCTCTTGTTATTATTCCATACAGAACCAACAACAAAATGATTCGAATTCGGTGACCTGTGACCGTGTGATACGGGACGCAAAATCTGATTTCTAGTCCGCTGAACATTTCACTTCAATACTGCCAAGTAATATGCCTGGAGGAAAATGGACATGTTAGCTTTGGATTTAATTTCGATAAATGAACTAAAATTACTGGAGCGTCGTTTAGCCTTACATATCCAGTGGGCTATGATTAATTCTTTTAGAGGATATACCGAACTCGATGCAACAAACTTTTGAATACATAAATAGGTGGTGATGGTGCTTTGAAATATGAGGATATTTGGGGAGTTCATTGTTTACTTCATTCGTTTTGTTACGTAGGCTTTGTGATCTTACAAAATTCGGGGATGGAAATCGAATAATAACGAAGATGCCAGGGTGAAGGAAGGTAAAGGAAAAAAAATGGTTGTCTGTTAATTCGGTTTGCGGACGATAATCCAACGTGATAACGTCATAAGAAAACAATGATGAAAAATTGCATAAATTTATGAACGGAATTGAATTATCATCACTGAATTATCAGTATTTCATTGAAAATTACAATTTTTTCGTTAAATTACGATGAAATTGAAATCATAATTCAAATTCATGGAACTGATTCGTTTGAAAAGCCCGCCAACACCTTCGGAAATATTCAGACCTGGCGCCATCTAGGTGGAGAAGAGCGAAATCATAACAGCGGCGTGAGAGATCACGCCACCTATGGACGAAGAACGGTGTCTTAAGCCTAGAACGGCCTGGAAGAATGGCAGAGTTCTCGAAAAATCTGGGACATATGTTTCTAACTATAAGAGGCCGTGCGCGTCGCTGTGGTGAAGTCTAGAAGTCGACTGTGTGTACTGAAGATGAGTAGAAATACTTATTCTGTTTTAAGTGTTGAATTAAGAATTTTAAAGTGAAATCGAGAAAGTTCTTTACAATATAATAATATATTCTCTTGCACGGTTATAAGACGTTATCACGTCAAAAATATGTTGTGGAAACGTCTTAATCTTTGGGACGAGGCTTGTGTTTTTCAAAGAGAGGAAAATGGGTTCAAATGCAAATTTATAGAAACAGCCTGTATCGACCAAAGTGTTGCCTTCAGTCAATCGAGCGTGTAAATGAAAAACGTATGTAGACCGTTTTGGAGGAAGAAAAAGTGACAAACCACGCGCGCTATTGGACCGCGCGTAATTACACCGTAATTACTCCACGCCGACAGACCTATGAAAACATCGCGTGGCTTCTTGATTTGACACTATTCACCTAAAGACGATTGTTCTTTTTTCTTGGTGTGTTTCAATTTGGAACATAAAAAAATATTCGCTTGAGTTTATGCAATTTATTAAGTTTTTTCTTTTTTTTTTTTTAAAGAGCCAAAACCAAATTTTTTTATGTATTTTTCCACGTCTGAAACCATCGGATATGTCTTCAAATTCTTATACGTTCTGTATCAAGCTTTCAGGGGGCAGAAGGAGAGAGTTTTTCAAATTGAATTTTACGACGGCCCGATGTTTTAAGTTTTTCCGATTTTATTATCGCGAGATTCCGCAATTTTTTTCGAGAAGACGGTAGGTCCAAGTCCCCAATTGATTCTTTATTCGCCTTAACCGTCGGAAATTTTTCAGAATCCCCGTGCGTTCTCTATCGCCTTCGGGGGGCAAGGGAGTACGTTCTTTTCAATGAATTGTTTGACAGTCAGATTATTTTTCAGAAAATTTTGAAGCAATGAAGACGAAAGTACTCGTTGATCAAACTTATCTTCAAGGAGGGATATTATTCTTGCGATTGTGAGACGCTGCTGATAAGTAGACCAAATACAGGGTATAATCTGACCTCTTGCACTACCGCGGAGGACGGTTGTGTAATGCCCCTTTATAATGAATGGCAGGTGTGTATAATGCTATTTTATGATGAATGGCAGGTGTGAAAAATTCGAAAAAAATTCGTGGAAAGTTTAAATTTTGTCGAAATTTTGGGAACCGCTGTCCGCCGAACGTCAGCTAACTGGAGCAGAGCCGTAATAATACTGAAACTGCTGGATGGAAAAAACTATGTAATATCAAACAGCGGTTCCCAAGATTTTCCAAATGTAAAATTTATGTATAAAGGGATCTACTCAAAATAGATGCATGGTTGAAAACTCAAAGTGAACTGTTAAAAATACTGATATTTCATGACCTGTAAACTGGAATAAAAAATTACTTAAATGTTCGGTTTTTTCGAATCAAATGTGTTCAGGAATTTGAAACAGAAACGGCTCTGTGCAATCGGCCATAGAAGCGATTCATCCCGGTAAACGAATTCAAATTGAATTTCTGATTCTTTATTGGATGCGATGAAACTCTGTTTTGTTCCTCGTACCGTTTGTAATTTGGAAATAGTAGAACTGAATTGGTTTGGAATGAAATTTTCATTACTATTCCATCCTGCGTGATGTACATGTTGTTATTTGTTAGACTACATATAATTGGATTTTTCTGTCGGAACTGGTATTTTAGGAGAACTGGTGAGATAATAATGTTTATTATTCTCAAATATGAGATTTATCTCGATAATCATGCTCAGAAAATATTGAATGTTGGTCTTTTTCACAACATCTGCAGCTTAGAACAACTTCAAATGGTTAAGATCAGTGTTTAATCTCTAACACCCTATATGTAGGTTAATATGTTACAACTATGTGATTGCAATTGCTTAGCAATCAACAACGGTAGAAATAAAAACGAATATACTTCAAACTGAGAATTCTACATTTATTTTGATACAAAAACCACTACAAAAAACTATTACAGTTCATAATAGTATACGTACGTAACGAGTGTTGTAAAAGGCATATTACGCACGAATGGAAAAATTACATGAGTGCGTAATTGCTTCTGGGGATCCAAAAATTCATATCATTATTATTAGTAAAATAACCTTTTTTCAGAAAGACGCCTATATAGATGGACTTTAGTAGCAATACCTCATCTGAATAATAAATTTGATCCAAAAAGTTGAAGCCGATTTCTAGATCCAAAAATTCACATTATTATTATTACTACTGTTATTATTTGTAAAATCACCTACTTCTAAAACAGACGCCTATATACAGTGTGACCCATTTGAGATGGAAGCACCCTTCTAAAACTTACATTTTTCAACCGATTGGAATGATTTTTTTTTTCGTTACCACCAAATTTCGTGAATAAATATCCATTTTCAGGGCCAACTTATCTTATTTTTAAAGGTCTGAAATTGAATTGGTGGGTTGATTAAACGGCATATTTTTCAAATTTTATTTCCTTATAACTTTTTATTGATTGACGCATTTCAATGTAATTCACATATGAACCATTTGAAAATATCGCGAATCCAGTGGTGTAGTCAGATTTTTATAAAAAAATTGCTAGTATTTTTTTTAGATTTTTTTCCTTGAAAAATAAGATATGTTGGCCCTGGAAATATAGATTTATTCATGGAATTTGATGTCCTGGTGGACTTTTTGAATGTCTACCTAACGAAAAAAAAATCATTCCAATCGGTTGCAAAATGTAAATTTTAGAAGGGTGCTTCCATCTTAAATGGGTCACACTGTAGATGAACATAAAGTGAAAAATTTTATCTAAATACAAAATGTGATCCAAATCATTTGAGCCGTTTCAGAGATCCAAAAATTCATATTATCATTAATTATTTAAAATCGCCTATATAGATGAACTTAAGTAGCAATACCTTATCTAAATACAAAATTTTATCCAAATCATTGAATCTGCTTTCGAGATCCAAAAATTATTATTATTATTACTATTATCAGTAAAATCGTATTTTTCCAAGAAAGACGCCCCTACATAAACTTAAGAAGCAAAACCCTATCCACATAGAAAATTTCTCCCAAATCGATTGAGCCGTTTCCGAGATATATCAAACTGTGCGTTTTGTTTATGAAAACTGTGCGATTTGTTTAAGGATTTGCGTAAGGAGCTATTTATTGAGGCTGTGAGTCGTGTGTTTTTGTCAAAGATACTTATAATTCGGTTTCGTGCAAACTGTTTGTGATCTTTTTGGAATAAATGAATGAATAAATGAATATTCATCAGAATCCTTCAGTTCATTGACCGTATGGTGTTAAAAATGCATTGACTCAACATTTCAGAACAAAGCAATAAATGAATTATTGATAAGCATTTTGTCACCACAGGAATACACTCTATTTGTTCATTTTCGTTGGCTATTATCATTATCCCATATCAAGTTCTGAAATCCATTTACCAGCATCCTTTTAACAGCACGGTCACCTTACATAATCATCATATAACAAAATGATACCCGAAACTTTCTGGCTAATATTTCAAATAGATTTATGAAGTTTGTATGAATGAGTTTGAGCAGCATCCTTGTCGGAAATTTATTTCGAGGTTCGCTTGGCGAAAACTTTTACTCTAAATCATCTCAAATTATCTCTTTATGTCGAGTATGTAATTTCAATTGGATAGCAGAACACTCAAACGTTGGATTCAACAAACTGCAAAATTGAATTTAACTTGAATTCATACCAATTTATATAGTGCAAATTACGTCGGTGAGATGCATTCATGATACCGAAACTGATCTGTATCAGTCTATTCAACATCGAATTATTGATGTGAGTGGATTTGAGTGGGTTTTATCACAATATGAACGAAATAATGATGGGCTTTATTCGAAGAGCATTGATTGCGGGAACATAAACATCAATATTTCATTTCGTTCAAATATAGTATTGGATATGGAAAAGTTTCCCGGTGGAAAAAGTCATTCAGAACTCGATCGTTTCCTTTCGTTGAAAATAATATTTCTATCAATATGTGTTTTGATATATTGTTTTTCGTGGAGTTGTTTTCTGAGAAATCATGTACAAGAACTATAAAAAAATTTCCAATATTCAACTGGAATGAAAATATGGAAGAATTCCAGCCTCCTCTTCGGAACCTTCGGTCACAATAATTGTGGATACAATTTTAAAGATTTAATGGTGGGTTTATGAACTCAACTCAATTAAGGAGTAAATTACCAACTAAGAATTGAGAAAGATTAATAAATACGAGGAACACTATTGGGAATTTATAACTTTTATCTGTTAATAAAATTAAGAATTAATGACCTGGGAGATGACCACCTTTCTTCTCTTCAACCAAGAAATACAAAATCAATCATTCAGACTTTTACATCTGAAAAGGAAACAGGAAGGAAAGGAAACAGCTGGGAATTGATCCTGGGACCGTTCAGTCACTAGGCGAGCACCCAGCCACTGCGTTGATTCCCGCTATGACTGATTCCTGTTGATAATGATGATGTTTGAAGGGGTTAGTGAGCGGACAGAACTATGAACCTGCAGGCCTCTCAATCGTGTCCGTTATGCACCCATCGCTGCTTTTGGAATTGTTTGGACTCTTCCGAGTTTCCCAAAGTGGAGCCCGTAGAAAGGGGGGTGGCGGTCACGATCTAGGAGGTGCCCCTTGAATAGGAGGAGGGGTGGGCCTTGGATTAAGTCTTCTCTAGACTAGTCTTGCACTTGTCTTGGTCTTGATACATGACCAAACCCAAGACCAAGACTCAATAAATTTTCTCAAGTCCGAGACCAAGACCGAGACCGAGACCGAGACTGAGACCAAGACCAAGACCAAGACCAAGACCAAGACCAAGACCAAGACCAAGACCGAGACCGAGACCAAGACCAAAACCTTGGTCTCGAAAGAAAAATAATGAACTTAAATCAACTCTATATTAAGAAAAATCTAATGGAAAAGGAAAATGTTATTACATTTTATTTCAATTGTTTATTTTTCATATGGTGGGTTTTAAATTTATGTTCACGTCCACGTCCAAATTCGGTATTGCAGGTTCACAGTTACCTATTTTTTGTAAATAGTTATATGTTGTAAGATCGCAGCGGTTCGTACATCCTACTATTGAAGATAGAAAAAAATTTAGTACAAAAGTTATTTGGTTTGAATTTGAAACTTTTAGAAATATTTTTATACTGCGTTGTTGTCATTATCAGCTAAACTTGGCAACGATTTACTATGAATTAATCATTCTGTATATCGATGTTAAATATTTAAATACTATTCTTTACCTAACTTCAACTGTTTTTGTGACAATTGAAATGAATTATTGAAATTTCTAGACGCATTTTGATCCAAGACCGAGACTATCAAGACCAAGATGAAGACCAAGACTGAGCCAGTCTCGTCTTATATCAATACCAAGGGGACTACATTTATTTTCCGATACCAAGACCAAGACTAATCAATCTTGGTCTTGGTCTCGCGAACAGCTACCCTGATGGATATGAGGCCACCGCTGGTGGGGTCGGGAAAATTGTCAGTGGGGTTGCGTAGGATCTCGTAATGGAGCCTATCCGCGAAGGAGGAGAGGACATATTGGAGGACCCCGAGAAGGAGTCCGTCAATAGTGTAGGGAAACTGGTGGATCCTTGAAGGCTGTTGTTAGGGAAGGATTTTGGAGTCGGGCGGTTGAGGGCTCCCATGCTCCCTGTGACACCTACCGTAGGACACTAGGTGTCCAACGGGACATTGCATCACAAACGATAAACGAAATGGAAAGTAGAAGATAAGAAAACAAAAAGAAATGAAAGAATACACTTTTGTCGGAAAAAAAAATTTGGGAGATATTAAATTTTAAATGTTTCAAGACACTTTTAATAATCATTGATCTGAGGTCCACAGCCTACGCAGACCTAGCTGAAACACGGCAGCGGGTAGACACGCTCTGGTGGAGAATCAAACCACTGCCTCCCAAACTAGGGAACTAAAAGCGCTAATTTTGAAAATTCTTTATTACTTAAAAACTAATAACTTTTTTGTTTCATCAACAAGCCACAAATTTTATCCGCCATTTATTAACATAAATCCTTCGCCATTTATTGCCACACATATCATTCGCCATTTATTGTAACATAAATCATTCGCCATATATATTATTGCTTGTATCATCCGCCATTTATCATCATATGCTTAATTGGTGGCAGTATTAATAAAAATGAAGTATTTCCTTCAAAGGTAAAGGTAAAGGAAGACCTCACAATGAGAGAGTGGATAGAAAATGTTTTGCATGACTAGCGTGCGAAAAATGCATTTTCCGCACTCTTTTAGTGAGGTAGTGTACCTAACACGAGCGTAAAAGGTCTTTTCCGCACGCGATTTCTGGCCGAACTCCGCTAATGCGTCGTTCGGCCATCTGCAATCGCGTGCGGGAAAGTATAACTTTCCGCACTTGTTACGTAAACTACTATTTTTCTTTTACCAAATCAATTCTTTTTTTACCTAGTAGCAATTAAAGCGTGACCCATAACCAAATAATAGTTATTTATGATACAAGTGTTAAAAGTGGCATTTTATTTTGTGAGTGGGGAATATTGCGAAACGAGCGTTAGCGAGTGGAGCAACCCCACGAGCAAAATAAAATCACTTTTAACAAATGTATCATACAAAATTTTTTGTTCAACAGTTACTGCTAGTAAGAAAAAAACAAAAAAAAATAAGATCCATAAGGATTCGAACACACGATCTTTGGATTACAAGGCTGACTGACAGATACTTCAAATATAATAAACCCCAACGCACTTTATTTATGAATGTCATTATTTGTCAGTGATGAAGGACATTCTACAGTTGGACTAAATACTACTTCGTTTGTAACTTCAAAAGGAATTAGTATTATCAATTGCGCAAACGACCAAATACATGTGTGAACTTTTATAAACGATTCCTCTTGAGTAGGTGTTCTGATTATAATATCTGATTGAAGTGTTTCTATTAGAGAGATCTATATTACTGAGTATCCATCATCTCATCTGTCATTTTACTTTTAACACTAGTGTTAAAAGTACTTTTAACACTAGTGTTAAAAGTGATTTTGTGAAAACGTCAGTTTTTAGTTCATGTGTCAATGAATTAAAAACGTCATTTTTAATGTCAGTTGTACAAAAAAGTATTTTTTTTTATTCCCAATACTGGTTTATAATGGTTATGAAAGTTTTTCTCGATACAGTGCCAAACTGAAGGATGGTCCCAGCATTTATCTACGAGAATGAGAAAACATTTGTGGTCTTGTAATAATAAGTACGTTTTTCAATGCCCGTAGGCTTTCAGACTACTGTGGACAAACATTAACATGATGATAGCAAAAACAGTTAAACCTTTTCCTTTAGAGTTGTTACAATACCAAATATCTTCCTTCTTTCTTTATGAATGAGATATGAAGGGAATGTTTCGATTTCTGCAAATACATTTTTTTTATGAATACTGCCTATTGAATACTCATTAAATAATTTTCAAAAAACGTTGATTTATCAGAATTAATTACAGATCTTTAATATTTATAATGTTTGTGTTTTGAAAGTTTTAAAAAGGGGAGAATAATTCGATCAGAATTGAAGCACTTTCAACAATATTTTGAAGAATTCAAGAATATTTGTGTAAAAAATCGTTCGACCAAAAATTTTGTGTTACCATCTCTCGGTCTATCATGTCTATGGGGACGATTCAAATGTTTCTGTATCTGATTCTAAGTCAACAAAGTTCATTTTCTTTTCATAACCAGATATATCATGGAGAAAATAATTCGTGCCATGTCGTTTTGCAATCATGTTCTTCGACGAAGTTTGCCAATGTGCATGATATTTTCAGTTCCCCCTACCTTTGTCCTCTAGAAAAACGTATTTTGTCGTCAGTATTCGCGTGCAGCTGGTATACCCTAAATCATATGTTGTTGAGCTATTATTTCCGATAAGTCCAACAATAAGCGTTGATCGTGCATGAAATTCAATTTCATGCACACTGTTTGGTTCGAAGAAAAGATAGAGGTAGCTAGTTGATGTGAACACGATATTTCCGTTTAGCGGATCTATGAATTATCAGTGCACGAAACATAATGTTTCATGTTGTGTAAATAGTGACGTTTGCAGTTTATTTTCAATGCATATAATATAGAATGTGAATTTGAATTGAAATACTTACTCATTGGTATTGGATCCAAGGTTGGATGTTTTAATTCTTAGTTTTTTTTTATTCAATTATTACATGGGAAAGTCCCATTGGAAAAATAAAAGAACATTCAAAATATCGCTGTACTAGAACTAAAACTGAATGAAAACTCACTATAACTGATTAAAACATGAAGTTAATGAAACATGTAATCCTACTATTTAGTAGAGAAAAACTTCATATAAATGACCAAATATCAGTAGATAGATACCTTTATCTGAATTGAAGCTGACTTTAGTGAAGACTTGAATTTCAGAAGAGCACCGTCACCATCCAAATTGATGATTTTCAAGATTCTGTCCCATGGATCACATTTTCCATAATCAGTTGAATGTAATGGTGTATGAGTGTCGTTATTTGGAACGTTCAAGTGAATTCTTTAAAAAATATTTGAACAAGTAATTATTCTATTCAAATTTTGTGCATCAAAGTTAAATCATCATATGTTCTATGATTTTTATAAATTGGGAACTATATTAACGAGTCATATATAAAAGATATATTGGCTTCCCTATTTATTTTGGAAAAACTGATAAAGCAGCTGATTTCGTTCCCAATTTTTACTGTTTCAGCCAAGCCAGAATTTGAATAATCGAATCCCGTAGAATTCTGTTCAATCAATAATATTTCACGATAGATTATATCAAATAAATGAGAAGAGCCGGTATATCCAGAACCAATCTGACACAGGCTCTGCAAGCTTGTTGATATATGACCTTTATTTTTGATGAGATTTGTTATTGTTGATTTTCCTTGATTAAAACCATGCTTTCGATTCATTCATGATTAATTCTTCGCACCATTATAAACAAGGTTGACAAATATTTTCGTTATTGATGATTGGTTGCAAACACTCCGGAATTATCAAACGTCCTCCCTATGTATCAAAAGTCTCAACTTATTCGGAATATCGATAATAATTATACAGTTTATCATGATACCGTTTATTTCTGTTTTATTTCTAGAACATCCCGATAATGCTCTGAGACCAGATTCTTACATTTACTTGATCCGGAGTTCATTTTCTTGGTTTTTCTGGAAATAAACAGTTACCATGGCAATGTCTGTCAGTTCTGTTTCAAACGCTCCAAGTTACAGCGAGCATTTTGAACATCTCCTACGTTGAGAATCCTACTTTTTTGTTCTTTACATTATTTTGTTAAAATTTTTATTACGAATCTCCCAGGTTTTCGTAGAAAACCTCTCAAAAATAGAGCTTGTCCGAGCATGGGAGACCCGGGACCAAAAGTGGACCAAAAGTGGACCAAAAGTGGACCAAAAGTGGATTCGGAACCTTTTTAGCTCCGTGATGGCGGTGGGGATCGAAACCGGGCAGCCTGGGTCGGAGCAAACGCTCTAGCACCTCGACCACTTCGCTACTTATTATCAAGGACTAAACGGGTGGTTTCATTTTTCAATGTTGATTCCTACATTACATTTGGAACCCCCTTCGATATGGGAAATTTCTGGATTATTACAAATCTATGGTCTTTCGTCAAATATATATAAGCCCAATTCCACATATGAAATATTCGATTTCTACATGATGAAACATTACGAACGGCAGCCCTCAAAAGTCCAAACTTGTGCGAGCTAAGCATTAACGAGGTCTTACCTTTTAACGTGCGATTCCTAGCACGAATGAAAATCTTTTCAATGTTGTACGACAAGCCCCGACTTTTCAGTTGGTGATTTATGAGAACAACTGTCACCCACCCTGAAGGCGTTGAACGTAGGGGGATATTTTCGTAGTGGCAGGGCGCCATTTCATAATCCGAAATCAACATGTTCTGGTATTCTTTCTAAAGAGGCATAATAATTGAACGAAAATGGATGTTTGGAAACTTTGGTGTGAATATAATTCAAGAAATAGAAGCTACCGAAAACACCAAAACTACGTCACTTTCACTCGACGCGCGTTTCGCTAACAAAGTTAGCATTCTCAATAACCTTCAAAATAAAGGTGATATACAAGTCTCCATATAAACTGCAACAAATATTGGGTACTTCCAAAGATAAGACGGAAGAAAAAGAAAAGTCAGGGATTTATGAGATTACCTGTAAGGACTGCGAGAAGAAGTATGTGGGCCAGTCCCGTAGGGCCATGAAAGTACGGATTCGAGATCACATTGCTCATATCCAATTTTAGACTCTCGATGCATTCGAGAGTAACTAACTTATAGATGCATCTAAAATAAAGATTCCAAGAGTTAGTAAGCTAGTGTTGATTAAAGATTATTGAGTCTTTTACTGCCGTGATCTGGGTATAGATAATTTTATAGGAAGTTCTGACGAGTGTTGTGAGTCAAAGATATCTAGTAGATTTTCATTTCTGTGTATTAGACTGAAAGATTCTACGATGTAGAGTGACACTACTGTTGAAATTCTATGTTCTCTAAACAGCTCTTGACATTAATCTCTAGGAGCTTTGAGATATATCTCATAGCTCTTTTTTGAAGTACAAATACATTTTAAAGCAAATATGCACTACAAACTCCCAAGTCCAACGGAGGTGATCCATCACATACAGTGGAGGTGTGACGATACTGGGTAGGTGAAAAACTTCGACTGTGAGTTTTTTACCTACCCAGTAACTCCCCAAGTTGCTATTCCATAACTCATATGTGATTCAACTAAGGCAAAGTATACGAGTAGCTGTTTTTTTGTGTGCTGGTGGTGACTGTATAGTCATCAGCCACGAGTTCTGGATAGGCCTTGTACCTAACTCCATAAGCCACCTTAGGAGCAGCACTATTAATTATTAACACAACAATGAATAGCGAAGGATTGCTCCCAACCGGTAACAACATCCAATCTTCCAGACTTCCACATCCGCAAATGAAAAAACCTTGCTCCGGCTGGGAACCGATCCAGCGACCTCTCGATCAACTGTCGGGCACCTAACCACAGCGTCAATCCCCGCCCATAAATAGTTCTTGCAGCAATAATGAAGATATGGAACATCGGGCCACTGTATACAATCGACATACTAACCTTGACATTATACTGAGAAAAACCAGAGACGACAAAGTTACGATCGACTCGACGAACTTGAAACAATGTCTCTGCATTTATATTAAATCCGGGAGAAGTCGCGGAGTTTCACGAAGCGGCGCCATAAGTTTGACGGTTCGGAATGATTTATGGAAGGAAAGTCGCAGCTAGTTCTGAAATGTCAAACCGGTTCACTTCGAAACAATTACGAGGCGTCAATGCGCCACTTACGAATCGATAGTTCTCACGCGATATTAGAAATCTGTATTAGTCCAATCAAACGGTGTTTTGGGCAGGAAAAAAATAGTTTTTTTCTCAGTTGTTTTATATGTTTTTGTGGTGCTGAATCGCAGAAAACCTCAAAATTTTCGACAATTTGAATGAAGTGTGAATGAAGAACAGATATCATCTTTAGTCCTAATCACCCTTGAACCCCCTGTACCTGACAAACTGCAGCAGCTCATTTGAAAATGCATCAGGCATTGGGAATGCAAGAAGGCTGGCTCATTTTGCCAAAAAGGTGGAAGACATTGCAGCATTTCGCTGCTGATGATGACGAGGACATGGACTCATCTCCAAAAACATGTATTTCATTGCGGCACATATTTGAAAGCCTCACATCTCTAGTGCCCACTATTTTGATCGAATCCTCATGCAGCTCCATAACCATCATGTTTTCTTTAATCTTTCAAAAGACGTGCATACCCCAGGACCCTCACAGCTCATTAGTGAGCCTATAGCCCACGCAGTGGTCGCAAATGACAAAAGTATACAATATTGAATTCACTACAATCGTACTGGAAAATACAACTTTTTATTCTATCGTATCATTGCTAGTTATCTTCCTTTCATATTCCAGAAGAGTAACCAACCGCTAAGCGTCGTAGACTGTAGCAGCTGTTGTTTTATTTACCTACTGATGATGATTAAGCAAACGATACCTTTGATGAAACCTTTGATGAAACAAGTATCGGTTTTGAGCGTTCAGTTTCAGTTTTATGCCAAAATTTTGTTGGTACAAACGGTGTTTGTAAGAATACAGGAATTTAACTAATTTTTGATTTTGATGATTCTGAAGAAAAAATTAAAAAATGAAAAAAATTCGTAAATTCTCGCATTCTTAAGGAAATTATAAAACCAGAGAAATTTTTTTTTATAAAATTATTACTTTTTACGCCAGACCGAAACTACGATTAGTAGCTATCTACCTTATTGGCGCTCCCAGCTACGTAGTTCTTTTACAGACAAGTGCTTCGTTACCTCCACTATCACTCTTGAAAATTATATCCCTACACACCTAAGATATCCTGGGCAATGATGAAATTTGTCTTTTATGATGACGCGTTGGTGATGAATATAAAAATGTATATATATATACTGGGTATTTTGTATCTGAATACCCAAACATACTTTGGGCAAATATAGTAGAATATTGTCCGAAATAATTGATGGAGGTACGCAATTTGTAGGGAATTCAAAGTAGCTTATTCAGAATCCAAGCTTATTTTTATTACAAGCTGAGTTTTTTTTTCACATTTTTTTTTCACAGAGTGGGAGATTTTTTGTTCTTTCTTTACGCTCTTTTTGGGTAGTTTTATGACTTTTTAGTCAAAAAACTGAAAAAAGGTTGAAAATTTCTAGGGTTTTTGCAATTTTTATTGTTAAGCCATATCCGTGGAAAGTGGTATTCAGTACCCCGAAAAACGAATATTACCAGTGAGAAAAAACTATACGCCATTCAACAGAATATAAAATGAGCGACTTTTTAGCAAAAAAACTGACTGTGCCACCACATAGAAGACACTCCGTAGTTATAAGTTGTTATGTTTTGGACTCGCAATTGTTATTTATTAATTTGTTATAAAAAGTTAGAACAAAATGAAAGTATTTTTTTAGTGTTTTGCTTATAAAATGAAAATCAATTCAAATCTGGTCACTTCAATAAAAAGTATGTAGTAAATTGATTTACCAACAAAATGAGATATTGAACGACTCGATCGGATCATTACCAACGGAGAAAAACTGGAAAATTGGAAAATTTTGCGATTTTTTAAAAAACTCATAACTCCGCCATTTTTCAGTTCATGGAGTCGGCCCTTTTCACGAAAATAGCGAATCATGTGTACTTCATTTGTACACAAAACAGGAGCTGTCGAATTATTGATTCTGGCACAATTGCAATATGATTTTTTTTTGTAGCGTGCCTTGATCTCGCAGCGTGCCTGGATGCTGAATTTCACTAACAGATTTTGAAAGTTGAAGTATAGTACCAAATAGTCCCTCTACTCGACCGCTTGAGAGGGCTCGGCAGTTTTCAGTCATGTTTGCAGATTTTTTTCATCCATTGTAGCGGGAAATGAGAATATACGTTTTGTAGAGAAATTGGAGAAATTGAAATTGGACAATCAATAGAGCATCCAGGTACGCTGCAAAAGAAAATTCAAATTGCAATTTTGCCAAAACTAATAATCCGACAGTGCCTGTTTTGCGCGCAAATGAAGTAAACATGATTCTCCACTTTCGTGAAAAGGGCCGATTCTATAAACTGAAAAATAAGGGAGTTGTGAATATTTTGAAAAATCGCAAAATTTTACGGGTTTTCCAGTTTTTCTGCGTTACTAATAATCCGATCGGGTCGAACAAAATCTCATTTTGTTCGTACTTCAATTCTCTACAATTCTTCTCATTGTAGTTACCATATTATTGTATTAGTTTCCATTTTATAAGCAAAACAAAATGAATGCTTTTTTTTTTTTTGTTTTTGAATGTTTATAACAAATTAATAAATGACAGTTGCGAAACATATTAAAATATCAGTATGTCTTCCATGTGATGGCATAGTCAGTTTCCTAATCGTATTTTTTCACGAAAAAAACCTCTATTGATTGGCCTACTACTATACTTTCTTGCGTAGACGAATTGACTGGATTATATATCATTGAATATATAATAACGGTCAATCAGTTCTGATTCAATGAAGCTCATTGGCCATTCTCGCGTTAAATCATTCCCGCCAGGGAAAATGAAGTGTCATGGCATTTGAATTATGTCACTGCTAACGGTAAGTTATGGCAATCATTGGTGTCAGATGTCTTCTTGGGTGGAAATGGGTAGCGATCGTATTCGGATTAGAGCCCTGCTAACAATCGGTTGTGACGATTTGTGTCAGGTTTGGACTGTTTCAAAAGTGATATTTTTCCGTATGAAGTATCTGACCCTTCCTTCCCAGGAATAATATTTTGCAACTACTTATTGGTTATCCTCGAATTTACGTAACGTAGACATTTGAGTGCGTGGAAATTTTTTTATTGTTTGTAGGTTTTTTCCATTTTCTGTTTTTTTTTCCGGAGGTATTTTTACCATTAACCATTAATCATCATGGTAAGAAAATAGGAAGTATATTATGGGAAAGGATAATTATTATGTATAAGGATGTTATTGGTAAGGATATCAATGTATAAGGATATTAATATACAGGATATTTTTGGCAGAACATCTTTGACAAGATATTTTTGGACTGGATATTTAGTCGTATTACCCTCTCCATATGCTTCAATTGTGTTCTGTTACGTTTAATTTTCAACCTGCATTACATTGCCGTGTATTACAGACCAATAACTTTCATATTCCGTTCTATGACCCTTTTTTCTAACTCCAAACTACCTTTTAATCATTCAATTGGTTCCTCTGCCTTTCTATCCTATCCAAAGTGCAACCTAACCCGAAGTTTCCGTTGTGAGAAATACTAATGTTTTTCCTCCAAATGTCGCTGAAACGTTCGGCGGAATGAATAAAATTCAATTTTCCTACATCGAATCGCTTTGTCCGACTTGATTAAAGTGAAAACAAAAGGCCCGTCACTTGTATACAAAACACCTATTACAAAGTTTGTCAGGCGAAGCACAACGACGAAATTTCTTTATACAATTTCAACATGGTAATCTAGAAAACAAAACAAATCGAAAGGAGTGGATGAACGTTTCGAAATGAAAAGAGAAAAAAGAAGGACTGGTGCGGAATCAAGAATGAGGTTGTTTCTAGTGAAGACTTTCTTTTAATTGGGGAAAATTCATTAACTTTTCACAGTAGAGGTATACTGTAAAGTACCCACAAAGTTTGTTGATAGTTGTGAAAAACATTAATGCATGGCTGCTTTCATTTCCAGTGATTTCTTTGACTAGAGGATTGATATTTTGTTACAATTCATATCTCTAATTGGTTATTTGATCCCTTTTAATTTTTCCCATTTTAAACAGTCTGAATTTCCATTCACATCAATTTTTGGTTCGTAAGTTCAAATCTAGTCAAAAATGTTGTTAGAGTCAGTTATGAGCAAAATTTCAATTCAGAGTGAAAAAACTTAATGAAACAGCGGACATCGCGAGTGCTAGTATAAAATATGAAAAGACAGCTTCAGACGGTTGCTGAGAAGAAAAAGTTTGTTGATAGCAAGCAATTGTTTTGTGACGCCAAGAATTGAGAGAGGAAAAATTTTACCAGCGTTAAGAAAAAGTTACAGAGTAAAACAAAAGTCAAAATTTCAAACAAAAAATAATCTGACATTAGACACCAAAAACACTCATTCACAAGGTATTAGGAACGTATCTGTAGGCCACGCCCACGCCCTAAACAGCCTTACTAGGTGAGGAAAACATTGTCCTTTGGTTGGAAATCACTGATCGCTATTTTCACACAGCATTCTGGGTTATGATAATAAGAAGGCTGCATAAAACCAGCACCTTTTTAAAATCATGGACTGCTATCTGAAAAACAAAATATTGATTGAGACGAACATGACTATAAAAATGACACAAGGAGAACCACAGGGATCAGTCCTCGGGCCGACATTGGGAAATCTACTATATGATGGTGTACTGAGACCTAAAATACCTGAGAACGGCAAAAACCATTGCAGGGTGATAAAAAAAGACCAACTGATGATATGTGCTAACTCAACTCTTGAAAAAATGGAGATATGGATATCAGACAACGATCTGGAGATGGCCCCAAAAACCTTATGGTCGTTGGGCCAATCCGACCACGCTGTACAGTGGTGTGTTCCTATCCTGTGCGAGGTGAAAATCAAGATAGAAACCTCTCAACATCGGAAGGAGTCAGATAAGTCAAACAAATTATTAAAGGGTTATCGAAACTACATATATTTGCATAAACTATGAATTGTGTGTGTATCTTGGTATTATTTAAAAAAATAAGGGGAATAACCCAACCGATTCAACGTGCTCTGATTTATTTGATTTTTTTTTTAATTGTTTTCATTGTGAGGCGCAAGCGAAATCTCCCTTGAGTACATTTATGGTTGTTCATTATTGATCAATTTTGCCAAAATTATCACCTTTGCTAGCGTTCACGATTATAATTATTTGCGTTATTTGTTAATCATTTCATTAGAATAAACAAGGTCAAAAGTCATCTTTCAGTTTCATTTCACGATGGGAGCTTCTTTTTAGTTCATAACCAATTATACAGAGAACCTACCCCCTAGCTGGGAGAAAATTGGTGTTTTTAGCCTTTCAAGAGAAAAGTAGATGAGGGGAGTGGCTAGAGCACTTTAAAATATTTCTCATTATACGACACAGGCAATAACAGATCCCTGATGTTCCAGAACTGATTATATAATATTTTTTTATGTATAGCTGCATAATTTTTTCCCCAAATTGTAATAAGCTGTACCTACCATGCAGATAATTACCAATTAGTCTGAAATAGAAGAATATGGTTGTATTTTTATCTGGGTGCTTCCTCACTCTTTTCTTCATATATCTCCTCGACAAAACTCGCTTATTCGCGTAGTTTTTAATTTTCGGAACGGTACAGAGAAAATTTGCATACCATATAGCAGCATAGCAGGATAATAGTCTATTCTGTTCAATATTTCTCAGGAATTCTAATAAATCCACTCCTGCATCGCCTTCAATGAAAAGCTTTCGTTTCGTTTAAGAATGCCTTTCCTGTTCATCGGAGACTGGCAGGTAAATTAAAAATTGATGGTTGAGTTCGATGTAGTTGAACTAATACTACGTCGTCCTAACAACGACAACGTCCATCAGTTTTCTTTAGAGGGCGGAGAAACTTCCGTTTTACTTTTCGTCACTTGATACTTCAGTGACTGGTTTCGATGTTATAATATGGAATATTGACATCTACAGAAATATCACACAATATGTCGGTGTTGAACAAGGCATAGCCTTATATTGGAAAACTGAATGATTGGAATTTCTTGTTGACTGTTGAGAAAGGAACAAGCGAGTCAAAACTATTTTTTCTGTAGATACGAACTCCAAAATCGTACATGTTGGTATTAGGGTTTCATTGGCTATATAAACTCCTAAATTTAAAGTAGCATATAGAACAGATAACACATTGGGAAGGTTTATCAAGAATAATAAAGATAAAACACAAAAAACTGAAAAATCAAGAGTTTATAAATTGAATTGTAGATCTTGTGCTCCAAAGTATATATCGGCCAGACAGGTAGACCATTTGAAAGCCGCATACGTGAACACCGTATGAATTATGAAAACAATAAAACACACTCATTATATGCCAATCATATTTTGGAGGAAGGCCATGACTTCGATGGAAACTTCTCAATTCTTTATGTGGAAAAAAAGGGCATTATGCTTAATTTTCATAATTCATAATTCCCAAATACATACCCAATACATACTAATTCAGCCATTCTGAATCGATTGGCGATCGCAGAATTTGTCTATCTCTAACCGTTCTCGAGTTGGTTAGCTCTGAATCAGTTTTTCATGTTTTTTTAGCCGTCAAAATCTTAAACACCCTTTTCCGGCTAAATCTTATATCTGAGCATAGAAAATCATACATTTTTGGAATGAGCAAGAAATTTTACGTACACAGTGCGAATTTCAAGTCGATGTGACAACTTGGTACTTTTAATGATTTTCAGGGGTAATTTTTAATTTCTTTTGATTGACTCGAAAATAATAATATATACTAATTCGGCCATTTTGAATCGACTGGCCTTCGCAGATTTTGTCTATCTCTAATCGTTCTCGAGTTGGTCAGCTCTGAATTAGTTTTCAAATGGTTTTTTTGGCGCGAAAAATATTTCTGAATCAGCACGTCGAAATACGTTCGGGAATGAAAATTTGAAAAATTAAAATTTAAAAAGTTCAAAAAATTATTTATCATCATATACTTGCCTTTTTTGCCCGTCGATTTTTTTCGTTCAAATTCCCAATATATTCTAATTCAGCAATTCTGAATCGATTGGCGTTAGCAGAATACGTCTATCTCTGAACGTTCTCGAGTTGGTGAGCTCTGAATCAGTTTTCAAATGTTTTTTTTACACAAAAATAAATTCTGGCCAGTTTTGACATTTCGAATAATGAATTTAATTAAAATTAATATTGAATTAATGAAAATGTTATGATGTACACCTAATGAAAAAGTAGTTTACCCCTCGATAAAACTATTTCATTATGCATGAAGTCCTTTTAAGAGGATGTGTGAGGATGTGCATCTTAAACTAGAAAATAAATGGGAGATTTATGAAAAAAATTGTCATTCAGAAAAATTATGTATATGCACTAATGGGCTAATTTGAATTAATATAGAGTTTCTGAAATGAGAAGTTTAAGTATTAAGTAACTCACGAGCATCATAGTGCCTCCTCCACAAAAATGGAATTGTTGGCAATCACCAGCTAATTCATATCTCTCACGATTATTGAGGATAGAAAGTCTCTATTGGCCTGCTAGGTACGTGTAGGATCACCAATGTCAGCCTGAATATCCATCCCACTCAGATTCTGAAATGGTAAAATGTTGATGAGCCCGCTGCATCTTTACTTATATTATCACTGTCACTACTGCATCAGTTTTTCACTGCAGAGGCATATCCATCCAAATTGCCATGTAGATTTTTTGTAGTTCGCCAAATATTTGCAACCAGTGAGAAAGTGCAAACATAAAAACGATTATGTTCCTTCAATCAAAATTCAATTGAGAAATATAAAAATTATGTTTGTCCTATCTTGTTTCAATATTTTTGAAGCTTCTGAATAACAGGAAGTTGTAGTTTGGAAATCTGACAGGAATTGATATACCTAGGCAAAACTGCTTGAAGTGCTAGATGACTTCTTTCTAGTTGGTAGAATACAGAGTCAAAATTAACAAAACTGGGGAATGGTGAGCAGTAGCTTAAAAACTTAACTCCACTTCTATTCCACTGTATCTGTACATTATCGAAAATCTAGAATTACTTCATTCATATCGCCTATCTAAAATTAGTCGGTACAGATCTATGGTGGTAACGTTTCCAGGAATCATAGTATTTTCTTCCTGAGTATATCATTCGTAGAAACTTCACTTGCCACTACAATAAATCTGAGACGTGGATCACCGCAAGGAATCTTCATCTTTTGCCACATCGCGAAAATTGTATTATTATGAAAAACCGATAAATAAATAAAGTATTCGTTATTATGTTGAAGTGTCAACCATCATAGGTCGATACTCTGGCGAAACAATCGATGCTAGTTTATGTCTTAATCAAAAATATTCGTTTTCTTTGGCATTTCAGCATTTCACAAAGTATTCATTAGTTACTCAAAGAAGAAATGTCGAAGGATTCTTTTCATTTATTTTGAAACGTTTCTGTGGTATCAAATTGAAGAGATGAAGTCAATGGTCACCTTGCTTAATAGGTATTTGTCATGAAAATGTTCATTAAAATCATGCCACTGGCACAATTTTTTCCTTTCTCTACCCTCCCATGTGTACGAGAAACGATTATAATGCAGACACTATCGGAGCATATTGATTTACGGAATTAAAGCGATATTTTCAGTCTCAGTGACCTGTCACACGCAGCAGAGCATTGGCGTGGTCAGGGAATATTCCAGAGTAGTTGAATGAAATCAATTTCCCAACACTCAAACACAACCTACAGAAAAAAATGAAAAAAAAACTTCCTAAATAAAGACAATTTTTTATTCAAATGCACTAAACAGCTAAAATTAATTTCTTTGGTGGTAATTCTGTGAGATTTATGTCAAGTTTTACCCATTTAACATATTTTTTACAACTTTCAGTCTAACTTCACCAAAATAATCTTAATTGTTGTCCAGAGACACACAAACATATCTAGGTTACATAGAGATCTGAGGAATGAGAGTTACAATAGAATTGAGAGTAACATAATAAATTGTACTGTAAATTTATAGCAAAAATATGCGGATATGGAGAAACGAGAGAGAACTTCTAGGGACAACACAAAAACACATCGCTTCAAATCGACCAAATATTTCAATTAGTTAACACGACCGGCAAAAAAAATAACAAAATAATTGCCTTGTTGTTTCAGAGAGGCCACCCTTCATGCCCTGCTATAAATTTTCTTCAAAGAATAACTTTCCTATATTTCATCGAATCGTCTAATATCTTCTGATCTCATAAGTATTACGTCTGCCTGAGAGATTCTAAGGACTATGATACGAAACGAATAAGGAAGAACCCGAGAAAAATAAACGACTTGAATGTGTCCTCGAAAGCGATCGATGAATAATGCATACTAAGAACTGTGCGATTTTGTATTCAGTTCGGAGAAGCCTTTGGTCAAGATTAGGATTTATCTGGAACGGGGCCATTGAAAGGAGTCCTTCCTAATATCGATACAGTGCATATGAGAAACAGATATATTATGGAAAAGAAAATAAACATGACAGAACTGTTGAGTATCATATTAGATTGATATAGAGTTGCCTTTACGTTTTAACGAGTAAATGTTTCTGAGGGAGATACTCTAGAGTGATTGACAACCCATAGCAGTTTTTTATACGAAGTGAATATAAAAAATACAAAAATACATTGATTAGAACATTGAAAAAGTCGGGGTAAATATTCGGTTAGAGAGAGCCATCAAATTTTCAGATTTTTTTTTTTTTGTAACTTACCCATTTCGGTCTCCTCTACAAAAAATTACTGTGACTGTGATTACATGACTATGATAATGGCCTCGTTTGATAAACTTTCCATCTCATATCGTAATATGAGTCTTTACGACACTTTTATCGTAAACTATGATAGTATCTTTAAAAAACAACATCGGAATGCGACTGTTCCTTTGATTCCGGTATTTTAATGGAAATATTCGACGTTCATCACTATCGCATCTGTCAAAAATATCAGATACTTCAAATAATTCCATTCCTTTTGACAAGTCAACACAATGTCCGAACAATTATGTTTCGTAAGATAATACCATTCAAGAAATTGAAAGATGAAAAAGAAACAGAAAATGAGGCGGTTAAAGATGAAAGAGACCCCAGAAGTGCAACGTTGAACAAGAAAGAGCTGGCAGATGCAGGTATCATTGTAGGAAAGAAAAATTCTGTAGTTTCAGGACCTATCATCAAATTATTGCTAGATAATATGGTTACAGAGGAGGATATAACGAATATTTTAGACACCGATAACGATTTGAAGACTAACTGTGAGTACACATTATTGTTGATCACTCATCCAGAGAATCACCGATATTCTAATAGACCACCGATAATGACTCATTTCTGCAAGGTATTCTCAATGTGTGCTTTCATAAAATCGTGATTTTCATAGTTTCTGAATGGGTAAAGTTAGTTTATCACCTGAAAAAACAATTCGAGTAATACCCTTCTGAATCTTGATAGTTGACCATTTTCAAATACGATTTTTTCACTTATAATAATTGCACAAGTGGTTTGTATTTTATCGGGTAAATTTGGGTTGAATAGAACAGAATAAAATAGATCTATTTGACGAAATTACAATTATGTTTTTGGCAAGTCAGTAGAACATGTTTTAAAATGTTTAAAATCGACATTAAAGGGTTTGGGTGAAATAGTCATAAGTAAATAAAGAAAATAATAAAAACGACAAAACATAAAAAAACATTCTGAAAAATAGTCTCAGAGAGGTGTAGGTACTCAAATATTTGTCAATGGAATAAAAACAGTGATTGAGAATGTGTCGTTTCAGTTTTGATTTAAGACAGTTCCAAGTCAGAATCTTGAACTCATCAGGCAAAAAATTATAAATTATAAACTTTTTTTTTCAAATGACACCCTGTACATATTTTTTGATCCTCACTTCGTGCTCGAAATACACACATTATTTTCTCTACAAGCGCAGCTCTTAGAAAAAAAATTATTGACACCCAAAATCACTCAATATCAATCCGAAATGTATAAGCTATCTAAATGTCCAATAATTCCAATCACTAACAAAAAAAGAGTGAAATAACGTTTTTAAAAAAAAAGTTGCAATTGCCAAGAGCTGAACCCGGGACCTTCGGATTACAAGCCCAAGACACTAAAAAGTGCCTTTTCCTGCCTTGAATGTTACTGCCCTCCGCTTTGCGTCGCGTCGGGCAATAAACTACATCCTGCGGGAGGAAAAGTGGCACTTTCCTCCCTAGTAACACAAATAGCTAATTTACTGAAATATCAATATTTTCAATTTTCAGACTTCAGGCGAGTAAAGAAATGCGAATTCTGCAAAAAGAAGTGTAACCTCTGCAAAGTCTGTTGCATGAGTAAAGAAATGCAAATGTATCTAGTAAACTACGCCTTGCAAAAACTGAGTTTCATTTCTGTTAGTAAAGAAAGGTCATTTTGCTGTCAACCAGACATCCAGAATAGAAAAGATACCATCAAAAAAATCGAACAGAAGGCGAGCAACGAATCCGATTCTACCGAAAATTTGGCCAAGCAGGAAACTTTCAAAAAAATCAAGAGAAGGCTGAGGAATATCAGGAAGTATTACCCGGAAATTTATCACTTTGAGGGAAACTTTATCGAGAAATGGGGGGAAGATCGTGCGCTGAATACAATCAAGCAAGATATTTTAGATATAGATAAAAAATCCAGTTCATTGTTCTGGGTATGAATCTAAACAATATATCACTAAGTACCTGTTTTCATAACTTATTTTCACTCTGACGTTGCTAATTGTTGCGAAAATAGTCGAGGGCCTTGAGAATGGAGAACACACCGAAATAACCTTGTGCGACCTATACAAGGCGTTCGACAGTGTATCGCATGATAAATTACTTGGTAAATTAAACTTCTGTGGTGTTCGGGGGGTACCCCTGAAACTGATTAAATCCTATGTTGATAACAGAATCCAATGTATAGCCATCGAAAACAATTTCTCTGATTTCCAGAACACGGAGTCCCGCAGGGAAGTGTGCTGGGACCACTATTATTTATTATTTATCTCAACGACATTTTCCACTACTTGGCCCCCTCTGGGTGTATCTGCTTAGCTGACGACACAACACTAATTGAAACTCATTCTAACCCTATCACACTAAACAATCTTACTGAGCAAGCCAAAAATAAAGCATATACCTGGTTCAGCGCAAATAATCTTAAACTAAATCAAGAAAAATCCCAAAATAATATCTTCTCTACAAATACCAACTCATACACAAACAATACAGTCAATGTGCTTGGTGTCGTATTAGACGACAGGCTAAAATGGTCGGCCCACATTGACCAATTCTACAGAAAACTTTCCACACAACTATTTCTACTGAGACAACTAAAAAAAATATTGAGCATTCCAATATTACTATCCTCCTACCACTCTCTCTTTCATTCCCACCTCAACAATGGTACCATTCTATGGGGTAACGCTGCACACGCTATCAGAGTGGTGCCACCTACCATCCGCACTGTCAGCCTCTATTCAAGAAATACCGAATTTTACCAATCCCTTCTGTTTTTATCTACCAATCTTTACTGGAGACCTTTTCTAATATAGATGTATTTTCGAAAAATTATGATGTTCACAACCATGCTACGAGAGCAGCAAGTAAACTCAGAACTCCTAAATTCCGACTGTGTGTCACGGAGCAAAATTCTTCAAATGTCAGATTATTTATTATTTTACCAACTGCTATAAAATCACTAAACTTCATCCAATTTAAAAAAAGGGTAAAAAATCACTTACTATCACAGTGCTTCTACTCAGTTGAGGATTACCTTTCATTCAACCATCAACTCTTCTTTATATTTCAATAATATATCACATTTGTTCAAGTATATGTAGGCATATGTAACTTTACATTTTTGTACATGCGTGTGTAATTTCAATCCGATTGGTTTTGTCATTTGGACTCTGTTTTGTTTTCAAGGTATACTTTGTAGGTATATTAACTTTTAAATATTGACATATGTATGTAATTTTAATCGGACTGTTCCTGTTATTTTAAACCGATTTCAAATCTCAATGTCTAGCTGTTTTGTAGTTTTAGCACATGTTAGCATCTAACTTCCATGTCTAGACATACATATATGTGGTATCCATGTAATTCTTGACTTGCTACAAACATATAATTTATGTAAAGTGGTTAAATAAAGTCTATCTATCTATCAATCTATCTTTGCCCTCAGAAAAGTGTAATGATTTCACTAAATACTCCAGAGGAGAAGTGAAATATAAAAAAAGTCAAATCTATAATGTGCTGTAAAGAACTTTCATAACTTCACTCTGAATATATTTATTTCCAACACTTAGAACACAGAACACTCTAATTTATGAAAATAAATGACACAGCATCTAAATATTTGATTAACCAAAGTGTTTCAAATTTTTCACGAAAATAACTACCCTCATAATCTGTCGTCAGTTACATGAGACCAGACAGTCGTCCAACTATTCTAGTACCTATAATATTATTTTCCCAAGCAGGTAAGATAGTTCCCGTTACTCCAACAAACCTCATTTCGCTACGTTGAAGTTGTTAACAAATCGATTGCACAAACACTGGTAGGTAATCGTTTCATTCAATTTACATCTCACCCTTTCTTTATGCACCGAACGTTCCGGATAGACCTTGCTATTGCTTTTCAATTTGGATAACAAAGTTTGTGTCCTGGAAATGTACAACTGAGTTGATGATATGCAAAAACAGACACAAACAAGGGAAGAATAACAAGTTCAAGAATTCAATTTAAGAGTCTGTTTTCTATCAATGAAGAGTGTGAGTGATGAGCCTTCAAAGTTAGTATGGGAAATGATGGAAATTATTCGATAAAATCATATATTTCCAGGAGCAATAATATCAAAAATGCATCGAAAATAATCGATTATTTTCATGAGACGTATTCTGCGAAACACCACGGAAGCGTTATACACTAACAACGTGGTCTTATTAGGGAGAGTTGTCAGAGAACAAGTACTCACCTGGCTAATAACTCGACGGGTATTGAATTATATATAACAGATACATGTGTAATGTAAGGGTGGCGGAAATTTGATCGAAACACAAATGATAGAATTTTTTTTGATCGAAAAACAAAAGATAGAATGTACTTTTTACAGAAATTACAATTGATTGAAATTTTTATGATAGAAAATACATTTGATCGAAATTTGTATGATAGAACATACATTTGATAAAAACACTATTTGACAGAAAACAGATTTGATCGAAACAATTTTTGATTGTTGATGAATTTTGAATTTTGCTTCGGTTGTCAAGGTCTTGAACGTCAACTTTGATTAATTACTGAGTTGTCAATACAAGTTTTTATTGGTTGAATTGGTTGATGTGACAAAAATTCAATCAAGCAGAAAATTTTTTCAACCAATAAAACATTTTTGTACCATCGGATCGTCGGATATCATATATGCATGAAAATCTGGCCTATTGAAACCGAGCCTATCAACGGCGAGCGCAACGAGCACCTATTTTCATTTATGTTTCAGGTTAGGTTGGTTTGAGTAGGTTAGGTTAGGTAGGTTAGGTTAGGTAGGTTAGGTTAGGTAGTTTAGGTTAGATAGGTTAGGTTGGGTAGGTTAGGTTAGGTATGTTAGGTTAGGTAGGTTAGATTAGGTAGGTTAGGTTGGGTTAGGTAGAGTAGGTTAGGTTAGGTGGGTGGGTTAGGTTGTTTTCCCGTATTTTGCCTTAATAGGTTGAATCTGAATATTTCATTTCAAAAATTGATAAAGACAAGATATATACAGGATGACCCAGAGTAAACCGCCAAACATTTAGTTTGGCGATTTTTTAGGTGAAAATAAAATGACTTCTTCATATGAGCATGTGTCCTAACTTGCTTCGTTTTGGAGATACAGGGTGTCAAAGTTTTAAGAAAAAATCAGTTTTTTATTCATAACTCAAAAATCTTGGCTGATTTTGATAAAATTTGGCATGCTTATTGGTGGTGATAAAAAGCTTATTTTATTGTACTTAGAATTGAAAAAAAAGCATATTTTTTTTAAACTTTGACATCCTGTCTATTGAAAGCGAAGAAAATTTGGACACATGCTTATATGAAGAAAATATCTTATTTTTACACAAAAAACTTATACTGAACGTTTGGCGATTTAACCCTGGGTCACCCTGTATATAAGGAATCAGTCGAATTGAAAAGAAGCTTTCAGTCACGATGATGAATATGGCATTCTCACGTATTTTTGATGAGCGTTGGGACATTGCAGCAACAGGGGATTATTTTATTCATTTCTGAAGAGCTTCACTGGAGCAACAGCAAAAGAGTTTTTCACTTTTGATAACTCTGAACTTTATTATGAATAAAATATAGTATTCTGAACGTACTCCCTAGTGCGTTCAACCATACCGTTTCCAGAACTTTGTCCAGCTACTCTCCGATTCAAAAAAGGCAGACATCGATAAGCTGATTCATTATTTATCAGCACTTACAGCGAAATCAGCATTCTGGAAAACTTCTGAACCGAACGCTTCACTTTTGTATCTCGTTTCCATCAAAATCCAAACATAAAACATTCATTTCAAGTCATCCCATCGAGGTTCGAAATTGGTCGTTCCATATTTCATCATTTTCCGCAATACAGCTTGGAATGACAAGCTCGTGAGAAGTGACGATCCGTGTTTGGTAAGCAACCACTAAGAGCTTTTCTTACTATAGCTTGATTGCATTTCCCTAGCGTCATTTTATGTATAGCGGGGAGTGTGCGAGAAAGGTGTACCTGTTGATCGGTGTGACAGCCCATCAAATATCGAATGGAAATTACGAAATATACGAAGATCGTTTTTTTTCCAGTTATACAGGGTATTCCTTGATATGCGAATGTTCAAGGGTGTGATTTCTCATTGACACTTTGTTTTATAAACTAAAGTAAATGTTCTTTTAAAAATCGTAGCAAAGCGCTTTCGACTATTAATAATACCTAACGTAACCTAACCTAACACAACCTAACCTAACATAAATGTTAGCCACAATTGAAGAATGAATCGTAGCACTTTGAAACTTGGCACATGACTTCTTGACATCATATATTGTTAGAAAAAATATCAGGGGTGGAACACAAAAAATTTATCTAATGCTGTTGTCTCGGAAAGTATTGGATTTATTAAGAAACAATTTCAACAAGGCGAAAGATAATTCAATTCTCCACAAGAAATATAATTAGTAATTTCTCAGAAAATGCACTCGTTTTCTCAGAAAACCCGATTGAATTCCGATATAAAATTTCAGGCTCGCCTTAATCCGCCACTGCAATTTCCGGCAGGGCCGAAAATTAGATTTGTCATAAGTTTGCTAAAGATTATAGTACAAGGAAAAGAAAAAGTGTATGTCGTTCCTGAAGACTTGTACTTCCTCATGCAAATATATTATGTGAGTATCTGAGTACCCAAAATGTGTTTTGTCCCACTTCACATAACCCTTCTACAATATTTACGGAGGATCCGAAAGTCATGGATATTTCAATTGATAGTGAAACACGTCTCACTTAGACTTGCCAAAAAAAACTGGACTTTACTCCTGCCTCAGTTTTCAACTCACCCATAATCCCGGTAATTTCTTCAGTAAGTGCTGAAAATAATCTTTCATACACATCCTACATGAAAAATAAAGTATGTGATTTTAAGTTTGAGGTTTGCACTTCACAATAGTGTTATCGAACATATATGCAGGATATGAATAAGCGATTTTTTTTCTGTTTATAGACAATGGAAGACCAGAAGAATTCTACAGATGCTGAACTTTCAAACCAAGATTAAGGAGGGTTATAACATTCATGTTCATGTGCAAAGTTTATTCACGACTATTATCCAAAATTTATTATAATCAGAAGAAAACATTTTTGTTTGAACTGCCATATCATCACAATAGTTGTAGAAAAGTTCTGTCATTATCAAAGTAGTACAAATATTCCATCACAGTCAATCTATTCAGGATTAAAAAATATATTATTTCTCAGTATTCTAGTGAAGAAAAGCTATTTTCAATTTTTACAAATTTTCGATTGGAACTGTATTCTAAGCAACTTTTGAATGAACTTTTTCGATATCTTGCGATCACCAAAAATGAATTCCCCTAATAATGAACCTTCTTCCACTGTATATGATGAAATTTATTCTATTTCAATCATAAAATCCATGACTGTCACCCAACTGAATTCCCAACCACGAACTGTTATTCGCTCATCAATCATTTTTCCATGCTACAAGCTATCTTCGGCAGATTTTCTTTGTCAATATTTCCACTAGTTGATTGGTTTCCCACTAATAGGAACGTGAATAATTGAGTGAACGGACATGTTTTCGGTCCTTAAAAAGTACTCAGGTTTAATAATTTAGTGCCTCCAATCAAAATACTTCAAATTGTTCAAAGAACGGATTTCACCTATACCATACAGTGCTAGACAAAAGTCCCCTACCTCCTCTTTTGAACAGATTGGAATTGAAATTTTGTTTTGGTGAAATGATCGTTTATAAGCTACTTTTTGACACAAAAACAAATTATCTTTCTTAAATCTATCTCGTCTTGTGTTTGTGGATCTTTTGCTGAAAAAATCCTTACTAGTTTACGTTGTAGTACATGTTCAAGAGTTAGCAAAAGCGTATGTGACTTTCTGGAGTTTCAACTGGCATTTCCTGATATGACTGATAACCAGTCCGTGCAAAGCTTACTGTGTCATCATCTGGAAATAGAACTTTTAACTGGTGATGATCATCAAACACTGATGCTCATCAAACACGACTCGACCAGCGGAAGCACCAAATTCTTACGAAGGTTCGAAAAAGATGAACACCTTAATCTAGCGGAACACTATTGTAATCTTTATGCAGTCATTGTCCACTGTGGTTCTGACGTTGAATGTGGTCATTATTACGTATTGGCCAAAGACAAAACCGACTGGTTTAAGTTTGATGATAGTTGTGTCACTGAATGTTCTGACGATTTCTTGAATTTATTGGAGCCTCTGGAGACGCCCTACATTTTATTTTATGAGAGAGAGGACATTGGCAGATCGGGATCTTCAGATGATGTGGTGCTACAGGTTTTTCCGGGTTTTCCTGTAGCTGAAAAAGCAAATGCGCCACTGGAATCAATCCAGTCGCCCAGGAGCGCCAATTATTTTTTGTTGTTGTTTTATATTTTGTATCACTTTCGTTTCATTTTTTTTTATTTGTGTATTTTAAAAAAATATTAATTTTTTAAATTGCATGGTGGGTCGCGTGATAACCTCATTCCAAATGTCTACTTTTTGACAACAAAAATATGGCAATTGATAACTATTTATTACATGAAGTACCAAAACTATAGACGTTTCGAAATAATACCCGTATATGAGAAATGAAATAATTCACATGTATGTTGGATTTCTTTTTCCGCTTGGGCGAACGAGTGAAGTAAGAGGACCACCATAAATAATTCTGACACTTTGTCAAGTTTGGAATATTTCAAATTAATTCAGGTTTTATGGTGGTTGAAATGGTCTATTGTATTCTATAGTGATTTTTTTATAAATTACACTAGTAACAGAATTTCGCCATTTATTTGTGTGATCATACTCCTGTTACATGTTTCCGTTATCCAGATGTTATCTGGTATATTTGAAGAAGGCTTTCACCCAATAACATAGTATGTTAATTTTGCTTCAAAAAAGGATATTTCAACTATTTTTTGTAGGGTAGGAATTCATCAGATTCTCTCAAATAGTCAAATATATGAAAAGACATAAAAAAGTAATTTTATATTACAAATTTGGTACTTACGTGAAATAAACGCTTCTTCGTCCAGCTTCTGATGACGGTCCATGAAACTCGAAGTTTATGCATAGCATTTTTATTAACTCCAAGACATTTGAATCTATAACTCATTTTTGAACCATATTTATTTATTTTTTATCTGAAATATGGTTCAATATTCAATCCCAGTCGATAGGAAATTTGTACTTGGAATTCAAAATTTTTCAACAGAAAAAACAAACATTTTGTAGTTTTTTCAGTTTCAATATCAGTATTTCTTATGTTTCATTCTATTAGTGAACTATTTCCTTAATATTATTTTTGAGTATATTTTACTCATCGAGCCCTAAGAATAAACTATCAATTCTCAATAATTTTTTGAGACGAAGAAATCCATACCTACCGAACCAGTGAAATGAATCACTGAGATTAGCGTTGAAATCAAGAGAACTTCAGCTGTATTTCACTACTGAAAGAAGTTGTTCAGCGTAATTAATGGTGAAAGGTAATTGAAACAACCGAGAGGAATAAATTATTTATTACATACTGATTTACTCATTTTCGTTTACAAAATACTACTTCAACAAATATAACCATGGTGCAGTTCCGACAAATTCTCTAATTGAGCAATGGATATGCTGTGAATATTTACAATTCTTTATAGTACCATATGATTATACTATTTATTCAAGAATATTATTTACAGACATGCCACAGTTAGATTTAATTCATGTTTGAAAGGAATCACATCCCATTTATATACAATTCGTTAATTTTATATACAATTATTCAGTTCAAATGTCTCTTCTAAACGTGATATTGACAGTTCCCACTAACTCATCCAAATTGACAATAATTTACTATTATTAACAATATTACCAGGGGCGCTGCTATAAAAGAAGATATCCATAATTAATTAATATTCGTCTTGCTCCATCTTAATGTGTGAATCGAAATAGAGCTTACATGAATTCCTCTTGAACACTCAAAAGTTAAAAGTAATAGATATTCCACCTATATGACCAAACAAGAGATATACTTTTTTATATGCATAGAACACGACAAAAAAATACTGGGCGTCCACTGACTGAGATATTAAAATGAAATTTAAAGGATCTGTATGAAACATAAAACAGCATTTTTGAACAAGTGACTCAGCTTCATGCAATTTAAGATTTCACTTCAAGTGATACGAACTTCCAATTTTGAAATAAGACACCTAGTATATTTTCACTTCAACTGTCTCCATGTGACAGTCTGAATGCAATCATGCTTCACTTGTTGCTTTTTTTGTAATACATTTTTTTCTGTTTTCGAATATATTTTTTTTGCAATAGGTGCCTCTTTTTACGTATCTAAAGGACGCCTCAGCGTGTTCAAATCGAACTTTCGAAAACGTGCGTTTTTTAAGAATGTGAATGGATCTGTTGAAATCAGGACGATTCATAAGAAGTATCAAATTATGTGGTCATACTCTTGTAGCCCACCAAAGGTCATATAGTACACATCAAAGCGGTATATGAATATTATAAGTCATTGCTTCTTTTGTGCCATTTTTTTGTTTCAGTTCAAACAGAATTCGAATTCTTCTGACGAATAAATATTGGGAAGAAGGTATCTCTCTAGTTTTCAGGATGAAGTAATGGAACTAACTGTAAAGTATCACGCCCAAATCCACGTTTACTACCTAATCAATTCAATAATGAACAATAACGAAAAGAACATCACAGAAATTTCGTTCGATTGCGCCGAATCGCTCAGAGCGCTGGCGTGACAACTCATGTCCTCCGGTTGCAGTTGCACTATCGGAATTCGCACTCCCGTGGCGACATCTACGCAGGTGGCTTCTCGGATGACTTCGTTTATCCTCGTGGCGGTGTCCACCGGAGTATTGTGCGATTGGACGCTCTCTCTCGCCCAGCGTCTCAACCAGTGGCTCAGCCATGACAAGTGACAGCCGCAGCGGAAGGAGTTGTCCGAAATGAACAGACCTCCTACAAGTTCAATTTAATCAGTTGCTCATTCCAAAAAAATCATTCATGATCTATAATCTATAAAGTACGTAACAATTGAGAAAATGTTTATTATTATTGAATTATTGAAAAAAGCTGAGGAGTAATCGATTGTGCAATTACTGGTATGGTGGCAAATTATTATGATAATATATATTTATTATATAAGGATCATAATGACGATCATTATGGTACTAGCTGTGAAGATTATCAGACGAGTTTATGATCCGAATTTCATACAAAATTTTATATTCCGACGATTTCTTTAAAAATAGATTTCTTGTTAGTGGAGTAAAATCCACCCAAAAAGTCGTTCTGTTCTCGAATTTTTTTTTTCGAGGTATAACTAGTTCCGACCTTCACAATACACTGAGGTATATATTTTTTTATTATAATACCATTGGACGACGTTTTTGAGCGGGGACGAACTTTTTAATTTAGAAAAAACTGAAAAAATAATGGTTTTTCTAAAACACGTTTCTTGATGAATATCACCCCATAACTCTGAAACTACAGGAGGTATGGAAATATTTTTTTTACAATAGAAAGAGAAATTTTTCCTGTTTCTGACGCAAGTATGATAACATAATAAATAATCATAAGTTTTTCGTAAATTGATTGGGAACGCAAGATATCACTTTTAATGTAATGTTTTTTTCAGTAATGGACAAACTTTTTTGTTTTCAGCTTTTTGTGTATATATGCAGCGAATGAAATGTTGACAAATAGCCATAAAAGTTTTTGAACTAAAAAAAATTTGTATATGTAGTATAGTTTTTGAGATTTTTCAAAGATGTAGGTAAGCACAGCAATGAATATTGTAGTTATAGTTGGGCAGTTTGCAACAATTCGTTCAACATGCAGTGTATCATTTGTGAAAAAAGCATTTCCTTTAATGAAAAAAATATTACGAAAAATCCACGGATACAAGGCTTGCTTTCGTTATTATCAGCAGCAAAAAAAAGGAAGGATATTTGTGGATCACGCATTCTTATGCAAAGAGAGCAAATTTTGTCTGGAAAAGAAAAAATGGTGTATCATAATGAATGTAGGAAGAGTTTCACCAGCATTCATAATATTCAAAGATTGTTGAATTTTAATGATTGCGAGAAAAATACCGAAGCGGGACCATCAAAAACTGCACAAATAATAAATGTAAATGCATCAAAGAAGGTTTGAAATGTTCCAGTGAATGTAAATGTGGAGACTGTCAGAATACATTCAGAGATCCTGTTGATGAAGCGGAATCAGAAAATGATATTAAAATTAATATTTACATTATTTTTCGTTTACTAGATTGGTTCAAATTCTTTTGATTTTGTAAATTATTATGAAATGCAATATTATTTTCATCTGTACTTGTATCATTGATTTTGAAACAACTATCATAAGCACAATTTCTCAACACAACGCTAATGGGAAGGATATTGAGAGTAGGCCCTGATGGTTTTGCGCCGAGCGCGAGCAGACGCCCGGAGACGCGGAATAACAGACATTTTCAAAAAATCATACCGTCAAAACTATCACATATGAGTTGAGTTTTTTTATTCTAAAAACTTTTGTGACTCTTTATCTCAATTTTCTTCGCTGCATGTACATAAATATTTCGAATAATAAAAAAGTTTTTCGACCAATGAAAATTTGATTTCACGGTTTCTACTATTTCACATTCTCTATTTATTCAGATAAAAACACGATTTTATTTCATCTTGCTCATGAAACGTTGAGAAGCGCTAAATGATCCCCTTTCGATTAACAAAAAAAGCAAATCGATATCTTGAGTAGTTCTCGAGATATTGAGTGATATGTTCAAGAAAACACATTTTTCGAATATTCCATTTTTTCGTACTTTTTTGAACAAAAAAGCCCCATAGAAAAATGTCGTCCAGCTGGATTATGATGAATAATCACAGGGAGAAAATAATCAGATAGATCTGATTTGGTTATACCCCGGAAAAAAAAAAACGATGGATTTTGGCCCCGGTTTTATGTTGCATTACAGTAAGTAATGTGAACGTAGCTTAGTTTCAGGAATGTGCGTAGAAACGTAAGGTAACAATGGAATTATTTGTTTGTATTCTCATGTCATTGTCAAAGTCACATTTACGTTTCTGTGTCTATAATTTCTTCATTATTGTCCTCAGTACTCTAATAAATCATTATTATACGTAAAATTTCCTAGGCTCCAAAATGTTGTTCTGTTGAATCATAATGAAACTGAAATAGAATTTCAAATCTATTTTCAGTAGTGAAAACTTTTCCAGTTATTTCCATCATCAATTGAAGCAAACTCATCAAATATATGCTTTCATAAAATATAGTTTTTTCTATAAAAGTGGAAATTTCATTCGGAGCTGCCTGAATATTCTGAATAATGTATATATACCATACTATATGACTGTGACACACATAAATCCAAGAGATTTGAATAATGAATAAGAGATATTGCATCTTTCACAACGATTCTTGTAGCTTTACGATGAAATCTTACTGCGATAGTTTTATCCATCTCCAAAAAAAGGAAATAATCGGAAGTGGACTTGTAATGTGCCATTTCCACATCAGTTTTCGACAGAAACTGGAAAATTAATAAATTTTTTTTGTTAGCGTAAAAGACATTGAAGTTCCCCATGTCCGAAAAAAATTATAAAAAGTGATATATTGTGGTCAATCTTAGTCTGTTATCAATCTTTGTAAGGTAGATGAATAATGTAACCAAATATTTATCTGGCTTTCAGAAATCCGAATCATCTAAAAAACTATTTTAAGCGAAACTAATAATTCAAATGAGTGAAAATTGTCTTCATCTTTCATTTAAAAAAGGTTGATAATGGTTACGGAAATAAGGGACATTGCATTTCAATTATGTGGACATTACGAAAAAGTTATTTTTGTCTATTCCCATCACCTCTGACATCTTGCCGTTTCTCAAATCCTGCCGACGATCAAATTTAAATCAACCACCCTATAGATAATACAATCCCATCTGTTTTTAATAAGTCAAGCTTCAGTTGCTCAATATGAATATTATTAGTGAATATATTTTCGAAACATAAACACTATCAATATTTTATTCATACTTATTATAAAGCTTCACACTCCCAACAGTTTGCTATTATTTTCAATATCCAACCTCGCGGGACTCTAGAGAAAGAATTGAACATTTTATAAACAGGAAACTAACAACTCAGTTACATAAAAACTTTTATAGAAGGTCTTTAAAGTAAATGGGAAAGTGTGATCCTTGAGATTTTTCTTTTAGACGAGTTGCACTGAATAATTAAATGTTTTCCAAGCCCGTGAAAATACCCAAATTGAAATTAATAATAACTGAGTCATCTACCTTTACTTGATTGAAGTTTCATTGTAGAAATGAGTCTTTCGAATTGAAGAAGTTCGTTCAGAGCTCATTTGATTATTGAGGTGATGTTAGGATTTTTCGGAAACAAGAGAATTCAAATATATTAGTTATGAAGTAGTCACAAATATCATTATAGTTTTCACTACACATTTTATTACAACATTATTATTGAATTCGAAAAAAAGATCGTATTCCTTGAAAAAATCTATTCACCTGATATAAGTGTCGTTCCAACATCGTTCCATCTACTCAAATTTCCGTAGAAAATCTCTGGGTGCAGATGTGTCAGCGAGTTTCCCCTCAAATCAATCGTCAGATGTGACACCCTGTACATATTCGAAAACAGTTCGGACGGAAGCTCCTCTATTTTAGTGCCATGAATCTTCAACTTTAAGTCCGGATTCCTGGCAAACTTTGCAAACGCCCTTTTTTCAATCCACCTCAAATTCTTACCAGTTATTTCCAGTTGCCTGATTTTCCTATTGGTCACGCATTGTAATTGCTCGCTCAATTCGTTTTCCAAGAAATTAACTTTCAATGTTCTGAGTTGGCTAGTTCTCGAGAACAACCGACAGAGCTCTTTCGAAAAACCTTCGATTCTGGGCCAAGTTCTCATCGAAAGTTTGGAAATTACTTTCAATTGAGAAATGCTTTCGCTTTCGAATCTACTGAGATGATCCAAGTTCATGATATTCAACTCTTGCAAGTGAGACAAACCGACGAAACTATCCGCTAATAATTCCTTGATAGGGTTGTGAGACAGGTCCAGCGTTTTCAAAATCGGGAGGAATGCCCAAAGATGCGACGGAACTTGTGAAATGCTGTTGTGACTCAGATCCAGTAATTTGAGTTTGGATAGGAGCAAAACAGAATTTTTGCTAATGATTTCGATGTGATTATGCGACAAATTGAGATGAACTAAGTTGGGCAAGGGAAAATGCGGAGTGAAACTTATACCGGAATAAGCCATATTAAGACGCCTCAAACTTTGCGCATAATGAAACAGTTCCTTAAAGTTGGATCTCAGGGGGTTAGAGCTCAAGTCGAGAGTTTGCAACAATCCCAGGCTGGTGAAAACGTTGTCCGGCAATATCGTGAGCTTATTGTTGCTCAAGTCAAGATGCTGCAAGGAAGGAATGTCCGGAAAAGTTGTTATATCGATGTGTTCAATATTATTCGAACGCATCGACAGATGCCTCAGAGTTACGCCCGCGTCGGAAACACTGGAACTGGGCACGACGGAAAAGGAGTTGTAACTCAAGTCCAACATTTCAATAGACGTATTCCTGAAGATATCCTTCGCTAGATAGTTCAGGCTGTTTCCACTCAGATTCAGTATTCTCAACTTGGACATGTTGGCAAACTGCCCCACATGCAGCTGACTTATCAAATTCCTCGACAAATCCAGAATCTGCAAATTCTGCAAGCCGAAAAAGGCCCTCTTGTTCACCAACTTTACATTATTTTGCTGCAAACTCAAATACTCCAGTGAAGTTAGGTACATGAAAACGTCGTGCCCCAATGAAGTTATTATATTGAAATCTAGAAGGAGTTTTTTGAGAGATGCGGTGTATTGCAAACACTTTGGAATGCTAGCTAGATTATTGAATCTCAAATCAAAAACTTCCACGTTCAACACCCTCGCATCCGAGTGGCAGGAAGAAACTGAATTCCTGCTGAAGTTCAGCTGCAGTGGTCCAGAAACGTTGGTGAAATAGTTGAATGATATCTCTTGCAGGAAGTTATTATGTAAGTCTATTTTATCAACACTCGGTAGATTGGTGAAGGCGTCATGACTGATTCCACTCAGAAAATTGTCAGAAAGGATCACTTTCTTTAGGTTTGGCAGGTCGACGAAGGATTTGCTCTGGATATATTTGATTTTGTTGTTCGTCAGAGAAATACTTTCTAAGCTGTTCAGCGATTGGAACGTTCCACTTTCTATTAGCGTCAATTCATTGTCTGAAAATCTAACATCCTTCAACTCAGCATGAACACTAGACTTCAGCAGCGCAACAGGAATAGATTTGATTTTATTGGACTCCAAATTGAGATACTTAAGTTGCGATAGTGAGTCGAAGGATGAATAAGGTACAACGTAGAAGTTGTTGTTGTCGATGGACAGCCACTTCAAGCTAGCAAGAGGCTCGAAGATTTCGTAAAACAGCTCGTTGGTGTCGAAACCGAAGGATATTTCCAAACTTTCCAAACCTTCTAGGCCTACAAAAGCGTCTTTGTCGATATGTCTCAAAGGATTAAAGCTCAAACTGAGCTCTTTCAAGTCCTGCAGATCAGCGAATACCTTGCCTTTCAAACTTGTTATTCGGTTGTTGGCTAGTATGAGGCTTCTGATGTTGTACCCCCAATTGGAAAAGTCATTTTCGTCCAGATCGTATATTTTGTTGAAAGCCATGTTGAAATGCATGATTCTGGAGCAGTTCTGTAAAGCATTTGCTGGTATTCTGGTGAAGTAGTTACCACTCAGACTTAGAGCTTTGAGTGTGTGGCAAAAATTCTGGAACGCTACATCGGAAATGTCAGTCAAGTAGTTCGATGACAGGTATAAGTACTTTACTGAGTTTAGATGGCTGACCGCTCTTGGTACTTTCTGTAAGTCGTTGTGATCGAAGTCTAGGTACTCCAGTGTTTTAGTGATACCACTGAATGCCCCTTCCTCCACTGCTTGAATAAGATTATTCGACAAAATCAATTTCCCAGTATTCAATCCGTAGAAACTATCTGCGGTAAGGATTTTCAAGTTGTTGAAGGCTAAATTTAGGTCTCTTATACTGACAGACTTGTTGAAGGGGACTCTGGGCAATGTTTCCAAGTAATTTTCTCCTAGATCTATTTTCTCCAACCAGATCCTTCTTGGGGACGTGTATTCAGGTATGGTTCGGATGTGATTTCCCCGCAAATAAAGCCATTGTAAATGAAGACAAGTCGCAATGATTTCCAGAGGAAAAGCGTCCAACAAATTGTGTGAAAGGCTAGCCGTTTTCAGAGTGATCGGCAATGACCGTTCTTGTATTTTATGTATTCTATTTCCGTCCAGGTTGAGCCAAATCAAAGACTTGAATTGTTGCAAGCTATGTTGTTTCTTTAGATTGTGATCGGATGTGTCACTGGGGATATCTTTAATGTCGTTTTCGCCGAGAAACAATGTGGCTACGGTGTTTCTCATGTGAGACCAGCCGCCGTTTATTGTTGATACTTGATTCCTGAAACAGAGTGCGAGCGGTTCAATTTGATAATTGGATTCGGCAAAGAGGAAGTGATGTGATTTTTATCAAGGAGCTGAAATAAATAGTACGGTGGTTAAATATACAAAAATGTTTCATACAAAAGTTTCAGGAGTTCATGAGAACTATATTTCGATCTAATTCTGAAACATACATGGTATTTAGTGTAGGTGCTACATGCAACAATAATGTTTTTTAGAACAGTACGCTCTGCATGTCCATACATAGATTCTACGTTGGATTCTGATTTATTTCATGTTCAGTTTTTGAAATTTGGTTACGGTGTTGTTGAGTTATTGCTTGAAATGTAAGGTCTTGAGAATGACTAAAATTTTCAAAATTATCAACAGTAAATACACAATCTTTGTTGCTATAGATATCTCACGAGTGGGATTTCTTAATAGCGATAAAGACGATTTCTAATCTAGTTAAAATTATCCAAAAAAGTCATTACCACGAATATAATTCGGCTTGATTATTTTTTTACCTGACATTTGTCAGTGTCATCTTGACAACCCAAGTCAATGGCTAATTTTCTTATGTATTCATTTGAACAAAAATCCAATCAAACAACGTGAAAAAATTATCGCTGTAATTTATTACTTACAAATTATCAGTAGTAATAACCCAAGGACTATGATAATTATAGCAGATTCCGAAAGCTTGTTGCTTGAAAACAGACCGACGCCGAAGGAAGGAAATCTGCAATTCTTGGCAGCGTATCCAGCCGAATGTATCAAACACTGTTGGTGACAATAATACAAGTCACTTTGTTTTACATTATGTAATCTTCGTCAGTAGAGTCTGTAGAATAATAAACATGCATATCACATTACTGGAGAACTTATTTGTTGATCAGCAGATTGTCCTGGATATGTTTCAAATTTATGGTAATGAGATGGTAGAGGGTTAGAGTGGCTGACACCCATAACAGTAGGCCCCCAAGTGCAGAAATCATACAATAATGGTTGTCGGAAATTGATAGTGCACGATAAGATGATGAAAGTCCTCCACGATTCACTGTTGCCATTAAAATCAACAGTGCTGCTCCTAAAGTGGCGTAAGAAGTTAGTAACACAGCCTACCCAGAGCACGTGGCTAATGATGATAGCAGTCGATGCCAGGAAAGAGAAACAGATGACACTCAGAAAACATAAATCAATGTACGCAACTGAGGTATCAAAGTTGAGCTTTTTGAGATGTGTGATGAAAAAACTTTTCACAACTCTGTTTGAATGACGATTCTGTTGAGTTGATTATGCAGGACTAATCGATTTGCACATCAGGTGGTCAAGGTCCCAGACAGGAATTCATAAGTGGGTGACATGAATAATAAATTGATATTATTGGTCATTAGAAACATGAAAAAATATGAATGGTCATTATTATGTGGATATGATTGAATAAATCACCGAAGCGTGTTCATAACAAAAAATCGAAAAATCCAGTATATTAAAACAATACAAAGAGTTCCATGTCACGCAATCGATTTGAAATATTAGTAGCTAATGTCAGTGTTTGAATATTATGACAAATCACTTCTACTTCTCTGGTTTCTACTGGTGTTAAATACACTTGTAATAATCAAAATATGCTTTCTATTTAGTGAGTTGAAATTTGGATCTTCCACACTGAGTTGTTCTGCAGAAATATCCAATACGCTTTTCCCTCATGTTATTTATCACACGCGGCCATGTCGAATAGTTTCTAATTATTCCTGCACCTGTATTTATATTTTCTTTTTTTCTTCTCTGTTTTTTTTTTGATACTATTCAATACTTATTTGCATATGAGTCGGGAGAAATGAAGTTACTATAAAAATACTCTACGTAGTTTTCCTTTTATATCACTACTACTCGTCTATTAGTAATGCATTATAATTGGTAAACAACACAAAGTAGTATGGGTTATACCCATATTTCCTGAACTCATTTGGCCCGGTTTTAAACGTGTCGGTGTTTAACAATCACGTTAGTCTGTACAAAAGCAATCGCAAAGCACATACCCATGCAGATTAATCCACTGTAGATTGCGTAGCTCTTTGAGGGCGACGAACGGTATGTTGTCTAATTGATTATAGCTCAGATCCAGAGATGTTAGGCTCCTCCATAGGGAACTGAAAGAGACATGGAAACATGTATAATCAGCTCATTGAATTATACAGAAGCTACATATATTATAACGCAGAGCTATTCAAATCTGAGGTAATAGTGCCAAGTTCTCTTAACATTTTACATGATGTGATAGAAGAGGGAGATCTACCCAACCTGAATCCGATATTCTGAACTTTTTAAAAGCCATATAGGCATAGTTTCAAAACGGCTAAAGATATTAGGTATTTCAATGGCCAGAATCGGGATTTCTGCATATGGCACCACCAGAAAACATGATGGAATAGAGAGAGAGAGAATATACTTTATTGTCATAAGAATGATCTTATTGACAAAGTTTCACTTAACCTGAAGAATCACTTTGTACATAAACAGTGAGTTTCAAAAAGTTTGCACCATATGGAAAACTTTTTTATGCATTTCTTATGAATTTTACATTTGAAAATTTCATTCGTCAGAAAAGTTGGAGCTTTGCGAAAAACTTGTAATTAAGTTATCAAAATTTTGAATTTCCAAACGGTGTGCAGGGGAAAAAGGAATTTCGGTCAAGATTAATCTACCCTCATTTTTGATATTATCGAAGAAAATTTTTTCACTAATTTCACATAGTTTCAGCCCCATGAAAAGAAATAGTATCTCATATGCACCTTAGTCGCCTCCCTCATATTCCTACAACTATATTTCAATGCGAAATTTGGTACAATTATTATTTATTTTATTATTGCATTATTTAATCGTTGTAGGAATTTGAGCGAGGCACCTCAGGTGCATATATGAGACACTAGTACTCTTTATGAGGCTAAAACCATAAAAAAAAAGAAAAACTTTTTTTTTGTTGCGTAGGTGGCTGTGATTTCAAATATATTATTTTCGATCCTAAACAACTTTTCTAAATAAACTTCTTTGATAATATCAAAAATAAGGGTAGTTTAATCTCGATCAAAATTCCTATTTTTTATTCTCCCCTGTAGACCGTTTGGAAATTCAGAATTTTGATTACTCAAATGCAAGTTTTCTACGAAGCACCAACTTTTATGACGATTAAAATTTTCTGACAAATACATAATAAAAAAGTTTCCCGTATGGTGTAAAATTTTTGAAACTCACGGTATATCTAAAAATATATAAATAGTTCAAAAAACGTTGAAAGTAATGGAGTTTGACTTTTCAATGGAGTCTGAATGAGGTTTGTATGTATAAAAACATATGAGTCGTAGAAAATACAAGTAAAACAAACAAGTTTGACTTAACCTATAAAGTCAATTCACATGAATATAAAAATATAAGGTACAAAAATACATTCAAGATAAAATTTAAAATCACACTATTAAGTACAGATTTATTAAAAATTATTTCTTTTATATCATTTGGCAGGTGGTTGAACATTTTACGACCATTATTAAAATGGAATTCCATATCTCAGGTGAGATACCACCAGAGAAAAATAAACAGTCTTGGTTGCTGGTAAACTGAGCTCATTTGCGACTACTCTGACTGCATAACAACCAGAGGACACTTTGTTGCACAAGACACGAACGTGGTCTTCAAATTTTAATTCACGGTCGATATGCACCCCTGAAAATTTTAAACTGCTTTTGTTTCCGATGATATTGCCAATCGGTATATTGTCACGCTCACATCTGAACGTTTTTCAATTGGTTTTCGAGATATTGAGTGAAAGACTATTTGAATCACACCAACTCTTCACTTTCTTCATATCGCTAGATGTGATTCTAGTTGAATCATTCGCATTGTCAGGGTCCCAAAAAATAGTAGTATCATCCGCAAAGAGTGTGAATTTTTCTGCGATATTTATACTAGTCAAAGCGTTGATATACATAAAAAATAATGTTGGCCCTAGTATTGAACCCTGAGGCACACCACTATGTATTTTCGCAATTTCTGAGCAATGGCTGGTTTTCACCATCTGACCCGACAAATTTGAGCTAAATTAGCTCAGTATCACTCCTCTGAAAGTCACAAAACGCTGCAGCAGCAACCTCCTCACCATTGATTCTGGTATAAAGTTTTTCCGTAGATGTGAAAATTGCATCATTAGTGCCTTTTGTCACTTTGAAAGCCGAACTGGTCTTTGCTAACGATTTTATGTTTCGTCAAAAATGCAGTTATGTTATCCTTATTTTAACTAGTTTTTCTATGAGCGTTCCTAATGGTCGTCCTGATTTCCACCTTTATGAACTGATACCTTCAGATAATCAGGAAACCTTTCTGATTGAAATTATTCATTAATCATTTTTGATAAATGTTTCAACGTATTATCTGGGAGGTTTTGCTGAAATGTCATCATAACCAGATGACGTCTTTTTCCAATGGAAACAATCACATGTTTAGCTCATAAATGCTCGATTCTATTTTTTTAGTCACTTTCTTTTCTTTGTCTAACAACCTGTCTATAAATACTGCGATATCTATACACAATTGAATGTTGAAAGATACGATTTTTTCGATGATAGAAAAAACCTATCATAGAAATACCTTACATGAAGTCAGCTGTTTATATTTTCAAAAAAATCAAAATGCCTATCACACATGTCAACTTAACCTAACCTTATTCATATTTGTATCGTATTGTGCCTACTTATTGAAATGCATTTACTTTTTATCTGTTATTTCAAACTCTCTCCATCTATTCAAATCATAAATCAATGTTAATTATGATCGAATGATTTTTAACCCGAAACTAGTCGCGTTAAATTTGTTACATGAATGGTCGCGTGTTAGCTATCTATCATCTAGATTTCACATGAAAAATCAGCTACAGTTAGTTTTAGAACATTTTCATTCGAAAATACATTCGTCAAAATCAGTTGATATAAAAACATAAATGCATACAGGGTGTTTTAAAACTCAATACAAATATTTCAAGAGCAAATTCCTGGAGTCAAAATAAGACTTCTTTTCTTAAACTTGTTTCCTAAAATTCACCCTCTCTAAGCTATACAGACATAGCCGAAATGGTAAATTTTTAATTCTGGCTACAAATATCGCATCAAATCTTCAGAAAATCTGCATACCCTTTTTTGGACGCTCTAGTCATTTCTTGCACAAAAATAAGGTATCTCTAATAATTCAAAGCGACGAATGAGGGTTGCCTAAAGTTGTCGGGGCCAAAATCTTCATGACACCAAGGTAAAAAACGATTACAATTTCCGCAAAATTGATTGTCTTTGCGATATGTTTCGGTACACAGTATCTTTTTCAAGTGAATGTAGTACATTAAACTATTCTTCATTGAAATTACTTAAATACCTTTCTTACCCATTAACATAATTAGGGACTACCTATAATTATCGCTAATACTTAGACTCATACAACTTATAAAATTGACATAACAATAAACCTACCTGGAAATCTCAAAACACAACCACCGCTCAATTGAACAAATTTATCAAAGGGGAACCGTTCAGGTCCAGCTGATCATTCAATTTATTAATTTCCAAGAATTCTAAATAATTAAGCCTAATGCCCTTATTTTCCACATGAAGAATTTCGAAGTTTTCATCAAAGTCGTAGCCTTCCTCCAAAATATGATTGGCATATGCTAAAAAACTACATAGAAAGGCTATCCAGGAAGTGTACCCCACTTTGAGGAACCTTGACAATAATTATAGAACTTTAACTTATTCAGGACCCGTCACGGAAAAAATAGCTTCATTTTTGCATAAGCAAAACTTAAGAGTAGCATATAAAACAGATAACACACTGGGAAGGTTTATCAAGAATAATAAAGATATAACGCAGAAATCTGAAAAATCAGGAGTTTATAAATTGAATTGTGGATCTTGCTCCAAAGTATATATCGGCCAGACAGGTAGGCCATTTAAAAGCCGCATACGTGAACACCGTATGGATTATATAAAAAATAAAGCACACTCATAAAAAAAAGCCAAAATCTTCTGTTTCTGTCAAAAACATTCAAAATCCGTTCAAAAGTTCACAGGGGGAGGTGTTACTTTATGGACACACTGTATATATTTTTAACTCTGTTCGGTTGCACCAGTTGTAACAAAACACTATTTTGCCAAAATTGCGTTTCGTTGTAATATTCAGTTTCAGATAAAGAAATAGTGAAGCAATTCCCTATTTTGTGATCACTTGGTATTTCTTTCTGTTCTCGTCTCGATAAAAAATATACCACATAATTTTATTTTGTTGAACGTCAAAAATGCAGTTGTTTTAGTTTTTATCAGATATCAAAGTGGGAACATAACACATGAACATACTTCAGCGCAATGGCCACTCTTAATTGAGTTTTCATAAATAATAACATCCACCACCACGCAATAAGTAGGGTTAATTTATTCATTTATTTCAACCCCAATAGGCATTCGTATATATTGCTATTTAGCGTGTTCAGGCCATGATGAATTGACAACTAGCGGTGGAGAAATTTATTATTCACTAGTGATTATATAGGTTGAACACTTTGTAAACTTCTCATTCGAATTCTTCCCCTAGTATTCCTGTTGCCAATAAATTATTCACGGAGAAGGAAGTGTTTGTGATTTAGTTTGATAAAGTGACTGAGAATATCGAGCAATATTCAAAATAGAGTAATCTTTTCTAGGATTTTGAAGCCGTCGTCAATAGAAGTATTTCCGTAACAGTAGGAATACATTTCAAGGAACTGACATTGATGATTATGCTGGAATTTTATAATTTGAATTTACCACAAGGGTCATCCCAACTGAAATTCTGTAGTGCTGTCGATAGGATTTGCACTCAGAACTGGACACATTTTTTCTAACATTAATCCATATTTCATCTACACTTCGAATGTTCAGCCCCAGAGAACAACTCTTTCAATGACTCTGGGGGAAATAATTGAAAAATTATTTAAATATTTCGGAAATGAATATTTAAAATAGATTCAAAATGTGTTTTTCCGCAAAAAGAACTATAAGAGCGATAAGCATCCAACAGAGAACAACTACTGCCATTTAGTTGAATTTTTATAGATGATCAACAATTATTCTACCATAAATAATGCTGTATGGCATGGAGTTTATTTAACCCAAAAGAAAGACCAAAAGTTTCATGACTATTATCAATCTTTCTATCATCATTAACTGTCGGGCGAAGCAAAGTTGTGGAAACGACAACATATTCCGGTTAATTTTTTGTAGAATTTCGTGTACCTCATAGTTGATATTCAAACCAACTCTTTTCCCATTCTACATATAATCCAGTAACGACAGACAAACTCGAGCAGCAAAAAGTGAAGAATGAATTGTAGCACTCTCTGAAACTCGGCACATGAGATCTCGACATCATGTATCATAACAAAAAAAATTGTTTATCAAAAAATCAAAATAAAAATTTTTCATTTAATTTTTTTTTTCTTTGTTATTTCAGAAAATATAAGATTTATCAAAAAACGATTTCGATAGGTGGAGAGATAATTCAATTTTCCACAAGAATGATTTTCAGTAATACCTTATAAAATACGCTAATTTTCTCAGAAAACGTGGTTTAACGCCGACATCACATTTCATGCTCGCGCTAACCCGCCACTGCAAGTTCAGGCAGGACCGAAAATTAGATTTGTCATAACTTTGCTAAAAATTATAGGAGAAGAAAAAGAAAAAGTTAATATCATTCCTGAAGACTTCTACTTCCTCATGCAAATATAACATGTGAGTATCTGAGTACCTAAAATGTATTTTGTCCCACTTCACATAACTCTTCTACGATATTTACGGAGGATCCGAAAGTCATGGATATTTTAGTTGAAATGAAATAATTATACTGGAGCAGGAAACAGTACCCTCTTTGGACCATATGCAACGATTTAAAGCTAGTGAGACAAGTCTCACTTATACATGCCTCAGTTTTCAACTCTCCCATAATCCCGGCAATTTCTTCAATAAATGTTGAAAATAATCGCTCATACACATCTTACATAAAAAATGAAGTATGTGATTTCAAGCTTGAGGTTCGTACTTCACAATAGTGTTATTAAATATATATATATATATATATATATATATATATATATATATATATATATATATATATATATATATGCAGGATATGGATAAGATTATTTTCAACATTTAGTGAAGAGAATGGCGATTTTATGGCTAAGTTGAAAATGAGGCAGGAGTAAAACAAAGTTTTTTTTTGTGGGACCTGTCACACTATTTTAAAATTGATGCATATAGTCGAAAGAAGGTATGGGTTGCTGCTTCAGTATAATAATTGCATATTTGCTAAATTGTTCATGATTTTCCCGTGAAGTGCGACAAAACACATTTTAGGCACTCAAATACTCGCATATTATATTTGCATGAGAAGATAAGAGTCTTCAGAAATAATTTGAACTTTTCCCTTTCCTTCTCCGATCATTTTTAGCAGTGCTATGACCAATCAAATATTCGGCTCCTCCAGAACTTTCAGCGGCGGTAAAGGTGAACCTGAAATTTGATGTCGGCGTTCAATCACATTTTCTGAAAAAACATTCGCATTTCATACGAAATTACTAGAAATAATTTTTGTGGAAAATCATATTTTGGAAAACATTTTTTTTTTCTTGTTCATCCTGTTTCCAACTACTAGCATACCAAATTTGGTGGTGCTACAATCGATTCTTGTCTCAAAACCCAATCGTAATGGATCAATAAATGACTTGGACAGAACAAACATTGAAGGAAAAATAACACTGTTTGCATATGTATATTCTGGAGTAACTGATGGAAATTGAAAATTCTACCAACTCAAATGGTTTCGATAAATATGTCTTATATATCAGTCACCTGAATGCTCTATCAGCGACATGTTGTAACTGGTTGTTGGTCAGGATAAGTGCTTGTACTTGACATCCAGCTAGACTTTCCGCCTCCAGGATAGCTGTTTTCGTGCCCACCACCTCCAGCTGACCTATGTTGTTTTCTGGCAAATCTAAAACAAGGAAGAAATATTATGATCGTTCTCTCTTGATGTGACACATATCTTATTATAATCCATGACTCCTATACACTTCGTGATTTCTCATCAACCTATTCCTTCGCCAAAAGTTTTCAATAGACAACAACTACTGCCCCCTACAAGTTGTGATGGGTTCTTGGCAACATTTTATATTCATTAGAACCAATTCGTGGTACCCTGTACATTTCTTAGCCAAAGTTATGTTTTAACGTAGAACGAGAGTACTCCTTCATATCGATTTCATGATGATTGCGAACCTCAGACTTGCTGGATCAAATAATTCGAAAAATAAATTTCACCCCCAAAAGATGTTACGTTTACAAAATTCAAAATTCTAGATATCTCCAGGAATGATAGGAAAATGCTATTTATTGCCTTCATGCACACATAACATGGATTATATATAACATGACCCAATAATTCTTCAATTTGCATTCGAGGACAAAAATTTGAAATTAAAAAAATGAAAATTAAAAAAATTCAAAAAATGATCTATCATGATATACTCGACTTTTTTGTCCGTCAATTTTTTTTCTTCAGTATATACTAATTCAGTCAATTTGAATCGATTGGCTTTCAAATGGTTTTTTTGGCGCCAAAAATATTTACGATGATTTTTCGACATTTTCGTTCGAAAATCGAAATCAGCACGTCAAAATACGTTCGAGGACAAAAATTTGAAATTCAAAACAAATATTAAAAAAGTTCAGAAAACTATCCATCATGATATAATCGACTTTTTTGTCCGACAATTATTTTCCTTCAAATTCTCAGTATATACTAATTCGGTTATTTTAAATCGATTGGCGTTCACAGAATTGATCTATCTCTAACAGTTCTCGAGTTGGTCAGCTCTGAATCAGATTTCAGATGGTTTTTTCGAAGCCAAAAATATTTCCGATGAATTTTCGACCTTTTCGTTCAAAGGTTCGAAGTCAGCACGTCAAAATATGTTCGAATACAAACATTTGAAATTCGAAAAATTAAAATTAAAAAAGTTCAAAAAATTATCTATCATGATGTACTCGACTTTTTTGTCCATCAATTTTTTTTGTTCAAATTCTCAGTATATACTTATTCAGCCATTCCAGAATTGGCCTATCTTCAACCGTTCTCGAGTTGGTCAGCTCTGGATCAGTTTTCAAAAGTTTTTTGACGCCAAAAATATTTCCGATGACTTTTTGATATTTTCGTTCAAAGATTCGGAATCAGCACGTCAATATACGTTCGAGAACAAAAATTTGAAATTCGAAAAATTAAAATTAAAAAAGTTCAAAAAACTATCTATCATGATATACTCGACTTTTTTGTTCGACGATTATTTTCCTTCAAATTCTCAGTATTTACTAATTCGGCCATTTTAAATCGATTGGCGTTCACAGAATTGATCTATCTCTAACCGTTCTCGAGTTGGTCAGCTCTGAATCAGATTTCAAATGGTTTTTTTGAAGCCAAAAATATTTCCGATGAGTTTTCGACATTTTCGTTGAAGGATTTGGATTCAACACGTCAACATACGTTAGAGGACAAAAATTTGAATTTCGAAAAATTTAAATTAAAAAAGTTTAAAAAATTATCTATCATGATATACTCGAATTTTTTTGTCCATCAATTTTTTCTGTTCAAATTCTCAGTATATACTAATTCAGCCATTCTGCTAATTCAGCCATTCTGAATCGATTGGCGTTCGCAGAATTGGCTTATCTTTAACCGTTCTCGAGTTGGTCAGCTCTGAATCAGTTTTTAAATGTTTTTTTGGCGCCAAAACTATTTCCGATGAGTTTTCGACATTTTCGTTCAAAGATTCGGAATCAGCACGTCAATATACGTTTGAAAACAAAAATTTGAAATTCGAAAAATATAAATTAAAAAAGTTCAAAAAATTATCTATCAATATACTCGACTTTTTTGTCCATCGATTTTTTTGTTCAAATTCTCAGTATATACTAATTTGGCCATTTTAAATCGATTGGCGTTCGCAGAATTGGTGTACCTCTAACCGTTCTTGAAGTGGTCACCTCTGAATCAGTTTTCAAATGCCTTTTTTGTCCTCAAAAATATTTCCGATGAGATTTCGACATTTTCGTTCAAAGATTCGGAATCATACGTTAGAGGACAAAAATTTGAATTTCGAAAAATAAAAAATCATCTATCATGATATAGTCGACTTTTTTGTCCGTCAATTTTTTTTGTTCAAATTCTCATAATTTTTCACTCAATATTCTCCAGATATACGTCATTTTATAAAGTAAAAGTTCCACTTCACTCAATTTCATGTTGTGGTAGCACGGATAGGGGCGAAATAAGATAAAATGTCAAAAACTCGATTCTAATCTTGAGAGAGTTTTTTGGCATAAGTGAAGAAACTTTCAGAGGTCAGAAATCGTTTACTGTCCCATTGAATTACTTCTGGTGTAAACGTGGTAGAAGCAGAATTTCTTCCCTACGTGAAAGAAGTCCAAGGATTGTGTTTGGAAGTGGTCAGCCGAAATAGAGCAGATAAAATGAGTTTTTTATGTCTGATACCAAACACATTCATGTGGCCATCTCCCACGTAGAAAAAAAAATATCTGCTCTGTCGAAGAAAGTTATTCGGTTTTATAAACTTCATCAGGATTTTCTCTTTCGTTTCACAATATTTTCTCTTCTACAACATAAATTATTCCTAGAATGGTTTTATTTAAACGACTTGAGTTCATCTATGAAACTTCAAGTTTTTTCCATAACTCATGGAATGGCAGTTCTACTGTCCGGTTGAGAAGCTTAGTCAGTTATGTTAGGTGTTTTTTTTTTATTTTACAAGACGAGGCTGAAGTTGAATTCAAAAGTAATTGGCATGGTAGCACTAGACTGCTGAGTAATCATTGCCGAGGTAACATCTTCAACATGAATATGATTATATCTCAATTCTTCATCGGATGAATAACTCAAAACAAATATTGTTTAAAATATTGAGGAAGTGTGTCTGTGTTTTATCTAACTGTGCACTTTCAACAACTCCTTCAGATTAATTTAAGATTGTTATTACGCAAATAAATAATAGTAATCATCACCAACAACGCAAATAAAAGAATTGTTGAGTCATGCGACACTAGTCTGGCTTTGTAGGGATATAGACAATAAATATAACTTTGGAGGATTGTTTCAAATTCTTGGGGTTCTTGTTGAATACCCTCCGTGAGCACAAACACAATCTATCTCGTCTTGTGTTTGTGGACCTTTTGCTGAAAAAATCCTTACTGGTTTACGTTGTAGTACATGTTCAAGAGTTAGCAAAAACGTATGAGACTTTCTGGAGCTTCAACTGGCATTTCCTTATATGACTACAAAGCTTATTGTGCCATCATTTGGAAATAGAACTTTTAACTGGTAATGATCGGCTGTATTACCGAATATGCGCCAAACTGACTGACAGTTATAAGACAATAAGTATAGCTGAGGCACCAGTCAATCTAATAATAACACTGATACTCTTCAAACACGACTCGACCGGCGGAAGCACCAAACTCTTACGAAGGTTCAAAAAAGATGAACACCTTAATCTAGCGAACCACTATTATAATTTTTATGCAGTCATTGTCCACTATGGTTCTGGCGTTGAATGTGGTCATTATTACGAATTGGCCAAAGACAAAACGGACTGGTTTAAGTTTGATGATAGTTGTGTCACTGAATGTTCTGACGATGTCTTGAATTTATTGGAGCCTCTGGAGACGCCCTACATTTTATTTTATGAGAGAGAGGACATTAGCAGATCAGGATCTTGAGATGATGTGGTGCTGCAGGTTTTTTCGGGTTTTCCTGCAGCAAATGCGCCACTGGAATCAATCAAGTCGCCCCGGAGCGCCAATTAATTTTTGTTATCCTTTATATTTCATATTCCTTTCGTTTAATTTTTTTTACTTAATAAATTATTTTGCAAATAAACCTAGATATATTCACAGGTATGAATTTAGTAACCGTAACAAAGACTGTGAAGAACGTTCACTATAACTCCAATATGTTCCTTCTTTGTACTCACATGGAAACTTGTAAAATGGCACCGAAAGGCAGCTGACGCTGTGGATTGATTTCATGCTGGAATCGTGTTGATCCGGTGAGCAAACGCACATCGAGTTGAATCCGCAGTTATTTGATATGAGGCCATGACACCGAAATAGAAGAACCATCAGTATGTTCAGAATCAGAAGCATCGTATCTGAAAATGAAATGATATTGAGTCAAGAATGTTTCTGTAGCGGTAACAGTATTTTCAGTTGATGATCAATGTCTACTACTGAACATATTTTTATAATCCAGTATAGACAGAAGATATATATATATAGCTGTAAGCTGATGAGCTGATGATGATGAATTTTACTATACAGTGCGGCTTTTAATAGTCCACCTCCTCTGTTAAATTTAGAGTGATTCGACGTACAAACATGGGAAAAAACATTTTAGGGGGTATCACCGATACTACTTTTCGAAATCAAAGACATGGTGATTGCTCGAAAGGGTGCGTTGGGGGACACATTCCCTTAGAACAATTGGCATGGAGGGCCAAGTGTCACATCGTTGAGAAGAGAATTCAATTCTTTTTACAGCCATCTGAATATTTTCGAATTTCATGAATGCACTTTTATCCAATTTCGATCTTTATGCCTTTTGAAATTCTCAAGTTTATGTGCCCCTGGCCCCATCTGTCGAGTAACTGCGATGAATCTTCTCTTAAAAAGTAAAATCGGTAATAAAATTCTTTAGGGGAAAGTAGTTGCTTCCAGACGGTTATTGGCCTCAAAAAAAATGTGGAGGGAAGGGGATTTGAAAATTGTTGGCAAACTTTTGGAAGTTTATTCAAATCATGCATCAACTCTTCCTAAATACAATTAATTTTAAATAAATGAATGAAGCAGAAGTATACATTGATACTTGTCCTGGTTGACATGTGTATCGTGAAGTGCTTTAAACAGAGCTCTTTGATTAAGTATATAAAATTTGGTATGTACATCGATACTTCTTTCAAATTCCAATCAACCATACAGTTAGTTATTCAGTAAATGATGCCATAAAGGCTACCATACCCGTCATACAATGTATAGTGGGAATATTTCTAATGAACAACTCCCAGCTGAAATGGTAGAATCGACAATGTCAAAGTACCCTTCCACCATGTGGAAAATATGAGGCGAACATTTAACAGAAAACAACTACTTCCCTGGCTAATACCTACCACGACGGACATCGAATTACATCTAGATATTTATGCAAAGTTCTTCCAACAAGAGAAGACCCAATTGCAAATGCTTATTGTAATTATACAGCAGATTATACTTTAATTTGGCTAAGGAGGACCACCTGCAGACGAGTTTCGCGATTTTCGTTGCTCGTCAGTGACAGGGTAGGTCGAACAACATTGAAGTCGTCCTGGCCCAGCCCAATGAATCATAATCCACTGTATAACCAATATTTCTCAGTCAGTCTTGACGGGACCGATTAGTTATATTTCGGAAGAGCATCGTCCATGAAAGTATCTATAAAACAGAGACAGATCGCCAATCTTCCTCTGTTGTCTTTTTTGGTGCTGCACTATAGTATTCCAGGAGAGTTCGGATCTGTGCCTTATATATCATGATCAGTTTTCTGGGTAGAGCCCTTTTCCCCTTTTTGGGGACGGAAATGTACCCAAATATTAAAAGAGGTTGAAGAACTTGCAAAGACCCACCCAAAACCTACCCAAAACACCAAAACTCCGAAACTTTCATTCGACGCGCACTTCGGCAACAAAGTTAGCATTCTTAAGACCTATAAACTTACTGATCTAAGCTGATTAAGCTTCGCGCGTCGAGTAAAAGTGATATAGGTGGTGTTTTGGGTAACTTCTATTTCTTGAATTGTATTCACACCAAAGGTTCCAAATATCCTTTTTGGATATGAGGCACTAAATATGTCATATGAAGTCATTCATCGTATGAACACGAGAAGGAATTCTCCAAAATTAATCCCAAAATGGCTGAATGTTGACCAGAAGCGTGCAAGGGTAGGCCTCTGATCTGTGCTCGGTTTCAGGAAGACACAGACTTCTCAAGCCATGTTGTTACTGTGGATGAAACTTGGGTACATTTTTACGACCCAAAAACAGAGCAGCAATCGATGGAATGGGGACACTCTGGTTCTCAAAGGACTACGAAGTTTGGTGTTGAAAAAATATGCTGGAAAATTTCTTGCTTTCGTTTTTGGGATTGCCATATTGATTGATTATGTATGTTCGACTACCAAATTTTACTTCCATAGTAGACTAAGAATTTGTCAATATATATTCATATGTCAAATAGTATTTGTCAAGACATGATTATCAGTGCATCCTGTCGTCAATTTCTACACTGAGAACCGCTAGACTTTGCAGGTCTTGCTTCTTGGGCATTTTCCAGAAATGTAACATTCCATCTCAATACAAAAAAATTTAATAAGTGAGGTATGAAATGCATAATTCACATAATATGAAATTTATTCTGTTGAAATTCAATTTCCGTTACACTAAACCATTTGGAAACAGTATACATTCACTCAATTAATTGCTCTTGTTTAGAATGCTGGAATAAGTAATTGGAACTCTAAATAAAAGAGTATTCCAATTAGAGAAATACCTCCTTATAAATATTCATAGCATTTAAGGGGCGTTCGCCCTATAACAGAGAATCGTTATTTCCCATTTTCTGATTGTTGCAAATCCGATTAATTGAAAAGTGAACAAACATAATAAACGTTCAACATCTCGCGAGAACGTTTTCAGGTGGTGAATGTCCCATTCGGCACAACAAAACGCAATTTTGTTCTGCCGAGAAAATTAACTTGTTTATTTAGGGTGTAATTTGAATTTCAATTGGTCTGTTTCTTCCTGGGGTTGGGATGCAAACGCATTTTCGTATATTGAAATCATAGAGGGACAAACGAAACAAATACAAACGGTGATAATTTGCAAATTAGGGGATGGGGAGGAATTAATGAACAGGAGAGTAATTACTGTGTTTCTCAGGTGGATTTGGTAGGAAGTTTCATTCGAATTTCCATTTCCAATAATTTCAGTGTAATGGGTTTCCTGTGAAACATCAGAAACTTTAGATGCAAAAAGTTATAATTCTCATAAGCAAAAACTCATATAAAAACAACTACTATACAATTATATGCAAAAATACTTATGAGTATAAATGAAAACAATTCCGTGATACATCAATTAATCAAAATAATATAAAAGTATTCATTACATTCTACAGGCATTAAAGAATTCGACTGATGAATAAAAGGAATTTGCAGTCAGATATTCCTCCAAAGATCGTTGGAAGATACCCGTAGTATTGCTTTCTTTGAAATATGGATGCGATGCATTATACAGATCGGGCGAAAATTTAACGCATCAAAGTGTGTGCCATGGCCATGCGATGTGCTAGACAAGAGGCAGTCGATCAGCACATAATATTAATGGTAAGACTGGGACTGAGACTGAGACTTGAGTAGAAGGAATCACTCGACTGGCGGCGGTTGATTCTGGGAAGCAGTGGTATAGATGAGGCGAAAAAACTCTTCAATGCATAACGTCACACATTTGGTGAAGGTCGACTTTATAGGTGGGTATTCACTAGAGCATTCGATCTGCATGAGCACCGAATGAGCACATGAGTAACTCAGTTCAAGCTCAGGCTGAGCTCAGGATGCATCAGACTGCGTAGTGTCTCCTGGCACATGGGCACCGCATGAGCATCGATCCGCAGTTTTAGTCGGGAATTAGGTGGATTACTCGGGAACTGGGGGCATTACTCGGGTATTACTAGGAAATTATGGGCATTACTTGAAAATTATTGGGCGTTACAGGTATTACTGGTGTATTAGTCGGGCATTAGAGGAATTAGTTAGGAATTATTGGGCATTACAGAAATTATTCGGAAGTGAGAAAATAAATACTGCACAATTATAATAGTTGAAAGGGCAAAAAAATGTCTGCAGAACATGGAAATCATTTGAAAAATTAAAGCAGTTGCGGAAATCCTAATTGTGCATTAAAAAAAAGTGGGGCTTCAGGCTTGCACTTGGCATCACAACATAGAAAGATAATTTTATATGTTTATTACTTTTCTGACGGGCATTACTGACATTACTTGGGAGGTATTACTTGGGAATTATTTGGGGGGTATTACTCGGGAATCACTTGGATATTACTCGGGAATTACTTGAGTATTAGAGGCATTACTTACGATTTTTGGGAATTAGTGTACACAATTTTCTTATCGATTTCCCCCTCGCTTTATAGTGATGCTGTTAACTGATTTATTATCCTAAAATGAATTAAACAATATAACACTTCATAACCTCAAACCTGATCAGTTTCGAGAATTTTTTCAGATTACCTGTTACCATAGGTCACATGACGTATATTGATAATTCGTCCATCTCTGTAGCAAATTTCAATTTATTTACCCCAACCATTCATTAACTGTTCATGACAAAGCTAGTCGCTGATTAAAATATCAATAGACCTTGGTTTGGTTGCAGTTAGGGAGGCTTTCGGCGAGAAACATAATCCGATTGTGATTGGGAAACATTGAAGAAGACACTATCCTGAAACATTACTATGTTTGGAGCAGCAAGAGTACTATATCCCTTCCAGGTGTCACTTTGTGAAATAATTTAAATGAAATTCACATACGCACAAACAGTTTTTCATTATCAATCAGAAATATCTGCAATTGGTGTACAATCATCTCTTATACAAACAGATGCTGTGAATAATTGATTCACCCAGTATCGTCCACATTTGACGTCGGAATAAGAAATTCAATGCAGACCCATGAGTAAACTGAAAACGCTGTCAAGCAATTGGCACTCCACTCAATTTTCACTTATTCCGCTTTTTATAGAGTTCAATGCTTCCCGCTGATTACTTTCGGATTAGCGCCACAGCCTCCCAACAAATTGACTAAAATCGCTTCACCGCTCCGAAATCCGTATTCGTAATGGTGCCAAACCTGAGACCCAAAAAAGAAATTATGCTTATCGCTGCTATGTGATGATTAAGTAGGGTTACGTGGTATTTCGAGTGTTCAATATCGCGCCAGATGTCGAGAGAATTCACATTTGTATTCGCCGAAAGCAGTGAAATGTATATGACGAGTTTGATCCTGTGAATTCGTCGAAATCCAGATGTTTTGTTCTCTTGTTGGACAGCCAGTATTAGAAAATATGCATAGAATCAAAACATCTATTGCGTTCTCAAGCTCAATGATGAATGATGTAATTGGTTAAATTTTGAGCTCATTAGCAGAGTTGTCTTCCTCCACTATATTTTTCGTTTGTCTTGTTTCGCTATACCTACATTCTATCTTTCTTCGTTCGCTACACCAAAAACATTTGTCTTCTTTTAATTACACCTTCTGTTTGTCTTCTTTCACTGCTTTTTCTATTTATATTATCGTTATACACTTTCTATTTGTCCTCTTTTACTAGAAATTCCATTTGTCTTCCTCCACTATATTTTTCATAAATTTTTATTACTCAACTTTCCCTTCTTTTCGTGCAATACACTTTCTTTCGCTACAGTTTTCATTCGCCTTTATTCACTACACTTTTCATATTAGCATTTGACGACACACATACATTTGTCATAGTTTACAAAATTTTCTATTTGATTTTTTCCTCCACACTTTCCATTTGTCTCCTTCCTCCACACTTTCCATTTGTCTCCTTTCTCCACACTTTCCATTTTTATTTTCTCTCTGCATTTTCTATTTTTATTTTTTCTCTACATTTTCCATTTGTCTCCTTTCACTGTTTATCGATTTATCCTATTCCTTTGCATTTTCTATTTGTCCTCTTCTACTACATGTTTCAATAGTCTTACAACCTACAATATTTTCATTTAATTCATTCATTTCTTTAAATCCACTTTTCGTTTTGTTTCTTTCACTACACTTTCCACTTCTATTCTTTCACAACACTTTCTATTTGTCCTCTTGACTACAATTTCCATTCGTTTCGCTACACTATCTATTTGTCTTCTTCCACTACAGCTTGCGTTTGTCTTGTTCCGCTACACTTTCTACTATGGGGACCGTAATTTTTTAAAGTGCGATACCCAATATGTGCCAGTTTGATTCTGTTTCTTTTCCGTTTTTCATCATCATCAGACGAGGTAACATTATTTTTGGAAAGTATGTTAGTACCATTGAGTAGTTGAAATAATCAGTGATAGAATGGCATCTAAAAAATACGGACAGAAAATTGAGCAGTTTTGTAGACGTGTTCGAGAATCAAAGACAGATATTCAATTTTTCGGAGAAAAGCTGAATGTTTTGGAGTAGTTGAATAATTTAGATATTCAAGACAGTTTTCAATCGAAAATTACCTCAATTAAGATACCGATTACATACGTATGTTTTTTTTTAATTATACCCAACGAATCATTTTATCTGAGGTTCATATGCCTAAAGCGGTTCCATACCTGACTAATAGACTAAAATGTCTTGCTGAAGTTCTCAGGTTGAATAATCTTGCCATTGGGTTTACAATATTTTCCATGGTTCGGTTGTAAGGAATCTGATTCACAAAGTTTTATTCCGGTTTTAGTGTATTCTTTTAGAATTGCCCAAATTATTACGGAAACTCCTATTAACTGAAGTAAAATTTTTTCAAATTAAATAATTGAATGGTCCTATGCTCTTTACTATTTTTTTTTGGATATTTCCGATAATATTTCCACAAGCTTCCTAATTTTTTGCATTTGGAGGAGAATCTGATCCCCCCTACCAAATTTTTTTTTGTCGTCATTTTCACATCTGAAACGGACATATATTTTTCAGTTATTTTACGCTTTCTCCATCTAGAATTCGGGAGGTGGGGAGTTAAATTTTTTGAAGTTTGGATGATTTTCAGAATTTTTACGAATTTTTCCAATTCTACTTTCGTGACTTTTATCGAGGGGGTCCAACTTCTCCAACTGACTGGTGGTAGAACAGACATTTTATTTGTGGCACAGCCGGAGTGCTCGAAATAGAGCAAGTGTTTGAAACATCAGTTATCCACGAATACTTTATGTTATTTTTGTCAATTGGTGCACTTTGAAATCATAAATACTGGTTTCATTATTACAAGTGATGGAAATAAGAACTTATAATGTAAAAGGTTGAATTCGTGATGTGTAATCAGTATACCTTTCGTTAATGTTTGAATAAAAGTTTTGCATTTGTTTGTAATATTCAATTTGACGTTACAAGATACTCCAGTCAGATCAATAATCATAAAATTATCATTCAGACTCCACTGTTCTCGAGTTGTTGATGTATCCATGGTAACTTTAAAAAACGCGCGTTTTTGAAAGTTCGATTTGCATTAAATAGGTAAAAAGGGGCACCTATTGAAAAAATTAGTTTTTTGGTGGAAAAATAAAGAATTTAAAATTTGTCTGATGGTTTCATGAAACACTGACATATGTCATACTGTAAATCTGTGTGAATTGAGTTATAATTTTTCTTCTCAATGACTGAAAACTAATATTTCCATTAATATTTGATAGAACACTTTAACATATATACTATTTGGATTAAGTATTATAGCTATAACTCCTTTCATGGGAATTCCATTGCAGTTGCTGAGCAGTATAATGAATTCATAAAATATCTAGTTTTATGGACCCAAGGTGGATGGATATTTTCTGAGATGAAAGGCAACTTCCAGACGAACCGGGAGCAGCTACGTAATTATGTTTACGTTTCTCTCGTTCTGCTTCATCAGAGTCCGATATTAAAATGCGGACGGATATTATATTTACTTAAGGTTATTATGGAGTCAAACCAGACCCTCCGGATCTTACCGCAAGCTTCTACAAGACAATATTAAACCGAGTAACGATATGAAATCAATGTATGCTTTCAATTAGGAATTTTTTTTAAATAGGTACCGGTGAAATTAACATTTCTTTTCAGTAGAATTAATAAGCTATGTTCGACCATTTCCTAAATAATAAGGTTCTGAGTGCAAGAAACCGCAAAATGATTTGTTTTTTTTTGTTTTCCCAGTTCACCAATTGATCATGTGCCAATTTTCAACCTATCATGTATTTCGGCATTTTCAGAAACCCCATTGACTGGGCTTTAATCGGCAATTTACAAATGATAATAATAATAATAATAATAATAATTTACTGATCGATTGAGACATTTTTTTGGATTGACGTGGCCGTTACTTGATGGAAATCAATAGTTATGACATTAAGGTAAAAAACGATTGAAATGTCCACAAAATTTATTGTCTTTGTGACAATTTATTGTCAATTTATTGTATTGTCGTAAAGACAAAGCGATACCAAAGGATGATACTCCAGAAGAAGTGAAATGAAGAGAGGAGCTCCGGCGACAACAGCGTCTACCCCAATGGGACCCAATAATTGACTAATCACACCTTGGTTTCCAGCTATCACAAGAAAATAGCCGAATGTAGCTATCCGCCAGTTTGAGGCATCACGCAGCAGCAAAGTTTATTGAGTCTTCAGAGAAATTGTATTCAATAACCCTCTGGAGTTCTCAGGAAAAAATTCGAGGTACCAACGTTTCGTAGGTATAAGCAATATTTCAAACTCAAAATCATCCCTGTATTACATATTTCCAACCCCTTCTGAAACCGGTATTTCCACAAAAATCCAAGGTAAGTACTGAATAGAAATCACAACACATTCTAAATGCCTGTCTCTATTCACGACAAGCTCCAGAGCGTTTGAAACTGAGACTGGAGACGCGGTCTGGAATCCAAATAAATAAATATGAATATTTTATCACGACACCTCTCACGTTATGTCGGCTATCAAAGGAAGGCAGACATTCCGCTCTCCTCTCGGGATATCGTCCTTTCCGGAGATGAACCATCATAAAAAAGAACTCCACATCCTGAAATAGAATCGCTAATACTTTGCGAACACATGAAGTCATAGGGATGTGACGTTCAGCGACTGAAAGAGAATAATTTTATTGTGGCTAGGGAAGCAAAGCTGATAACGATAATGGAGAATATATACAGTTACACTCTTCAAAAAGACGCCAACTTTGAGAATAGTGTACCCGACTGAATTTTTTTACTAGGTGATGTGTCTCCGCAGAATTTATTTTGTTGTATTCTCCACCATATGTCATAAATGGCGATATCTTGAAACAGAAATATTCAGTATGTCGTCAAGAGAAGATCTGAAGAAATGTATAAAATCGAAAACGCTGAACACCGAACCTATATCCGCTCTTTATATTGATACGAAATACCCTATGCCCCTATGGCGAACTGTTACCTAGCACTTTAAATAGTTTCGAGAACTCAGCAAGCAAGCAGCAGCTAGAATGAGTTGGAATACGTCACGATCATCGCCTTATCTAAGCGTGAAACACCGACACTACTTCTAGATTTTTTAAATGGGCGATTCTAGATGTTTTCGTCACCGTAAAAGTTCTCGATGATTTCAGCGGGCTATACGGACGTGGCGATTCGAGCGAACGGAGGAGTTAAACTCGAAATCTACAGGAATTGAACTTGATATTTACGTTTAAGTTAATGGAGGTTTAGAATAGTTCAAGTTGAAGTAAAAGTTTAACCTCGGTCATTACCTTCAGTCCTAAACATATGAAAAATAATATATTGTAAATAGCAATATCGTCATCAATGTGATGGGTTCTAGGCTTGCTTGGAGGTTTAGAATAGTTCAAGTTGAAGTAAAAGTTTAACCTCGGTCATTACCTTCAGTCCTAAACATATGAAAAATAATATATGGTAAATAGCAATATCGTTATCAATGTGATGGGTTCTAGGCTTGCCAACGTATAATATTTGGCATCAGAAAAAAACAGGGAATCAACTAAGCAGATGGGAGTATGGAGATACGGAGATTTCGACTTCGTCAAATTATTCATTTTATTTATTTCAAACTCTCCGGCACACTGTTCTAACTTTTTTCGAATTCACGAATATCATTTCAGATGATATATCAGACCATATTATTAGACAAATACGTAACATTTAATTAACGCCTTTTTTGATCGAAAGATAATTTTTTGTGAAGTAGGAGTATGTTACATATATTTGACCTTTTTTTTAATATTGGTAGTAGCTTCAGTTCGGATCTGTGACCACTTCCATTTATTTTATATGTGACTCTTTGAAAAGAAAAACTTTTATAATCCGATTTTAGCGATTGTCACTCTTACTACTTGTTGCGAAGTGTTTTAATTTCGATAGATCCTTTTGGATATTGGGTTAACTGAAAATCATACATGACCATTCTCGCAGTTTCTCAACAGAATGAGTGTTTTTTCAATAGCTTACCGATATTATTTTTACCATAGGTAATGTCAGGTTCAGTCAATTACTCTTATCTAATGTGAGTTGTGCTCTAAAGAACATTTTGTTCGCGTAGACGAAGAGTTTGTTCGATAGTATTCATTTGAATTTTCTTGTCATGTGTTGCTTTCTTCAGAAATAACTAATTTTTCAACCTCCTATTGGTTATCATATTAATAAAACTTCATTTCAAATAACCAGCTATGACAAATCGAGTGGTACCTCAATGAAACATCTTTATCATAAAAGTTTCCTCAAATCTACGACCCCAATATAAGCTCCTACACGAATAGCACCGGTGGAGTGTACCTTGTCTAAAAATAAGTGTATAATTTCAATATTCGAAATAGGAGTCTTGCAGACCCATATTTTTCAATTTCCAAGGATTATTCTTAAAAAAAACCGGCAAATACCCCCTCACACCCTGTATACCCTTAAAACAAATTTAAAAAAGTGTTTGGAAAAGTAATGAAATACCCACTCACCAGTCTTTAAGATATGCCTAGCTTGTCCATATTATGTTTTTGGTATTCAAACATATCCGTGATCTGAAATAAAATGAAGCGTATATAAATAACAATATCTTCGTTGCAACGGGAAGAAAAAGCAAGCAATTCTGAGAGTGATATTTTTTGTCGAATCAATCCAATGAAGAAAAAGAAAAAATAAGCCCCACTTGAAGGAAATAAAACACTTCATACCCTAATTACCATTTCCGATCATAAGCCTTTACACTCAGTACAACCCGTTTCAAAGAAAAAGGAACGATTTAAGTTTACAACGCAATTTACCTAAAATGAAACTGTAGTCATTAAACTGTAATTGAAGTTTGGAATAGAAAGTAGGAGAATAAAAAAATCGTTAGAGGAAACTCAAGAGCCATTAGGAAACATCAAGTAAAATTGAAAATAAAAATCAATTCGCCAAGTTGAGGAAATAAGGGTGCTACTGAACACTGGAATGTTTGCATGCTACCAAAGCGCGTGTTGATTAGTTAACTACTAGTGAAACCTTCAACACGATAATTATTCCATTTTCCGTCTCAACTCAAATAGTTTAGAGTTTGATGGCCCATTATCATTATTGAGCAGATACCCCAAACCGTTCTTGTAAATAGCAATACAATCTAATTGTCTACCATCATCCACTGATTTTACTAATTTTAATTTCTGAGTGGTGATTTTATGCATTTGGAGTGGTGAAATGGATTCAAGGGAAGCTGCTTGATGCAGCTTCCCTTGACGTAAAAACTCGCAGAATGATTCATCTTTCTGGAGCTTGCATCCTAAATCGTCCGTTCCACGGTTGCACCTTCTCGAACAACAGGAAGGAGTTGAATTTTTTAGTTTGGAGTGTACATATCAGAATGGTACTGGATGAGCTTGTAAAGTGAACTGGAGTTCAGATCCCCTTCTCTGCTTGGTCTAAGACCATGAGAAAGCAGGGACTGTATCATTCCTTTTCAAGGTAGCAGCCCGTGCATCCAATGAACTCAATGATGATTCTGAACCGATTGACCAAAACTTCGTCACAGAGTTGATGCCCGTTCAGCAAAAAGCTCACAACTGATGAGACTGAAGTACTTCTGCAGTTACACAAGGATAAGCCAATGCATGGGGTAAGAACATTGAAGAAAGATTCATAATAGCCCTCCATGATGATGTCTCCAAGACCCTGATCTACCGTAGTCGCGTGTTGGGTATAGAAGTCCCGGAAACTAAGTACATGCAGAGCATATCGTGGGGCGCCCGAGACCATAATACATTTTCTGTCTGTTTGTCAAGCTTTTGCGGTCTCAGCCTTCATCCACAGTCAGCCGAATCCAGTGAAACTACTCTTCATCCACCTGTAGGAGAATACAAGCCTGATGTAGTCCTTCTCGACCATCAAAGTATTACAATTTTCGTCATAGGGTTTACTGCTCCGGACGAAACGAGGAGAAAAACGTACTAAATATCGATTACTGTTTGAACAAATCATTGTGTTGAAATAGTGATATCATTGGAATGATGGACACGCTGCTCTCGAATCTGAAAATCATACCAGCTTGCCGTAAGGTGGCTGAAATCTTAGCCAGGAGAATGCAGAAGTCCGTCCAAGTTATGACTAAGTAGGTAAGTTTTACTTTTCAACCGTTTTTCTGAAAATGAATATGCAGAAAATAAAATTTGCTTGAAAAGTTGAATGAAAGACATCCTGTATAAATATATTGTATATATAAATTGTCCAGGTTAATTATGGAGACTTTCTTTCAACCGAAATAAACTTGGCGTTCTTAGATTTGATGAGTGATCTTGGTCTTTTCATAAATATACAGTTTGGAATCCATCTTCGAATTTATGGTATTAGTGGATTCTCTATCACTTCCAAGGAAACTTATTTCACGTGAATAGGCTAGAAATAAGAGTTAACTTTGATAAATTGGGTACAAAGCACGCAGTCAATCATCACAGTTGAGAAATGTTTTCCCACGATATTTCTGCTCTTTCATCCCTCTAGATTCTTCATCGATAACAAATCATCCACAATCTATTTCCAAAGGAATTCAATTCGTTTCCATTATACTTTTATTCCCTGAGGTATTACCAGAGACGACACTGAAAAGCCGAAAAAACATATCAGTCAAGGGAAAAGGATATACACAAACAAATCCGATTTGTCCCAACACTTTCGAAGATTTATGTGACTTTTTATAAGTTGGACATTTCCAACAAATGATTCGTTCTTGTGAAAGTTCGTAATGGCGTCCATATGTCAAGACTCGAATGGCCAAGGATATTTCGGATAACTAATTGATGATTGTTCAAATTCGATGATGGACCTGCAACTATCAGTTTTTACTGACATAGTATTCATATAACCGATATACAGGGTGCCAGTTTACCAATATCAAGCATGGCGATCTAGATTTTCTAAAGCGATAAGAAGTTGGTTGAATCAGTGCACAGTTGGTAATATCCATGAAAATTGATGATCTGGAAGAAAATTTAACCTATAATGATAAGTTTTTGGAATACAAACATGCTTTGGATTTTCTATTATTTTTATTCACATAAGACAAATTAAGTTTCTTGCAAAAATATTGTCGAAGCAGTTTTTTGCGAAGAATTCAAAAATGACATCACTTCCATTCCAACGAAAAAACAATCGATAATCAAGTATAATATTTCTTGTGGACACCATATTGGATTTCCATATTTTTCGATGACTAATGTGTGGTGTATCACACAAGATATTTCGGACTCAAGAGTTCAAATCTCGAAAAACTATTTTTAAAGAGGGTATTGGAAAAAATACCAGAATTGTTTGTCCAAAGTTTGGTCGGGGGAGTTTAATTCTGAATGGAAAACAACAACAGAACATCGCCTTTTTCTCACAGAAATTTCGTTCCAAAATGTCATTTTTGAAGTGGGTCGTTATCTCCATGATTTCCCATATCTGCACCGTGAAGTTCGATGGAAGTAACACTTCAATGTCTTCATGTTTGGACGTGGAAGACGGTAACAATACACCAAAATCTCAACGCCGCTGGATCCGAATACCGTCTCCAACATGCTTCTCACAACTCTCCAATTCAGCCCATCAATTCCACAGGACAATTTTGGAATTGTAAGATCCAACAAAATCTGGTCCACAATCTCAATCTGGTAAGGCTCCTCCAGACATCTTCATAGGACGGTTTATTTCGAGATTGCTTCTTGGTAATCACGAAGGAGATGTTTCTCTGGCTCTTCTTGAACTGTAAAAAATCTTCAACTCCTGGGCTCTGTTGGCAAAATTCTCAGCTGGCGCGTGGTCATCAGATGCCTTGATTAAGTCTTGTGGCTCGTCTCGAGTGAACCCATATGAAAAACTTTCTGTCCCTTGGAGTTTATAACTTCTGGAACAACATATCATTTTCTGGTTGATGGGGCGAACTTGGTGTTGATTTCCAGCGTAAGGAGCCAACCTACTGAAATGGACGACCTTAGGTGTTCGTCAGGGTAGCTCGTCAAGGTGGCTTCACAGCCAAACCAGGTCACCTAGCATATTCCTTGATGTCATAGGCCATCTTCAACCTGTCGCTGGCATCCATGATATCCAAACGGATTCGTTCATGGATGTCATCCATTTTCTACTGAAGCTTCCTGACCCAGTCCTCTTCCGCAGTGTTTTGTGTTTTTCTGTAATGTATGAGTGACCTAATTTTGGTAATTATCCACGATATCAGATGATTTTTTCGGCATGTTTTGCTTTGGTAATTTCTGGGCGAGGACAATTTTCAACATAGCATATCAAATTCATCCCATAAGCGCAAGAGTGGTACATAATCGATGGAGGATAGTTTGTCAAATTAATTATCGTGAATTGACATGCCAATCGGAGTAAGTATTTCATGATCTGTGAATATGTTTTTATCATCGGTGAAAATGAGATCAATAACGGATGATTCATCGTTGATTCGGTTGTAGTTTTTCTTGAAAACGTTAAAGGTATGTTTTCATTTGTACTGATAGATCAACTCCTGTAAAAAATAAAGCCATTTGAAAATGACGTCTGAGTCACTTTGACAGCGATAAAAAAAGTGCATCCTTTGGTTATAAATCCGATACCCGTTTCATGAAAGATATTGGAGAGTTTAGCATCAGGTCACGACCCCTACCGGGGGTCTGTTTACAACTGTGCTTATGAACATCACAGTTATTATTTAAGAAAACTAATATTTTCACTTCAGATTAACACTCGAAGGATATGAAAAAACACTGTAGAGATATGAAAAAACACTCGAGGGGACTACAACAATAATTCGAAGAAGATGAAATTGAACCGAATTGCAAATGATAATGATCAGAGTATTCCACCAGAATATTTTGATAACACTTCAAACTGATACTTGAGGAATGTGAAAAACCACTAGAGAGAATCAAAACACTAAGACAAACACGATAAATTAAACGAAACTGCAAATGACGATGATTTCATGTAAACAAAGAACTTTGCTTAGGCGTCATTTTCCTAGCGACAGTAGCGGCACCATCGGTAGATTTACTCTCCACTTGTTCGCTCTTAATTCAACCGCCATTTCAACAATTTTTGACATGTCGATATCCTCTTAATGTACAATTTATCTTGGACTTACTGTACGGTAGACTGAGCATTTATTGATTCGGTTTGATCTCACATCGGCATGTTAAACATTCACAGCTAGTAGCCAATTGAAATTTAGATACCAGGTGTACACTGATCATTTCCCACAATTATAACGGAAGCAACATATACAATTATTCCGTAGGGAACATCGATTCGAATATGCATCATGTCCATTGCGGCCAAGCTGCGGTGTCACCAAAGATAAATGATACACGCCGCAATCAACTTTCCACTAATCAAACGCTGGCAGTTATGTACGATTCCTGTTACATAAAGTTCGTTAACTCGGAAAGTCAAATAATGAAAAGTGCTGTTGATATTGACTGAATCGGATTGTGTACAGAATGCAAGTGATCGTACACCGAGAAATAACTTTAAAGACCATTATTAAAACTTTAGTATTGGTAATCGAAAAAAGCACCTTTATTTGGGACTGGGTCTCACTTTGATTGCCACAAGGGGAAGAAAGACCCAGTCAGAGTGTTTAATTGCCACTATCAAACTAAAATTCAAATATAAAGTAGTGCTACCTACAATCAACTGAAGTACTTATAGTAATGACACAAAGTACTTGATACATAATTTAATTTTTGTTACCTTCGATTTCATTCAGTATAAGAGAAATGTTTATTTATGATACAAGGGAAAGAATTAGGTTTTAGCTCGCGGTTGTGTTGTCTCTGAGAGCTAAAATCTATTATTTTTCCCGTGTATACTACACTACTTTTTCTGTGACGATTCAATAGTGAAAAAAGTGAAATGTCTTAAGACCTTTCAGTTCGCAAGATCTTTCCTATTTTCTCTTATGAACAACGATTTCATCTACATATTCAAACGCGGTTCATAGCTGCATCGATAGGATTGCGGTTTACTACGCCATAGGTACGTGATTCAAAGCGACAGTTGGGCATCTTTTTCTCATTTTAATCAGCTTTTTTCGAACTTAGGAATACAGGCCGGTTATGTTAATAGTGTGCAGGTTGAGTGATGAAGGTAGGAGGTTGGGTTAGAGCTCAGGAAAAATCTAATATTTGGCAAACATATTTGATACAAATTCTATGGGAAAACAACCACAGAAGAACATTCCCATTGGTTTGAAGGTCTGGAGGCATTGCATGTTTGTTGTAATAACTGTATCGAATCAAAAGGAGACTATGTTGAATAATAAAATATTTCGACTCCCAAATTTTGTTTACTTGTAGTGTAAACTAAGAATTTTTCAATTCCTCCTCGTATCATACTCTTCACATCGTTCCATGTTGTCTTATTCTATACGAAACGTCGGAACAAGACATGATGATAAATTCGCTGTAATATACCTCCCGCAAAGAAAGATAACACAGCACGTAAAAACTCGAAGAAGCGCTATTTCTTCTCGGCCATCCTTGATGCCGCGGAGCATAATGTTGATGAGCCATCGTAAAACATTCAAGCATCGCTGGGCCTCATCACTTGACGAATGATCCCCTGAATCCCGGTCATTTACCCAAATTGACGGAATCTGCTCTTACATACACAGATAAAGCATCCGAATCGCCTTCTTTCGAGATTTATCGCCGAGGCGCTTATAACTGGCAATATATTCAGGTCTTTCGCGATAATTTCTCTAATATCTGACAGATATTATAGAAGGTTTGAATATTACACTCGAGGGATAAAACTTTATTTACGGCTTGGTGCTTCTGGTTTTCCGGGGAATTTCGGCGACTCACGGCCGGGATTTCGATTTAAAGATTTCGATATGAGGAAATCCGCTGACCATTTTAGGGGTGGCTGAACGGGAGAAAGTCTCGTAACTGGGTTCGAGGGTTGGGTATAAGTGAGTTCTTTTACGATTGTCATCAAAAGTTCACTAACTTTCCGAAGATTCGATTCGATAAAAAGCACTGTATCTGTTTTGTCTGGAATAGTTTCTTTTCATGTTTGAATGGGTAATCACCTGAAATTTTCGAAATTTTCAAGGAGAAGAAAAACTCTTTGAATTTTGTTCGAAAATATGGATAGAATATTCATAAAATCTATTGTGGAATCATCTGCGACTGAAAGACAAACTTTAGTCGCTATTTTCCATCGTTCAAGATAACCTCTTGGGAAGTATTCATGTTAAAAATGGGAACATTCTCCATGAAAATTGAAAAATGAAAAATGTGATTTTTTGTAATATCTAACAAAAAACAACTACTTCCTCGGCTAAAGCCACGCTGGACATTGAACAACATCTGATAGATATTGTGAAACGACTAACTGAAGAAAAAAATCTGAAAGTGAAAATTCGCATAGTTGATTTTTTTATTTATCTCTAGTTTTCATTAAAAATTCAATAAGTTAGATAAGGAGAATGTTATTCAAAAATATCACTCACAGAAATCGTTCATTTCATTGAAGCAATACATTTTTGTCAACAAAAATCTATTTCGCTTTGCCAATTTCAATGAATATAAATGAAAATTTTCACTTTCAGATTTTTTCTCTTCAGTTAGAGTCTTTTCACAATATCTATCAGATGTAGTTCAATGTTCAGCATGGCTTCAGCCAAGGAAGTAGTTGTTCTCTGTTGGATATTACAAAAATATTACATTTTTCAATTTTCATGGAGAATGTTCCCATTTTCAATGAGCAAAACTTTGTTTTCTTGTCTCTATTTTCGGAAGTCAGATTGATGGACAGATAGGTAGATAATTCATTTGACTCTATCATAAACAATCACATCTGGATAGCAGGCTATTTGTGGTATGTTGGAAATACTGAGAGAGGTGAACAAATAAAACAAAAATAGTGAAATAGGTAGGTATGGTGACATTTCAAACATATAATTTATTGAAACAGGAATTATATCGCCTGTTCCCGTGTGAAACGCTGACTATGGGTCTAGGACATTTTGACGCGGCCAACTGGGCGCAAGTCAACTCGGTGTGGAGTCATTACAGGAAAATTATGTGCAAGCATTTCTATTTTGCCGACAGAATTCATTTTGGTTATTCAGTTATCATCTTGGCCTTGCCGTTTGAAGACCTTTATCTCGTAATGAAGTTTTGATTTTTGAAAGAGATCGTTGATATTCGAAATATATATTTGGCGCAGTCGGTAGGACACTTGGAATTCACCGTACCGAACGTGCAGTTTTTGTTCCCACGATTTACCGACCTTGATTCCGTTCTGTGGAAATTTAAAACTTATCACTGAGGCGCTTATAACTGCCAATATATTCAGGTCTTTCGCGATAATTTCTTTAATATTTTACAGATATTATAAAAGGTTTTAATATTACACTCGAGGGTTGAAATTTTATTCACGGATTTGTGTTTCTGGTTTTCCAGGGAAATTCAGCCGACTCACGACCGCTGGGATTTCGATTTAAAGATTTCGATTTGAGGAAATCCGCTGACCATTTCAGGGATGGCTGGACGGGAAAAAGTCTGGAGGGTTGAGTATATAAGCGAGTTCTTTTTACGATTGTGATCCAAAGTTTACTAACTTCCCAAATATTTGATTCAATAAAAAGTCCTATATCTGTTTTGTCTGGAATAGTTTCTTTTAATGTTTGTAGGAATGTTAAATAAGGAGAAAAACTTTGTTTTCTTATTCCTCTTTTCGGGAGTTTTTATGGATAGATAGATAAGTGTATATGGTCATATCATAAACAATCGCATATTTCTAGCAGGTTATTCGTGGTATGTTAAAAATACTGACATACGTAGACAGGTGAAAGAAAAATACTTGAATAACTATAGTGACAACTCAAACATATACATCAACTATCAGACCCAGCAGACGTCCTGCCTCATCACCGTGTCTATTGATGTGTATATTTTTTATTCGCCGATCAACCATCTCAATATAATTTTAATTTGTCTTGAGCAGAGCTACGGTTTTCTTGAATATTTCAAAACCTTTCAGAAGCTTGTAAAACATTCAGGAGTTTCACATCCTTCAATCTGGAATTTTCCGCGCCACCCCTTTTCAAGCTACATTTTCGAGAACTTCACTTGGATGACTTTTAAGTACGTTCAATAACACTCAGAAGCCTCTGTCCTAGTTCTGGCTCTCGAAGGATTTAAAACTTTCCAGAAGCTTCGAGAGCATTCTGGAATTTTCTTTTTCATATTCTAGAAGTTTCCAGTAAGTTTCACCACCACATCTCTATTTTGGTGTCCGAATATTCGGAAACTTCACATAAGTCTCTTTTTATTGCAGTCTAGAATTTTCTGGGACATCTTCTGGTTCTTTCTGAGCTTTTCTCGAATTCTTCCGCCGTATCATAGTGACGACAGCCACGAGGGACAACTGGGCAATGAGCGGGCCGACACACTAGCCAGATAAGGCTCTTTGGCAGCGCTCATTGGGCCGGAATCCTTCTGCGGCGTAGCAAAATCCACCACAAAAGCCCACACCAAACAGTGGGTACAAGACAAATCTCAAGAGTGGTGGAAAACCCGACCAGGATTGAGACAGGCCAAGGAGTTCATCAAGAGACGCTCGCCAAAATTCACGACGGAACTCCTCAGCTATAAAAGGGGGATCGTCAGACAAGTAGTAGGTCTGCTGACAGGCCATTGTAGGCTTAACAGACATATTATGAATATTATAGGTCTGGCGGAAGAAGCAATTTGCAGGTTCTGCCAGGAAGAAGAGGAAACCGCAATACATGTAATGTGCCAGTGTGAAGGACTGGCAAGGGTGCGGTTTCTACAACTTGAAGATGAAAAACCAAGAGCGGAAAGCTATCTCGAGAGGCCATTATCAAATCTGCTCAGTCTGATGAAATGGACGAAGCTAGATGATGTGCTATAAGCAATCGGAGCCTCCACGATAGATCTGAATAGGTCGCAGTGAATTAGGCCAAGGGGCCAGCTCCCTTGTAACATCTAGCATCTAACCACAGCGGACGAAAAGCGTTTGCGGACGGAAAGTGTTTGTGGACGAAAACTACTTGCTTTCAAAAATAGTCGTTTTTTTGTCCGGACATTAGTACGTAAAATGTAATTTTTTTGTAGAGGTCGACGAAAAATGTATTTTTTGGCAACCGTCCGGGAAGTAGGTACTAAAGGTGTCTTAATTTGTTATTCTACACGGTTGCCAAAAAAATTGTGTACGCAACACGTCCGAAAACAGTTTTTTTGGACTCGCAGACTTCCAGGACTCGCTACGCTCGTCCTAGAATCTTGTCCACTATTCCAAAAAAATAGTGTTTTCCGGACTTGTTACGTAAATTACTACTTCCGGATTAGTTACGTGAATTACTAGTGCAGTACTAGTGTTATTAAAACAGTGGATTATAAAATCTCATTTTTAATCTATGGAGCCTTGACTAAGCTCATTCTGAAAAATCGTGTTATCGTCTACTTAACGGTTATCTATCTACTTCGAATTTCAGGACCAACAATTTCATTCCTTTTTCGACAAGCCTCGTTTACTCGCTACATTAAAATAACAATGTGATTAGACTGGGGTCAGAGGAGATGAATTGATCGAGGTCTAGTGATAAATTGCTGTACATGAACTGAATGCTTCGCAAGCAAAAGGCATGCATTCGAACGCTTTGCGATTAATTAATCCAGCTTTTATCAATTTAATCCCGAGCAATCAGTTCGAGAGATGGTCGGCCTCATATCAGTCTGTCCGGAATTAGCGTTTACAAGACGTGATAGACCCTTTTTTTGCATAGGAATTGAGTGATTATTTGATATTGAAAGTGTTTATATTGCTCAAGTCTACACCATCTATGATTCCTTTTGACAATATTTTTCACACTAATATATCCAAGCTTTTCATGATACCAAATTTTATATAAGAATCAAATTCAATATTTTTCAAATCAGAATATTCATATGATCAATATCATTTTCTCGAAAAAAAAACTGTGAAAATAAAATTTTAAAAATTTTTAAAAATCCGTAAATATTGGTTAAAAATATGGAACCATAATATAATTTTGAAAAAATATTAGCCCTCTACACCCGTCCTCGAAAGGATGAAATCGGAAAAATCCGTAAAAGAGTAGAAAACAATTCAGAAAATTACAACAGAATAATGTTGAACAGAGAACTCGGAGCCCACCACTCCTGTTCGAAAAAAATTGCGAAAACTAGCGAAAATTAAATCAAAAAATCTTCAGAAATATTGAAAAACATGGGTCCAGCGGATAATTCAATAAATTAATATATACTCCGCTAACTCCATCCTTCTTTTAAAAAATTCAAAAACTCGCGACCATGAAATCGAAAAAATACATAAAATTAAAGAAAAATATTACCTTCCTGCCACCGAAAGCCAAATAGTAAACGTGTAGGAATTCGAAATTTTACGACAGTTCCGAACCAGGCACGGATACAGGTTTTCGTTTGGGGGGGGCAATTTTTGTAAGGGGGGGGGGGCAATTTTTGTGTTATTCCATCTATCTTTTGGAAAAATCGTCAAAATAAAGTGCTTTGGTAAAAATAAAGTCACGACCAAAGTGAGTCGTTAAGGGGGGCAATGTGGGCAATTATGGGAAATTAGAGAGAACAATTGCCCCCCCCTGTATCCCGTTTCAGACGTCGAAAATTATGGAAATTAAGAGAAAAACAAGTTTGTCAAGCATTTATTTGTAGATACTGACTCATAATAAGTTTATTTGAAAAAAGTACCATTTCCTTTTTGAAATTTTCGAGAAAATTCAAGAGAAAAAATTTCATCTGGTAGAATTATTTCAAGGAAGCCTGATCGTCGATGAATAAAATTTGTTTCAAGTTTCATGAAAAACCAATCAAAGAGCTTCGTTTATTTGCTATTTCATCCGATTAATGACGTCACAGTGCAGCCTTACTTATTGATTATTTATCCTATTTCCTGCGCTGTCATTTTAAAAACAAATGATCACTTGTGATTTTTTCATTCAAAAGGTAATTTTTCGCTCTATAGAATGACGTGAAAATATCTACAGGGTTCTATCTTGACTTCGACGGTCTATTTCCGGTAAAACCGGAAATGATATTCTATTGTTTTCTTAAAAAATGTATTCTTAGAAACTTCATTTGGTCCGAAGTGTCAAAATTCCAACTCAAAAAAAAACTGAATGGCGTTCTGCTCAATGATTTTGTTGACAAGCGGTATTTTTTTAAATTACCTTCTTATGGAAAAACCACCCTAAAACCATAATTTCTGACGGACAATCATGAAATTTGTAGAATCGATTGATATACATCAGGAATAACCTCAAAGCGGTCATTTCAACTGGTATACACTCAACACCAGCATCGATAAAACCACCGACATTTTCGAAAAAGTATGGTAGGATGCAAGATAGATCAAAAAAATATATCTTTCGATTTGTAATCAGACCAGCAATTATAATACTAATTATTTACTTAGTTTCTGAGAAATGTTCAGTTCGAAAAAATCCAAAATTTGTCTAACTTCTCATGGAGACACCCCCGTAACTTTCGAAATATATGAGTTAAAAAGTAATTTGTTACAAAAATTCGTCAAAACTTCCTCCTCTCTGATGATCGATATTGAAGGCGTTAGCCAAATTATGACTTTATTTTGGATAATGTTGAGAATTAAAATTAAAGTGAATTAATGGGAAGGCCGCTCGTTACATGAGTATTATTACGTAAACAGGGAGTTTACAACCAATAACATAAATGCTTCTTAGCGAATGTTCCATTCATAATCTGCTTAATCTTCTTAACATGAACTGGAAATATAAACATTTTATGTCGGTCAATTCTTTAACATAATTCAATTACAGTTCCATTACAAAATAGGATAATTTCTACCTACCACTCAAGTAATTGGGTTATTACGAGAAATAAAAATTTGCAGGATAAAAATGGAAGTGGTATTTGCCCCGATGTTTGTGTATTTATTTGAGTAATAGAGCGTTTTTGAAAAAAGCATGTCAGGTATTTGAGCAAGATATTTAATTATTTGGCGACCGCGCTGGGAAAGGTATTGATATTTAGAAAGCTATAAAGTAAGGAATGGAAGATTTTCCTCAAAAACCGGAACTGAAATGAAAGCAATACAAGAAGAAATGTTCCGAAAGTCTGAAAGGAAAGAAGAAAATGAACAAGATGTGATGGAGAAACATGAACAGGACCAAGAGGATAAACTGTCACTACACTAGTTACATCAAATTAGCCGAGGACAGCGGAGTTTCAATACCGTAATCACAATTTCAATTGTTATTAAATTTACTGATCGAGATCAGCTACTTATTGATATCACAATTTCTACGTAGTCCGGTGGCAGGGAGGGTTTTCGTAGCCAATGAAGCGCGACGGGATCATCCAAGTTATTCTTATGTATTTCGACCCGCTGAATCCAAATTTCGAGGGTAATAAGCCGTGAAAGCATCCGGGAAATTTTTATGGACGATTTTCCTAGGGAAATCGAAAAATCCATTTTTTCCAAAAACAAATGATGTAGTATTATTCTGCATAACATTCTCTACAAAAAAGGTTTCTACAAAGTTTTCTCGAAAATGCACCGTTTTCCAGTAAAACGTGCTCGAAATTCGAAAAAATGCGATTTTCTCAATTTTCAGTGCTCTCTCATTAAGTCACATAATGATATTTTCAGGATCACCTTTTCCCAAATTATTCATATATATCTTGACTATGAATAACAGAAGGGACATTCTTGAAAAAGTCATTCGTGTGGATTTTCCGGCACTGAATTTCCCGATACTTTTACCTTACATGGAACCGGCATTTTTTTATTCGCGAAGCTCACGCAGTGGACGAATTCCTTATAGTGTCAATCAAAACGGGTTCAGCACATAATTTTTCATGATCACAAAGCATTTCAGTAGCGGAAAAACGAAAAATTTTACCCAAAAGTAAAAGAATTTTCCGAGGAAAATCTAAAAATTAATTTTTCCCAAAGACACGTTTTAATATACTCCATAAAATTCTCTACAAAAAAGGACCCTACAAATTTTTCTTTAAAATGCACCGTTTTCGAGTAAAATGTGCTCGAAAATCGAAAAAATGCGATTATTTTCTCATTTTTCTGTGCTCTCTCATTCAGTCACATAATGATATTTTCACACGAATCCACACGAATTATTTTTTCAAGAATATCTCTTTTGTCATTCATAGTCGAGACATATATGAATAATTTGGGACACGGTGCTCATCACTTTGTCAATAAAATGTATGTGCATTTATTTCAAACAATATAGTATACTGAAGTATGAGTGGATAAAAAGATCCTTCAAACATGCGCGCCTTTTCGAAATACAGCAAGTATTTGAAAAATTGTTCAAAATTGTTTTTTCCGTTAACCAACTGTCGTCCTCTTACGAAAGGCAGCCGACAAAAGTCGAAACTTGTGCGAGCAAAGGATTTACGAGGACTAACCTTTTAACGTACGATTCCTACCACTTTCTCGTGCCATCAGATAAAAATATGTAGTCGCTAGGATTCAAACCTAGCCGACCAACAGTCAATGGTTTTGAACGCGACAGTCTCAACCACTGAGCTACCTGGTTATCCACGAATACTTTACGTCATTTTTTTTTTCAATTGGTGCACTTTGAAATCAGAAATACTGGTTTCATTATTATAAATAATAGAAATAAGAACGTATAATATAAAATTGTTGAAACCAGTATACCTTTCGTTAATGTTTGAGATTCAAAGTTTTGCATTTGTTTGTAATATTTCATTTGACGTTACAAGGTACTCCTGTCAGATCAATAATCATAACATTGTCATTCAGACTTTACTGTTCTCGAGTTGTTGATGTATCCATGGTAACTTTAAAAAACGCGCCTTTTTGAAAGTTCGATTTGCACTTGCTGAGACTTACTTTGAATAGGAAAAAAAGGAAATTTTTTGCTTTGATGTGAATTCCGATAAAACCGAAATTCATATTTAAGATTCAAATATTGGCAATAATCCAAAAATATTTTCCATACCAAAACCCAAATTTCTGTCTTTGAAAACAAGCAGATTGCGTGGCGTTAAAAATCTTATTGCCGCCTTGTATAGGTATTTTCATATTTTAATAGTAATTGAATATATTCATTCGAAATTTTTCTTCAAATGGAATCTGAACCTGAAGCTAAAACTATCATTAAATTTCATTTATTAAAAAAAAACTTTTAATAAATATAATTCAAATATCCTAGTAATACCCTTTTCAACTGTTGAGCAGTGTAATAAAAAATACTTCGGTACGTACATCCAATATTTCCAGACATCACTCCTGATAATCCAAATAACACGACGACACATTATCAAAGTCGTCCATTTTGGAAAGTCCAAGTTGAAAATATTACAAACAGCGACCAAAAATCAGCCACCACTTCTCGCGTATCGGGCGCGACGAGAAAACCTTCGAAGAACGACAAGAGCTTTCAGCGATCTCCAACCAACTTCAACGCACTAGAGCATCTGCGAGCTTCAAAGCACATGATACTAGACAGGTGAAATACGCCGCGCCGCGCGCATGATCCGAAAGCTCGACAAAACAAACGAAAACACAGGATAGATCTTGATTGTTTCTTTCACACGATGAGCGGTTTAACAAAGGTTGAAATAAGCAAGGAAAGAAACGCGTGACGAACTCACTTCATTTTCCGAACTGGTAATGAGTATTAAAAACGTAGTTAACAGGCACGAGGCATGTGAGGAATGTGGCATGCGGAATGCGACTACTTGATATGGGAATATGCGGACAAGTCAACTGAACTAGAAGTAGATGGATTTTAGGGTTGGAAAAAATAGAAAAACAAATACAAATGGGCAAATAGGTGACTTGAACAGTATACAGTGCGGCTTTTTATAGTCCCCCCCCCCCCGTTAACTTTTGAACGGTTTGCCGTAGAGAGATAAAAAAAAACCGTTTTGAGGGTTTCACCGATACTACTTTTTGAAATATAACGCATTGTGATTGCTCGATAGATGGCGCGGGGGGCACAAAAACCTAATTTTTTTAAATGGCATGGGGGGTCGAGTGATACATCGTTGAAAAGAGAATTTGATTCTCTTTTCAACCATCTAATTTTTTTTCAATTTCGTTAACACGTTTTTTCACAATAAGCATTTGAAGTGTCAAGTGTAAGAGCGGATCTGAATTCGTTTCCTTACCTTACCTCAACAACTTTTGAAGGGTTTGGTGTGAAATAATGGGACGGAAAATATTTTGGGTGGTATTAAAATAATAACACAATGATTCACAATTGCAATCAATACCACGAAATACGGTCAATAAAGACAATTCACAACATTAATAATTATTCATTATGAATTCCTTTCAAAGCTTAATTAGGTATTAGGATATCGAAATTATACCCATTTCATTTATTTTTAATGACAAAAGTAATAACAGGTACTACGAAAGGACTATTTATTGGATTTGTTTAAATGACAATAATTTATTAGTTACCTATAAAAGTACAATGGATTGATGAATTATTGTATTCACATATTCACTGAGGAGTTTTGTCTACTTATAATTATTATTTACTTTGAATATTTGATATCATCATGGTTCGTATACGTCCTTTCGAAGAAAAAATTGAAGCAATTTATAATTTTGGTGAGGCCCATCGGAACTACCACGAAGCGGAGAGAATTAATTGACAACAATTTTGCTTCTAATTATTTAAATACTACATGTCATAATAGTTTGTTTTCTTTTTGTTACATTGACACTTCAAAAGGTACTATCGGTGAAACCCTCGAAACGGTTTTTTTTATCGCTCTACGTCAAACCGTTCAAAAGTTAACAGGGGGTGGGGGGACTATAAAAAGCCGCACTGTATACACCAAAAAACACCAGTGGGTAAAACTGAATTATCCAATGTCACTGAAATAGCAGTAGTGAATAGCATTGCGATAGCTGCTGATTAGGAATTCCTGTTAGTATCTGAGGATAATAGAGAATTAGTTGTAGTACAGTAACCACAGACAAATGTAAGCCACAAGTGGAGAATGGATCGTAACACTTCGGCACATGACTTTTTGACATCATGTATTGTTAGAAAAAAAAATTGTTTACCAAAAAATCAGGGGTGGACCCAAAAAAAATGTAATTAAAAAAAAATATTTTTTGCTGTTCTTTCGGAAATCATTTGATTTTTCAGGAAACAATTTCAACAAAGCGAACGATAATTCAATTTTCCACAAGAAATATGCCCAATACTTTCTCACAAAACTGAGCTCGTTTTCTCAGAAAACCTGATTGAATTCCGATATCAAATTTCAGGCTCGCCTTAACCCGCCACTGCCATTTCCGGCAGAGCCGAAAATTAGATTTGTCATAACTTTGATAAAAATTATAGTAGAAGGGAAAGAAAAAGTGAATATCGCTCCTGAAGACTTCTACTTCTTCATGCAAATATAACATGTGGGTATCTGAGTACCCAAAATGGGTTTTATCCCATTTCACATAACCCTTCTAAGATATTTACGGATAATCCGAAAGTGATGGATATTTTAGTTGATTAAAATAATTATACTGAAGCAGGAATCAGTACCCTCTTTAGACCATATGCAACGATTTTAGACTAGTGAGACAAGTCTCACTTATACATGCCAAAGGAAAAACTGGGTTTTACTCCTGCCTCACTTTTCAACTCACCCATAATCCCGGCAATTTCTTCAGTTAATGTTGAAAATAATCGCTCATACACATCGTACATAAAAAATGAAGTACATGATTCCAAGCTTGAGGGTTGCAATTCACAGTAGAATTATTAAACATACAGTGCTAGTCTAAAGTCCGTTACCCCTACTAATTTTTGATCGCAACGAAATTTGGAAGGCTCAAATAGGAGATAAAAACCTATTTTTTCAAGAGAAAATTCCAGCAAAAAGTTTCAAAATGGCAGCTGAGCGCCGCCTTCAATCATTTTTTTAAATAGAACAGGGACCACGGAGATATCACCTATTACTTTCTCCATAAGCCGAATGAGTGGGAGAGAGAAACTTTTTCTGGCGGGTCAATAAATTCTCTCTCACACTTATTCGGCTTATGGAGAAAGTAATAGGTGATATCTCCGTGGTCCCTGTTCTATTTAAAAAAATGATTGAAGGTGGCGCTCAGCTGCCATTTTGAAATTTTTTGCTGGAATTTTCTCATGAAAAAGTAGGTTTTTATCTCCTATTTGAGCCTTCCAAATTTCGTTGCGATATACCAGGTGGTTCAAAAATTAGTAGGGAGGAACGGACTTTAGAATAACACTGTATATGCAGGATATGAATAAGCGAATATTTTCAACATTTACTAAAGAGAATGCCGGTTTTATGGCTAAGTTTGAATATGAGACAGTAGTTGCACAAAGTTGTTTTTTGGCATGTATAAGTGGGACCTGTCACACTACTCTAAAATTGTTGCGTATAGTCCAAAGAGGATATGGGTTGCTGCTTTAGTATAATAATTCCATATATACTAAATTATTCATGATTTTCGGATCATCCGCAAACATCTACGTGAAGTATGACAAAGCAAATTTTTGAAGAATGGTTTTTGACAGTAGCTCTACCATATTTCGAATCTCTAGCAGAAAAACCGGAATTGTCAAGCAAGAAGGAAGATGCAGCTGCTAAAATGCTTGTCGTTCCGATCATACTCAAATAAGAGGGAGGCCATACATTTTCCAAATCGGGGTAACTCCATAATGCCTTCACAGTCACAGATATCAGTTATGCCCAAGTTTGCGAATTACCTAGATGAGGTTGATCTCCAACAATTCCCATACCGAGAATTCATGGATAATCAAGTCAAAAATGAAGATCGAAATTCCGACTCATAAGGAGGAGGGTGGATAATTACTGTTTCCCCACAAATACAACAGCGACTTACAGTAGCAGCGCCACTGGTGGTTTTTACTACAAGCCTAATGTTATCCGGCCCACACTATCACTGACGAGCGGCAAGAAACGCAACTGCAGGTGGTCTTCCCCAGGTAAATGGATGATAATCTGCTGCATAATCACAATAAGCCTTTGCAACTGGGCCTTCTTGCACAAATATCTGTCAGATATAATTCAATATCCGGCGTGGTATTAACCAGGGAAGTAGTTATTTTCTGTCAGATTTTTGCCTCATATTTCCCACATGGAAATATTTGGAGAGAAGGTTAGGTTTAAATGTGAGTGAGCCCATATCAGGCCCTCCAATGCGGCCAATGGCCTATTGTGGCTTGGAGAGAAGGTTACTTCGACCCTATCGTTTTTACTATTTCATTGAAATTTTATGCCAATCACTTCATTGTTTTATCAAGTAAGAGCCCATCATCACTCAAAACTCTGCCCGCCGCGATAATGAAATACTTCTATTCATTCTTCATTATTCGGGATATCGTGACGGAAAATGTCTATTGATTGGATTTGAACCCCAAAGGCGAATTAAAGTACTCTCAGACGTCGATTTCAGAAGCTGTGGAGTGCCTGATAGGAATATTTGAGGAGGTGGCTTAATAAAAGTATGTAAACTAATTCGATCAATCAAGGATACGAATGGATTCGCCTTTCAGTGCGGATTAAATGTCAGAAAGATATTTTTTCTAATTCGTTTCTCCATAGCGATGATTGGTCTAGGGTTTATATTCAGTTTGATACTTTTTTTTATAATATGAGTGTTCGCATGGCAGCTGGATAATAGGCAGAGATAAAAAACAAAAACTCGTCAAAAACTCAATGAAAATATTTTCAGTTTGGGTTCAATCTGAACTTGAAGAGAACCTATTTCAATTATCAGTCAGTTTGCTGTCAGTGGGTCCGATTATTATGTTAAAGATTCTCGGTGAGCCATAGGTTCTAACTCTATCTACAGAGTGACCCATTTGAAAGCGGGCCCCCTCTCTAAAACTGTTATTTATGATCCGATTCAGAAGTTTTTTTTCAATAGATAGAGCTTTAAGAGTTCTGATTGAGTGCCATAAATTCGAAATAAATATAAAAATTTCAAGGCCTAATTCGAATTTTTTTCAAGGTCAAAAATCCAAAAAACATACTAGCGATTTTTTCAAATAGAATTTGGCAACGACATTTTCAAATGGTTCATGTGAAAATTACATTAAAAAAATTTGAAAAATTTGTCAATAAATAAACCCACCACTTCAATTTCAGAACTTTCATCAAACAACACCACTGGATTCAAAATATTCCGAAATATATTTGGTCAGAATTTCATCGAAATCTCTTCATAAATAAAAAAATTATAAAATAATAAAATAACATTTTCCTAAAATTCCACTAATTTGAAATTTTACTATTTTATAATTTTTTTATTTATGAACAGATTTTGACGAAATTCTGACCAAATGCATTTCGAAGTATTCTGAATCCAGTGGTGTAGTCAGAATTTTGATGAAAGTTCTGAAATTGAAGAGGTGGATTGATTTATTGATATAATTTTCAAATTACATTTCCATATATTTTTTTTTATTCATGGATACATTCCTTCGTATTTTTCACATAAATCACTTGAGAATGTTGTGAATTCATTGACGCTGTGAAATTCTATCTAAAAAAATCATAAGTATGTTTTTTGGATTTTTGACCTTGAAAAAAATTCTAAATAGGCCTTGAAATTTTTATTTTCATTTCGAATTTATGTCACTCAACTAAAACTATTGATGCTCTGTCTATTGAAAAAAGACACTCCTGAATCGGATAATAAATAACAGGTTTAGAGAGGTGGCCCGCTTTCAAATGGGTCACTCTGTATACTGACTTTTCGAAATCATTCGATAGAGTAAATCGGGACTTTTATTGCAAAACTATTCACGCATCGACAGGACCTTTTTCTACTAGATTGGCTTACTTTTTCCTAATTTTACCAGTGGCGAAAAAAATAGGAGAGGAAAGGGACTAATATACCCTTTTTGTACGCAACTAGAAATGTAATGTTTCTCTTAAAATAAAGCTCCTATTGATCAAAAATATTTCTTCGAATTAATCTGTAAAATTTCCCAAACTGTGGAAGTTATGAATAAAAAATAGATTTAATTTTTCATATTCAACACCCTGTATCTGTGCAACCCACCGCTACTCAAGGGTATTCCAAAGTGACAGTACCTACCGGGCTAACAGAAATGTAAAGCTCCCATAATAACAATCGAAAACATCCGCTTGGTTGATTAAATAAAGCTTACAATTCCGAACTCTTAAAATGTTGGTTACATAAGGACGGATTCGAACAAAAAAGGCAACGGTTGAAATACAAACTGGAACTGCTGAATACGGTATTATCATTCCAAATAAATAACGGTCCGTTGCTATACAAACAGGAAAACAATGATGTTCCGAGTGAAGCTCTAAGAGGATTATGAAGTATAATTCGGACGAAACTTTTATTTTCGCCACAATATTACAGTAGGTTTATATTCTGGAACCACTGAAGTGTGCTGTGTAGTCTATAATGCCCTTTCTCCATGCAGGAAGTTTTAACGACCTCTCAACTTCTAAGTCATTGTTGGGGCTTTAATGCTATAAAAGTATTTAGGCATCAGCGAACATTGTTCTGGTTGGAAAAGTTTCAGTGGAAATTTTATTATTGAGCCGGAAAAGAATAACAACGTTACTTTGAAGGAAAACGGGATATTTTGAAACAATATTGATTGCACTCGTGCGATGTCAATAACTAACCGTTATTGACGGCTTTACATTAATACAAGACAATGAGTTGAGTAGACGATGGTTCATCGGTTAGGTGTTCCACCATTGAAACTTTCGCAGGCACTGGACTGAGGTTCAAAACCTGTGTGCGAAAGATTTTTTCTCGAGTATATCGGAATCGATAGGCGACCACATGACTTCTTGTGGAGAAAGTGTGATGCGAGACGCCTAGATGCCAATCTAGTGCTTGCTTGGAGTCGGCTTAGACCACTCGTGGTGGTGCTGTAGGGTTTCCAGGTTTTCTTAAAAAATAAAAGAGAAAATAGCTGCTTGCTCAACATAGAAATGTTTACTTGATTACACACACATCTTATGAGTATGATCAATGTTTTGTTCGGTTGGTGAGTGGCGGGGATTTATGCTGAGGATTCATGAAAAGTAATTCAGAAGCTGTGGTAGTTTGTTATTGAGAAGTTCAGACTTCAATTTTAATATACTCCTATTAGAATACCTGAATTAATTTTAAGCTTCTACTTATAACCTTTTTTCAAAATGTTTGAAACATTCCCGGAGAATCCTAATGAGCTCTCCAACACCAAACCCAAATTTTTTACATCATCCTTCATAGGTATAGGTTCACCCCGTCAACTACGATGCTGATATTGTTTTTACAAAGTTTCTTTGCTAACGGGCGACCAAAAAGCATTACAGAGGACTTTGATGAGTTATTAGTGAGGCAGTATTTTCGAGAGGATGAGTAGGGACTCTTCCATACATGCCTGATTCAATTCATTTCATTATTCATTTAATAGAATTCATTTAATGGAAAATTCATATAAAGTTGGGTATCATCTTCATATAATGTGTGTATTGGGTATGACTAAGACAGTTTGGAAACTGCGAAGTGTACAAGATGAATATGAGTGGACCTAAAATTAATCCTTGCGGTACTCCATTTTTTTTTGTCCTGTACTCAGAAATCGATGATATTTGATGAACAGGTATAGGAAAGTATCAAACAAAGATAATCGAAATGCAATAGCTTTCCGCTAATTAAGTTGAGATGTATGGGGCGCAAGATGTAAGGGTATGGAAGTTCGCCCATATGCTACTTTTATCCCATTCTTTGCCTGTAAATAGTTCGGGTAGGTATTTCTCAGGATCTCCTTTAATACGCTTATATCATTAGCTTCAACTGTTTGTGTGTATTCATGTATGTAACGGAATATTTGAACATGATATTCACCAACTTCCTGACGTCCGAAGGATTTGAAATTTGATATGTGTTCATAATCCCGGTGAAAATGTCATATAACATTTTTGTAATAGAAACAATCAAAATGGCGGCTCCATGATGGCGGACGAGATTTGTGATAATGATCCGATTCGATTCAAAATTGGTATGTAAAGGTTTTCTGCGTACGAATCTTAGGCAATTTTGGATTCTATGATTCATTCAGAAATATTTTTAAATCGTCTAAAATTTTAGTTTCTGAAAATGAATGAATGAATGAATAAATAAATAAATAAATAAATAAATAAATAAATAAATAAATAAATAAATAAATAAATAAATAAATAAATAAATAAATAAATAAATAAATGAATAAATAAATAAATAAATAAATAAATAAATAAATAAATAAATAAATAAATAAATAAATAAATAAATAAATAAATAAATAAATAAATAAATAAATAAATAAATAAATAAATAAATAAATAAATGAATAAATGAATAAATGAATAAAAAAAAAAATAAATGAATGAATGAATGAATGAATGAATCGTGCAGAGTCTTTACGAATGCAAACTGAAATATATTTCGTTCTCTTATTAATTTATAAGCCTTGCGGTTCTCAACTCATATTAAGCTGTTCACAGTCATTCCCAACTTCAAGCTAACACAGATTTTCGATCTGCTCATATACGCCAGAAATAACCTCCGCCATATATCTGAAATACTGCTGCGTCAGCGAGGTGTCGTGTATGATATTCATACTTTCATACGCCTATCACTCACAACGGATATATCCCGCAATATTATGGGAAATATTCTATTTTCATTTCACTGGCTTTTCAGCTTGCTATCTTTTTCACTGTCAGGTCCAGGGCAATTTCATTTCATTTTATTACCAGCTCATACATCTTCATTTCGGTTAAATCTGTTTGGGAACGTGATTCGACTGCGAATAGTGTTTCAGTTTCGTTACAGGTTCCCAAATCGTGTCATAATATCAACGGAAAATGAAGGGAGAATTTTTTTGAGTGTTTTTGTATGAGAAGCTTCTCAGGTGGAAAGATATGTTCAGTGAATCAAAACTACGGCAGATTTAATTCCCAAAAATTGCTGAAACGTATTCATTGAAAGTATACGTTTTTCCTGAATTTATTGTCTCATTGTCCGTATTGTAATAAAATAATTCACTAATTTCATACTGACCATAACTGAACACTATTATATCTCTATGTATGCAACAATTAATTTGACTTTATCCATTGTGAACTGCTAACAAGTGTCCTTTCTTGACATATGGTGAACTGAGAAAATAATACTTCCTAAAAAATACCCACAAAGTGTTTAATAGTACGCACAAGTCAAATTATCTCTTGAAAAGCCTGAAATTTTTTGTAGACTCAAACAGATTTTCTACTAGGAACAAAACAATACTCATCATTCCAAAGCACAAAACTTAATTTTTCACCCGTAGCGTTTTGCATCTAGATCCAACTAATTAAATATAAAAAAAATAGAAATAGTTTGGAAAAACTAAATAAACATGCTTTTATAGTAATATGGTCTAAAATGTTAAAATTAACTCTGATATAGAGTTTTTGAGATTGTATTCCACTTTTTAGTCAACATTAATATGAAGGTGTGTTTATTGTTTTTTAGACAAGAATTTATTTTCACTTTCATATCATTATAAGTAAGTGTATCTTCAGTTTTCAAACTATAATTTATTTCCTTGTCATCATTATTGTATTATTGGCACGTTATGGTGAATATAGAAAAATAAATAAAAAACTCCGGAAAATAAACGAAAATAAAAAACCCAAAAAAAAACGGGAAAAATACAGAAATCGGGGAGTTTTTTCCTGGGGTTTTTTCGTTTTTTTTTCTGGGGGTATTTTAACCGTTTACCTATTATGGTATATTATTGCCTTGTCATCCAGTTCTAAGCTATACTTAAAGCTTGTTTAAAATCGATTGCATTATTTTCATAACATTATCAACATAACATGCAATATTATTGCATCGTCATCCTGTTCTGAGATATACTAAATCTTAGTTTGAAATGTATTGCAAAAATTTGTATCGAACAGTCAAATGTTATAATTATTTTTTATTTTTTTTTTTATCCCTTAGGAATATCTCAGTAGGGCCCTGTCTTCGGAACCCCGATACATTCGGAGGTTGCGCTGATATCTGTCACTCCCCACGTACCCTGAGTCGATGTGGTAAATCAGCGTGTCCCCAGGTACCCTTATGATCAGAACCACCATTTCAAAAGTGTAGCTTGAGTAGGATCTGCGGAGATAAAATAAGAAATCTCGATATTTAGTTTGTTTTTCCTCTTCCTTTCGGACTATTTTAGTTTTTCCAGGAGCCGAAAACTCAATGACGAGGACTACATCAGGCTTGTTGACTTGTTTTCACCTGAGGGTAGGATATTGGTTATTCCAACAGATTCGGCTTTATAACGGACTCAATAACCCCCGTAGCCAAAGGTAACACCGGTGTCTCGTCTATACCATACGAGTATCTGCATGAGCTTAAAAAGCACACATGCAGCATTATGGTCTCAACAGCCCCACGACAGGCTCTGCATCTAGTGCCCGGGACCTCTATACCCATCACACGACAACGGTAGACCAGGGTGATGAAGGTACCATCCTGGCAGGCCATTATGAATCCCTGTGAAAAGGAAAAGTCAAATGAGCCAAGTTCTTCCATGTTCTTGAAGTAGACCCCATGTATATTATGTATGTAGCTGCAGGAATACTTCAATCTCCACAGCTTTAACGTGAGCTATTTGCTGAATGGGCTCCAACTCGGTGAAAGAGTTTGGGTTAACCTGTTCATACTCGAAAACAAGACCAAGTCCATCGGCTGAACGAGGCGATGCCTCAAAAATTAAATGCCTCGATCCCTAGTTTCTCATGGTCGCAGACCAAGCAGAGAAGAAGATTTGACCTCCATTTAACACCACAGGCTCATTGGCTTGAATTCGCATATGCATGATTATCTCAGGAAACCCACGACAGGCTCTGCATGATGTGTGTCTGGGACCTTTATATCCATCACGTGACTACGGTAGACCAGGCTGTTGAAGACACCATCCTGGCAGGCCATTATGAATGCCTCGCTGTCCAACTTCAGCCCTCTTGACCTGAAAATGAAAAAGGCAAAAGTCAAATTTTTGGATAAGTCAAGGCTTTCGATGTTCTTGAAGAAGAACCCTTGCATTGGCTTATCTTCGTGTTGCTGCATGAAAATTTTGGTCTCTGCTGCTTTGACGTGAGCTTTTTGTCTTTTATTAGCGACGGAACTTGTTTTTCAAGCCAACGACGAGATTTTACATCAGATCCTTTGCACCCTGTGTGGTGTTTAGTTCGATAACCAAATCGGACATTTTTGTTCGACATTGAATATTATATAGATGATGTGTAGTAAAGAAAGCCTAAACAAATTGACCAACGAGAGTTTTGAGCAAACGCGCAATACCACGCGTGACCGACACGGCATGCGCTGTTTCGCGGTACGGAACGCGCGACACAAAACGCCATGCATAAAAACAGCCTCAAGCGATGAACTGTCACGCGATGAATGGGAAACTTGAAATTTTTTTTCCTATGAGCGTGCGGAAAAGTAACTTTTCCGCACGATTTTTCGTTTTGAAAGTTGTACTTTTCCGTACGATTTAAAATCGTGCGGAAAAGTTACTTTCCCGCACGATTTTTACTTTTCCGTACGATTTTTACTTTTCCGCACGATTTTTGTATTGTTGAAAATGAGGATATTTACGACTAACTAAATGATCTATGTAACTATTATTATAAAAACTTGTTTATTAAAAACCTTGTTTTTTCATAAATAAGATGGACAAAAACACTCGTAGGAAAAATATTGTACCTAACTCTTACGGAAAATGTCTTTTCCGCCCTTAACGGCTTGCCCGAACTCCGCTCCGCGTCGTTCGTGCAACTGCCGTCGCGTGCGGAAAAGTACTACTTTCCGCACTTGTTAGGTAAATAACTAGTTCCTTCAATCAGGGCCGGCCCGTCCATATAGGCGAACTAGGCGACGGCCTAGGGCGCTCGTATTAGGGGGGCGGCAATCTGCGGGATCTAAAATGAAAATTAAGTTTTGTTTTTGTTTTATTCACCACTTGAAAATACTACCGATTTTTTACCCACATTTCTTTTGTTTGGCAACACATCCTTTTTTGATTTGGTTCAAAATATATATGTATATTTTGCTGCTTCAACCCACCGTTGGGAAGTCTTATTGCGTCATGTGCCTACCTTGACACTAAAACCACTGAGCGATACAAGATGGGAAAGTCGGATTGATGCCCTGCGTCCTTTACGTTACCAATTAGCTGACGTGCATGATGCGCTTATGGACATTTACGAAGACCATAATCTGGTGGGTTCATCTGGAAATCAAACACGAGTTGAGGCTCAGTCCATTGCTAAAAAAATTGCGGATTTCAAGTTTATTGCTTCTCTTGTTGTATGGTACAATATTTTGTACGAAATAAATGTGACTAGCAAACTTCTTCAACCGAAGGAATTAGATCTAAACGCTGCTACAAATGCTTTGCTAAAAACAAAAACCTTTCTCGAAACTTGTAGAAGTGATTTGGGTTACGAAAAAATGCTGGTAGACGCAAGAGAAATTTCAGAGGAAGCCAACATTCCCGCATCATTCGCAACAGAATCGAAAAAAGAAAAGGCAGTTCAGTTATGAAGCGGAAGACGAGCCCATACAAGATGAAAAAGACAAGTTCAAAATAAATTTTTATTTTGCCGTGCTGGAAACCGCCATAAATTCAATCGATGAAAGGTTTAATCAGATAAAAAAGATTAACTGTGTTTTTGGATGTCTTTATAACGTTCATGAGATGCAGTCTGTGGCCAGTGATGAGCGCAGTTTTTCTAAATTGAAACTAATCAAAACGTACTTGCGCTCAACAATGACTCAAGAAAGACTTGTTGGATTGTCAACTCTATCTATAGAGCAAGAAATAGCTGAAACAATTGATTTGAAGGAGATTGTTTCCAACTTTGCCAAAATGAAGTCAAGAAAAATAAATCTTACCTAACTTAACGTTTTTACAGTTGCATACGTCAAAAAGGAAGGTGTATACCTTCTCATCAATGTAATAAAGAAGAACTCCCATTTTTTGATTGAGAATTAAACATTTGTTTGTTTACACTGTTGTTTTATTTTGTCACGAATTTTCTTAAGAGGGCGCTGTTCCAGTCTTTCGCCTAGGGCGCCAGGAATGCTCGGGCCGGCGCTGCCTTCAATATATTATTTGTCTATCGATAGAAACAGCACAAACCAAATATCAGCCCTCAATTCGTAATATTCAATTTGAACAATTAAAATTATGACTGCCAGCTATTCATTTCAAACGACACGAAACGCTCGGGAATGGTCGTGACGTGACGCTGCTCGTTCGATCGGAAGGCTAAAACCGTTCGCTGCCGTCAGGCACCATCAGTGGGATGGTAACTTGGGATGGTAAGCGAAGCGAACCGAAGTTAAACGAAGCACACGCTATCACTTTGTGGTGTACCGGAGAGAAATGCCGATTGTTTCGTTATCGCTATCGCTATGCGAAAAAGTTACAGAGTCCCACTGCTGGGCTGGGACTCTAACTCATATAGCATAGCGATAGCAAAGCGAAACAATCGCTGTGTCTTTCCGGTGCACCAGAAAGTGATAGCGTGTGCTTCGTTTAACTTCGTTTCGCTTGGCTTCGCCATGCAAAACAAGTTACGAGCTCAACGAGCTGTATGCCGTCAAAACCGGTCTCAGCCAAGTCTGGCGCGTTGCTATAATGATTCGAATTAGGTATGCAGTTTTGTTTTGAATTTCATATATTTATCAAATAAAAAGTAATAAACTATAAAGTTACGTTTGTGGGTGTTTTTTTCAAATTTAATTCTTGTGCAAGTCCTCCATTGTCGCATGAAAAATCGACGGTACACCATTTCTATGAGCTCTTCGCAACACTGGGAGGATCCAATATAGCTCCGCCAGAAGTACTTGTAATGGTATGATTTTGATTTATGCCAGTATTATTTATTTTTTATCAATTATTATTGACTCAGACGTGAAAATATTCAGACCTCAGTTATTCAGTCACACTTTATTCGACCCATATCTATTATTCTCCAGAATATTTTCTCAAAGTTATGCAACTGCGATGAAACATACAATTATGTATAGGAAAATTAAGCACAGTTCAGGTGGGAGTTGGGAGTCAGACAAGAGCCAGTTAATAACTTAAGCCATCATTTATTCATGGCATTAATTTTTCAATTCCCTCCACGGGTCCGTTTCCATAGAGAACGGAGAATGCTTCCGTATAACAAGGCTGCATCAAATGATTAAGGATATAAATAGAATTAGCGAATGCAGGAATAAAAGGTAACTGATATCCTGTGGAATGGATATGACGTGTTTATAATGCAAAGAGTACGCCTTTTGTTTGTGGAAAAGGAGGCACAAAAACGAATTGTGGGTTTTTATGGAAAAAGCGGATGACGATTCTACTATGAGAGTGGAATTTGATGTAAAAACAAATGAAAATAGTTTCATGTCAGAAATAAATGGAAATTATTGGAAAATATAACGCCGATCCCAAAAGAACAGAAGTTTATGCTCCTCTTGTGTACTGGGAATGGAAACCGAGCTGCCCGGGTGAAAGCAAACGCTTTAACATCTCGATCACTTCGCTTGTAATGTTTAGATATATCACCATAACTTAGTTTCAAAACGAAGTTTTTGCTTTGCGTTATTTCAGTACCAATAATGATAGTCGGAATATCAATATGGAGTTTCTGTTTGTACCAAGACAATGACAGTTTGGAAGGAACCTTGAGAATATTTTGTATATCAATCTTAGTACAACTGAAGATTTTTGTACAAATTTGGGATGTTTTGTGTATCACTGTAATAGTGCATTTTGAAAGTGTACCTAGGACTAACAAGAATGCAATTACCATTCAAGATTTCAATTTGGAGAGAGATCTGGTAAACAAAGTTATTGTTTTATGTTGGTAAGTGCCGGTTTCTAGAAACATTCATCTTATAGTAGAGCAAGCTTTAGTTTTCTTTATGAGAGGTTGACCTTGGTTGACCAATTCATTTGACCATATTCTTTGCCAACAATTATTCGCTGACAATTTTTTGCTAACAGTTCATACCTAAATTATTCATTCGCAAGGCCATTTCTTCGTCTGGTTCTCAGGTTGGTCTGATCTAACCAGAACGAAACTTTATGTAGACATTTCAGTGCGAGGAGATTAGCTAACACTTTTGCGATATAATGAATTTCAAATAACATTTCCGATAACATAAGCAGTCTAATAACATTGTACGCGAACAAAAAACGATGTTCGCCAATTGGGCGGTAAACTTTAAAGGGAACAAAATATATGTTTTTCCGATGTGTTTAGGTCCCTAGTTGTATTTTCTTCAGTTCTAGTTGAAGTTGAGTGTTTGTGAAATGTGCAGAGACCTGAATATAAAAATGTAATGAAGAAACCAAACACGTGGTATGATACTGGCAGTATATAAGTGCTGAAAAAGTTGAAAAATCAGTTGCTGACATTCTCGTAAAGTTTTTAAAACCACTGCCGTCTTCCATTTTTTAAACTCCGTTTTATTTTTGTGATTTAGAGTTCAATAAAACTGTTATGGCACCACTCAAAATGAGGTTGTCCACACTCCTACTTGACATGACGATCGGCTTCCGGTGAACATTCTACCTACAACTATATTGGTCTGAACATTGTTAGCTAACAAAGTGTTACCTAACAATGTTCGCGGCGGTGTGGACCCGGCGTTACGTAGACATTTGAGTATGTGGAAATTGAACACATACATGACCTAGACAAAAAAATGTTATTGTGAATAAATTAAATGATTTAGAAATGAATTGTTGGTTAAAAACTGTAGGCGAAGAATTGTTGTCGAAAAATTGTTAAGGGATAAATACGCCTTGCGAACAATTGTTGGCGATGAATGTTCCGCATATTAGTTGATAATTTTATAATAATTTTGCTCATTTTCAAATGCGAAAGTGTATGAATTCTTTCGACGGAATTTATTTCAGGGTTTACTTTCTTTTTTGAATTGAGTTATTTTCTTGTTGAATATGGAACAACAGCTGAATCATAGTAACATATATTAAATAGGGCTTCTCACAATGCGTTCATAAGTCAATCTACTCAGTGGTAAATTGAAGTAGAAACTAAATTGTAGAATTTTTATTTTATTCGACATTTTCTGGAAATATTTTTCATAAATTTTTCCAATGCAACATATTCAATTTGAATATTTTACCAATATACGCAAATGATATTGTACCAATATCCCTAAATATTTCGGGGCCAATAGTGCTTCCTCAATATTTCACTAAAATTATTTGTATAAAATGTCCAATTATATTGTGCCAATATCCCGAAATAATTATGATTTTATCTCGCCAATATTACGTTTTAATATTTTGCCAATATTTTACCAATATTATTCCAATGTAAGTGTGCTACATGTACACACTTACTAATATCGTACTAACATTTTGAGGCCAATATTGCTTCGAGAATATTAGACCAATATTATTTTTTGAATATTGGATGAATATTGCCGAATGTTCACATTTTTTTTCTCGCCAATATTATTATTTGAATATTTAACCAATATTTTCACAATATTGTACCAATATTGTCCCAATATGGGTGTACTACTTGGGTTATGACCCTAAGAAGCATTTATCCGGCACTCATAATTTTTCAACCCGCTCTCATATTCTAGAATATTCCCCTACAAAGAAACATTCGAAGATAATCGAATGAACAAACTAACCATTGTTGTATCTACAAAGTTGTACGGTAACATAGATTCTGCCACATTCCGTGCATAAAATCGAAACTCCATTCATTATCCACGGTAACGTAATTTTGCTGCACGCAATACCATAATGCACAGGGAAAGGTACAACAATGTTGCGAAAAAGATTTATGGTGTACTTCGAGGTGGAAATTTGCATGTATATTGTTATTGGATGCATTTTCGTCCGACTTTTCAGAATCGTAATTCAGTTTTGACATCTATTGCTAATCCGATATTGCTGTTCATCTCCGATACCATACATATGAAGAGTAGTAATGACATGAAAACACACATAGATACACAGAGTAGTCGGTAATTATTTCATATTCAAGCAGAAATTCACGTGAATTATATTTTGTTCATGTAAAATTGCAACAGGTCAATATTCTGTGAATATGTTGTAATACTTGTACTCGACCTTGGATTAAAGAAAGATACTTAGAATACGAATATACAAATTAAATTACTGTTATAGTGTCCCAGAAATACTGATTTTTAAAGTAGTATTTCATCCGAAATCCTGAATATTATTTAAGAAATAATATTCCCACAATAATACTCAGTGGACTATACCGAAAAGAAATTTCCAATAGGCCCCGCCCACCAGTGGTTCGGGACCTGATTGGCCGGTCATTATCGTGCGCGAAGCCTGCCAAATATTTCTTGTTAACTATACCCGAGTAGTGGAAAAGCCCGACAGAGTCGTATCACAAAAAATAATTACGTTACTGCGTTCACAAGACTGCTGTTTTGAAGGAAATTAATTTTTGTCAGTAACGTACGCTACACTGAATTTGCCTCTCTGAAAAAATGAGATCAAATTAACCAAGAATACTTCTTTTTTTTTTAATTGTTGACGTTTCGGAGGCTGTATCTGTCTCCGTTATCAAAACTTGCTGGAAAGACGCTGAAATAAGATCTTTCTTTGACAGAGTCAAATAAAATCTGTCATACATTCTATTGATGTGATGACATTTGGTATCTTGATACATAGGGTGTTCGGTATCAATCAATCACCATTCTATATTAGTTCTTATTTAATCTCTGAGAAGAGGTAACCAGGTGATTGATTGATACCGACCACCCTATGTATCAAGATACCAAATGTCCATCAAAAGACTGTATGACAGATTTCATTTCACTCTGTCAAAGAAAGATCTTATTTCCAAGACCGCAATTCAAATTCAGTTTTTTTCAGCGTCTTTCCAGCAAGTTTTGATTACGGAGGCAGATACAGCCTCCGAAACGTCAACAATTTTCAAAAAAAGATAATTTTTCTTGGTTAATTTGATCTCATTTTTTCAGATAGGCAAATCCAGTGTAGGGTACGTTACTGACAAAAATTGATTTCTTTCAAGACAGCAGTCTTGTGAACGCAGTAACTTATCGGGCAAATTCATCAATTTGCCCTTCTACACTTGTACAGATTTCTTTGGATTAACATTTCTTCATTTTCAGATTGTAGAAGGTTAGAAACCCAAAAAATCATGTCAAGAATCGGATTTCCTCCACAAAATCAAACTTGAAATTGTTATTTCTATCCAATAATATTATATCATGAAATTTTTTAATGATGAGCAATAGGGTCAAATTGCCATAATGACAGTAATCAATCAGTAATTTTTACTCCAATACCCCGGCTCCGTGTTGTACATTGTTCGAGAACAATCTGTAACATTTTCCGGCTTCGCGCAATCAGAGGGTTACGTCCAAATATCCAGTAATTGAAAGTCTGTCTGTGATGCTCATTAATTTCCTATTTCCAATTTGACATGAAATAACTACAGTTTAGGCCTTGTTACGGAGTAATAATGGGTGAAAGACAGGCAACGTTAATAATTTTGATGAGCATGAACATTGATTACTTGTCAGATGCATGGAGGAATCAGGTCGACAACTGGATTGTACGAGATGAGTTTATAGGCATTCCAAACTATTGTTTGAGCGGCAGCGTTACCTCGTAAATGATAACTTTGGAGCAGTATATGAAATTTTCAGAAATGGACTAGAAAACTGATTGACTTTTATTAGCGAGACACATACCTCTCTTGATTGAACATGGGGCATGTCACCAAAACAAGTTTACTGGCTGTACGTGACCGTCATATGACCAATGATCACGTATGGCTCTGTAGTCTGGTGGAACAAAGGCCAACAAAAAATGGCCCAGGTTAAACTTAACGGACTACAGAGACAAGCGTGCCTGGCGATTACTGGAGCCATTCGCTCCACGCCAACGGCAGCAATGGAAGCTCTTCTTGGACTACTTCCTCTCCACATAGTTCTGGAGAGAGAGGCAAGATGGGCAACATACAGACTCTACCAAGCGGCCATTAGTCTACCGCAGGCATGTGTCATGAAAGGCAGCAGCATGCTAGAAGGCATAATAGCTCACAACATTCTGGGAATGCCCTCAGACATCATGCCTAAAACCACTAACCTCAACATGTCCTACACCGTGGTCTTCCCTGAAAGAGAAGACTGGGTTCGGAATGAAACTGACCTATGTAGGGCAAATGAAAGGTGGTTAACCGATGGTTCCAAAACTTTGGAAGGTGTCGGAGCCGGAATATATGGTATGAACCCAGTAGTGAAACGCTCATTCAGTTTGGGTAAATTAGATACGATATTCCAGGCAGAGGTATATGCCATTGAAATGTGTGCAAGGGAGCTGGAAAACCGACACCTCACACGAAAAACAATAAAAATATTTTCAGATAGTCAAGCAGCATTGAAAGCGCTTGAATCCAACTGCTTTAAATCCAGAGCAGTATGGAACTGCAGAGACACCTTGAACCGACTAGCACAAGGCAACAACGTTACCCTAGTTTGGATACCAGGTCACACGGACCTAGAAGGAAACGAAGTAGCGGACGCCCTAGCAAAAGGGGGGGCCGAAACAACGTTCACTGGGCCAGAACCGGTCATCGGTTTAGCATATAGCACTGCCAAGAATGCTACAACCGCCTGGGCAGACAATAAAAGACTTGAGTATTGGCTCAGTCTACCAGGCCTAGCCCATTCCAAAGCATTTATTGCTTGTACAAGGAAAAAACAGGACTCTGACAAACTTCTAGAACTCAGTAGAGCACATCTCAGAGTTATAGTAGGTTTGCTCACTGGCCACTGCAAACTCAAACACCACATGCATAAAATCGGACTTGCACAGGATGCAGAGTGCCGTCTATGCATGGAGGATGATGAAACGGCTAAACACATCCTGTGTACATGCCCTGCAGCGGCGAGAACCAGATTTTCAATATTTGGCAATACAAAAGTAAGGCCAGAAGAGCTGGTAAACTGTTCTCCCAATATGTTACTCAATTTCGTTAAGAGATTGAATATACTGGGAGAAAGAAATATAACCATAGGGTGAGCCACAATAGGCCATTGGCCGCAGTGGAGGGCCTGATATGGGCTCACTCACATTTAAACCTAACCTAACCTAACCTCTCTTGATTGGCTTTTTGATACAGTATAATATAAACAGCCGAGTTATGATTTCACAAAAATTAACCATTTTTCACGTAGCATTCAATAGCTGGGTTTCAATAATATATTATGTGAAAAGTGTTATAAACGACCTTTTTGTAATGAGTGTTCTCTAGAAGATTTTTTTAGAGGAGTTCATGAACGCGTTACTTATCGTACTTTTAATTGATCCCTCACTGGCCACCAAACATTCGAGAACTCATCTGAGTACCTTCCAGTAACCATAGTAAAGTATATAAGAAATGGTGTTGCCGTAGTAGTGTTAAAAAAATGGATCGAATAGAGATTGTGGCAAGAAATCAGAAAATTGGCAACCAAACTTCCGAAAACTCATTGGATTACTTTCTCAAACTGTCCTGTTCCTGTTCTGGTTCACTCTACAGTTTTCTCGGACCCTCTAGCACCTTGCAGAAGCTTGGAGAACTATCTGAAGTTTAATCTATTATATTTCAGAAATGTCCATGAAGTTTCAACGCGCTTTCCCTGGTGGCTGAATTTTAGAGAATTTCACTCAAGTCTCTTTTTGTTCCGTCCCAGATGTTCCTGGCTGGAACATTCCAGAAGTTCCGAGGGAATTTTTCTCTTTTTTCTATTCTAGACATTTCCAGAAAGTTTCAACCTTCACTTTTTCTTCCTGATGGCAAAATCTTCACGAACTTCATTCGAGTGTCCTTTTTAATACCTTCTAAAACTTTCCGTAGACTCTATTTCATTCCACAATTTATTCGCATCCTCCACCACCTTTCAGTAGCTTCTAGAACATTCAAGACTTTTCTCTCTCATACTCTAGTTCCCAGAAAGTTTCAATGGCTCCTGGTGACTTCACTTTCGAGAATTTCATTCGAGTTTCTTTCTAGATTTCTCCATTCTTGAGTTTTCCCTCTTTTCATTTGTAAATGGACTATGATTATTTTTGTAGTAATGACATGAAGAGCAGTGATGTACATGTAATTATAGGCGATATAAACATCGACTTACTTTCTAAGGATAACACGATTGTATCCGAATATCTAGACATATTGAGTATGTTTAACTTTATCTCAACTGTTAATAATCCATATCAAAAACCAAGGAGACTCTAAAAGCTGCTTGGATTATATTTTTGTACAAGTAAAAAAATGTGAAGTCAGCGACTACTTTTCAGGCTTTATTTTAGATTCACTTGTAACAGATCATAGAGCTACGATATTGTACGCAAACATTTTTGAGGATATTGACTAATTTAACGTTCGTCGTGGATAAAACTTTGCAAAGCTCACCAAATCCGATTTCAATTTTTTTTCTTCTGAAATCCATTTTGATTTCACAGCAAATATTGAAAATAAGCTTCCACTGAATTTTCCTAAACTTCATGGAAACAGAAAATATCAGTGAAGACAAGAAAATGTTCTAATTGTTAAAACCCAATCTCATTTTGTTTTCATAATGAAATGCTTAGCATTCCTGCGTAACTTGAAATTACATAGAGCTACGCAGGCTCTATATTCACTGTCTTGTAACACTAACACGAGATCAAAATCCCCCTTCTGAAATGTTTATTCGGGAGGACCTTGGGTAATTAATGAATGTCGGTAAACACTTTACGGATGAACGAACCCTTTGCCAGTTTATTTCGGCTAAGAGTTGAGAATTTCGAGGACAAAACAACGAAAATTCCGTCAGAATAAATACCAGAGTTCATTCATCATTTATGAAGCGCCTGTATATATACAGGCCTGAATTTTCATGGAAACTACGTTTGATATATTTGTTGGTAATTAATTCAAGATCAGCTCGGAAATGGCAAGACATTCCTTAAAAATATTCCGATCAACCAGGAATTGACTTTCTAAAAAGATCTGGAAAAATTAATTCGCAAAAGAAATTATTGGTAATTGTAGAGGGTAGATTTTGTGTAGCTTGAGTTTTATTGATTATTAATAATAATGAGTCAAAATCCAATAAGTTGACCGAATTAGACAAAAAATTAAAAGGAAAATTACGAAGATATCGAAACGCAATAAATAATCTCACATAGACATTATTTATTTCATTGTCGATAATGTTGGTAATAAATTTTAATTTTCTCCTCGAAATATTCCTGATCATCAGAAGATGCACCGTTGTCATTTTTTTTAACAATCACTCTCTTCGGTTTCAAAAATATTGTTTCATGTACAGACAAAGTGAACCAAGAGTAGTATAATTGAAGCTTTCATGCATAGCCAAGATGTTGGCTTCATTGTGACTAAATATGAGCCAGCAGTTCTATGATAATGTGATTGGTAACACTGTTAACATTGATTTGAGAATGAAATACTTCATCAGAATTTCTGTGGATGTCCTCCAAATGACAACTTTCATTCAGCTATTTCATTCTCGCTGCCATTAATTGAATTTCTAGGAATATCTTTGGGTTCATTCACCAACAATCGTACCACGACCTTCGCCTCCTCAATAAGAATCAGCCCTCCGCATCGTTTATATAAGGTTTAGGTGAAAACCCATTGAAAAGGGAATATAACCTTATAATATATCAAAATATACTGTTCACAATAACAAATTTTATAGACTATTGCAATGTTAAAAAGTATCGGTTGAAAAAAATTATTCGAATAACCCTGGAACATTGATAAAAATAACAACTTCAACTTCCTCGAGCTTGTTGCTTATAGGAAATAGTTTTTGAGCACAAGCTTTCGGAATCTGCTATAATTATCAATGTCCTTGGGTTATTACTACTGATAATAATTGAGGATGAGTGATTTAACAAATTACCACGTATATTTTCCTTCCTCAAGAAACAAAACGTTTCTTAAAATTATTCAGGCACTCTTTCATTCACCAATTCGTTCATCGTCCGAATAAAACCTTCCGAGAGGGCCATTACTCCCGGAATTTTTGAATGCTTCAACGGATTGATCCCGACTTTGTCGAGCACAAATGTAACATTTGTTTCCAGGCAATTCTATTTCCCGAATGTGATTTCCGGCATGGAGCTGCGACTGGCGAACCACGGTCGAATACCTTTATCGCCCTGGGATGTCGATCGCAATCACCCTTTCTGTGTTCCGTTCACACCGCAGAATTTTGGGCCGGAACTTTTTCCCGAACTTTATTATGGATTTCTGTTCCTTCTGATTACTGCCTTACAACATTGCGTCTGCTTCAGTGATTCTGTACCCTGTGGATTAGGGAATATCCTGGTTCATTATGAGGAAAGGAAAATTTTTATATTCAATAGTATACACGGTGTTTTAAGTTTTTTCACCAGAACACGTTGAAAGCGCGTTACTGACAAAAATAGTTTGAATTTTAACACTACTTGTCAAGATTGTAGAGATTGTAGATTGTAGGAGGATCGTACAGGCGGTGCAGCCTCACAAGCACTTCGACCTATCAGTTATTTTGTGCGAAACCTTTGATCTATTCGAGGACCGGGATTCCTGTGGAGATCATCAGTTTCCTGGGAGCTGAGCTCCTGATGTCGAAGGGCGTTGAGAAGGCCCCTTGCAGGAACTTAAGCCTCTTCCAGAAACGCGCTGGGCATTTGCAAAGCAAATGTTCTGCAGTTTCCGCGAAGTTCTCGCAGTAGCGGCAAATATCACTCTCTGATTTACCCATCTTTTGAGGTGGTACCCCAGAGAGCAGTGTCCAGTAAGGAGTCTTGTTACCATCTTCAAGTCTTTCTTGTCCAACTCGATAGGTGATAGGCACACTAGTCTTTTCGCTTGTCTTTGTCCTGGAACTTTATTCCAGTGAGATTTCATTTCATCGGTTTCCCAGGGTCGCAACTCTCCTTCCAAGTGGGCTTTGGAGAGTCCACAGAAGGGTTCTGGGCCGGGAAATTGTGTGTTTGACCCTTTTTTGGCAAGGCAATCTGCTTCTTCGTTGCCTTCAATTTCTCTGTGACCTGGCCCCACATCAGGGTGACCTGATTGTTTGCTGCCAGTTGTCTCAGGGATTGTTTACAGTCCCAAGTCAGCTTAGACTCACAGGTGTATGACCTCAGAGCTTTTAGTGCTGCTTGGCTATCTGACAGTATATAGATTTCTGCCCTTCGAGTGCCTATTTCAAGGCATTCCTGGGCACATAATTCTATAGCATGTACTTCTGCTTGGAAGATGGTTGGGGTGTCACCAAGGGGTTTTGAGAGCCTTAAATTTGGTCCCGTAACACCCACTCTAACCCTTTCCTCCATCTTAGATTCATCTGTGTACCACACTGATGCACCCCTTCCCAGTTGAGGTCCGTTCTCTGTGCAAGTTTGGTGGCTGTTTATGGCCACTTCAAACTGCATTTCGAAGTCGTACCTAACTAGCATGAAATCTGTCGGTTTAGACATGGCTTCTAGGGAAATATGTATCTGAACAGATTTCCTGCTTTTGAGTTTTTTGTCTAGCTTATTCTGAAGGCACTGTTTGCTGCTTCTTTCTTTACACATAGGTGCAATGGAGGAAGGTTTAGCATAGCCGCTAAGGCTTCTTATCAAAATCGATAAGAAGTTTAATCAATATCGACAAGCCTTACGTACGACTTCTTTATGCACACAACTGTACTTGAAACAAAATTCATTTCATATAAATTTTTATAATTTTACAAAATGCTGTGTTAAATTTACTTTGAAGTTTTTTTTTTAACATTAGCGTATTTAAATAAATAATTTTCTTTTTTTACGTATATTCTTTAATTTCCGATGTGGTGGAATTATTTCGACTACGACAATAGGGAACTTTGGATTCCTCAAATTGATCATCAATGTTGAGAAAGTGCTGATATTTTACCTAAAGACAATAGTTATAACACTCGACAAAATTTGCATCAGGACAACCTAGGCTTTCACATGTTTTCGGCTATTACAGTCCTGAATATTCTTTTTCTCTGTGTTTGTGTTCCATTTAATGATTTTTTTCCTTTACATTGCAAAATTCGAATGCTCCGTGATCACACAATAGATTGAGGAAACCAGAGATTTTTCAATTCCTCTACTTCGGCTTGAAACGCCTGAGCTATTTTTCCTACACTACATCGAAACACCCTTGCCAACAAGAACCAGACGAAAACAGTTATATATTATCTTTAAGCAAATTCGTTCAGAAGGGAAAGAAAACAAATCCCAGCCAATTCTTCCTAGGAAATCCGACGGGGAAATGTATTATTTATAATGGTGCAGATTTGAATTCATTCCGGATAAAGAACATCGTGATTAAAGCGCGTGAATAAGAAAATGCAGTATCTTTCTGCTAAATTCTTGAAATATGCTCATATTTTGTTAGCACGCAAACTGGTCTTCACGGATATTAAAAATTTCTGGTATATAATGGCTTCACATTAGATTTTAATGTCATTTCGTGTGAAAGTTTTAAATCGTACTCGGAAGTTCTTAATGTTCCACTCGGCGTGAGTGTTCCTGTCTTTTTGTGTGTACCTAATTGTTAGTAATGGACTATTGAGCTAATATTTCACATTACCAGCATCCGTTGGCTGTGAAAATGAAGTATAATAATTAAGTCGGGAATAATTTTTAATCAAAACAAGAAGTAGATTAATAAATTGCTGCGAAATATATGAAATAAATAGCAGCAAGTCGAAAAATGGTTCAAGGTTCATTTCTCGATACAAACGAACAGGTAGATCCCTAAGATCAAGTTTGTACGTGAGGATATAGTTAATGAATTTTCAGAAGCATCATCTGAACAAATTTGCTGATATACGTTCTGTGAGTCTAGTTTACTATAATGAGAACCACTCAATATATGGGTTCAGAGTATTCAAAGCGTGACGAACTCGAGAATGTTAATTTTCTTTCGAATATGTATTTCTGGGTAGCTTGAACTTGCTCTCTTGTTGATAATGAGGTCTAGTAGAAGAATCTGATTCATTGTTTTGTTATTATTTCTATTTTTCATCCAACAATCGTTTTTTCGATGGCCAGGTGTCTTACAGAAATTGCATTAATTTTTTTGTTGATATATCCTTCAAAATTTTCCAGCGGTGAAAGCTGCTGCCACGTCAAGATTTGGTGTTTTTAAATTCAGTCTTTCTTCTAAGATCAGGAGTTTAGAAGTGAGACTATTTAATGTTTTCCCTGAAGAACTATCCCATGTGTGTCATCTATATTTTATTCATCAACATGTCACCACAATTCTTCAAACCATGTGATACATTTTTCAGTTGGGCAATCTGGTAAGAAACTCCTTTATTTTCATACGTTTAGGCATAGAATTGTTGTTTTCGTTTACGTACAATTGCTTCATTACTTTTAGCATATAAAGATTGCAGACGCGCCCACATTTCTCTTCAAGATGTACAACTGTGTGCATAAGAAAGTTGTACAAGGTATTGCACTAATTACATTGCAATGCTCTAATTGCACTACTTGTCAAAGTCGATGAGAAGTTTAATTAAGATTGACAAGATTGTACATGATATTAAATGCATAAGGATTTTTTCATCAATAGTCCACACAATGATTACCTGAGCATCCAAAACATCCTTGGTGATTTTCTTTTCTTTTTGTTCTGTTACAGTTGGACTGAGTATTCGTATACCTTCGACTATTACTGTTCTGTTTTTCTTAATTTTTGACTTTCTTATTGGTAAAAACCTATTATACTATGGAAAAATATAATGCGGATAGTTTTTAATGTGTCTATGGTGTTATTAAATGTTGATGTTAGTGTTATTTTATTAGCTTGTATCTTATGACGGTCATGTATTTTATTTTATGTTTTGATTGATTGTGATATATTTATATATGTTCTTTTCTATGTATTTTTGTATTTTCATGTATTTTTATAAAGATCTGTATGTTTATTTTATAGACAAAGCTGTGTCAATGAGGTATAACTTCGGACAATAAAGCATATTATCTATCTATCTATCTACAGAAGACGGTACTCAACTATGTAATGCAGTTCTATGAAACTATTCTTGAACTGATAACAAATAATACAATTTCTATACTTGCCAGTAGTTGCAAAATCACGGACGATAGTTTTAAAAACGTAAATGATTAGCTCCCTAAGTGAAGATTCCATCGAATTTTTTGGAACAAGGCTGGTGCTCTTCATAGAGAGGAACATTGGTTCAAACGAGAATTCATAGAAACAACCAATGGTGCCTCAGTCAGCCGAAAGTGGGCATTGAGAAGTTTCCAAAAGACCACGCGTAATGATACCGTAATCACACCATACCAACAGACCTATAAAATATTGCTTAGCATCCTAATTCGTCTGTATTCAACTGAAGACGATTGCGGCTTCAAGCAATTGAAACTTGAAAGTCTTGTGACGTATCTAACTCTTGATGGATAATAAGTCATTTCTTGTATAACTCATAAAAATATTTCTCATCAAACTCCCTGAGAGATGCAATTCCTCATCTGGAATATTAACAGCAGAAATCGCCAGTATTCCAATTAATTAATTTCGCTCCGCTCGCCATTAATTAAACTGTTTCTTTCCGAGGGGTTTTCATTCATTTGCCAAGTTTCCCAACTTGGTGCAATAGTTGAAGAAGGCTAGTGTGATGAATAAAGGGATTCTTTGATGAACTTTGAGAAAACTTGGTAAACTTTCAAAAAGAGTTGATTACAGCAATTATAAGTATGATCTATTGAAAATGGTAGGAGGCGGTATGTGGCATTTTTGTGGGTTTTTGAGGTGATTTTATCATTGTTTGTGTCATTATATCATTTCGAGAATACTTGAAAATTAGAAACTTATTCTTACCTTCTAACAGTTATCCATGCGACAAGGGATCTACACAAATAATAACGTCTAATTGCAATACTGATTTCTGAAATTGGTATTTCATATTTCCGTGTCACATTATTGTGGATAATATACAAAAATATTATCAGGGGTAATATAATAAGTGGTATGATTATTACCGATACTTTTTTGAAATAATTATGAATTGCAATCCCAAAGCACTCAGGACGAGTTGTATTTTCTTGCATTGGGATTGCCAATGAATAGGTATTCCAAAAAATTATAGGTTTTTAATCATACCACGAATTATATTTAGGACTACAATATATCGATTTGAAATAAAGAAAAATCGTGTCACCTGGTAATTGATGCTTTACTTCTAGCCGTATTCAACGGAATACTCTTTTCCACAGTCATCTATGATACCAATGGTCATTTGTCCCCAACGATTGCTCATATTGATAAATAAAGATAACTAGTCAAAACACATAAATTCAATAATCATAATTCAAATCATTGTTTTCACTTGACAGATAGTAAAACAGAAACTAAGCAGGTTTAACACCGTAAAAATACAGCGACAAGCTATGTTTTCACTGTAGTTCCGATTCTATTGGCTGAATTTCAAAGTTTGAGATCCACTAATTGGTTATTAAGCAAGGAAATATATTGTCACCCCACCATGCACCCCCTAAGGTTGAGGCCCGGAGAAAAGAGAGCCCCAGTATTGATATATATATATACTCGGACACTCCCCTCCCCCTTCCACCACCCCCGCTCTCCGAGCGGATCCTCATCCTGATGATTGGCGATCAGCAGAATGAAATCTGACCGTGTGATATGGAGTGCTCAGCCTTTTTGCGCCTGAAGCTCCCTTATATCTGACATGAGTTGAATTGTTACAATGGCTTTAAATGTGCATGATGCCCCCCAAAAACTGGCTGAAGGCCCTGTCGTGGGGGCTGAGGGCCCCCGCGTGTCTGTCTAATTTCGCAGAATCCTGGTTCCTGAAACATATAAGGTATGGTTAGTATATCTCTATAATACCTGTTGAAGTTGCCGTTGGAGTCGCCGGAGCTCCTGCCTTCGTCTTACTTCTTCAGGGGTGTCGTTGTCTAGTTGGTTTACAGGCCGTCTGTATTTGTCTCTGTCTCGGTCGTCTTGCTCGAGTCTATTTTCGTGTAGGTCTGTCAGTAGTGGGTTCGTGTGGATTTCTACTCTCCGGAGTGTAGTCTCTGCACGCTGTCTTAATAGTCTGTCGATGTAGTCCGGGTGGATGTCTAGGTCTCGGTAGATGAACCTGTTTGGCATGTAGCGCGGTGCGTCCGTTGCCATTCTCAGGCAGACGTTGAAGAAGGCCTGTATCTTCTGCCTATATGTGTTTGCGCATTGGCCCCAAGCAGCCGACGCGTATAACAGCATGGGCAGCAGAATTGCCTTGATTAGACGCATTTTCAGCTCCAGGGACATGGTGCTGCTACGCCCTATGACCGGCCATAGCTTATGCCTTGCGGCTTTTGCTAGGGCTAATCTGTGGGAGACGTGCCGTTGAAACGTGAGTTTCTTGTCCAGGGTTACCCCTAGGTAGACGGCTTCGTCCACCCATGGAATCCGGTCATCGTTCATAGTCACATGGCCCTCTGGTGCCCTGCGTCTCCTCGTAAACAGGACGGCCTTACTTTTGTCTGGGTTGATTCCGATCTTCCAGCAATTGAACCACGGTTCGAGCTTGTTCACTTGCCTTTGGAGTTTGATTGTCACTCCCCTCTCGTGAGATGATTCGGCAAAGATCGCCGTGTCGTCCGCGTAGAGGGCAAGTTTCGTCATCGGGTCGTCTGCTTTCGGCATATCGGCAGTGTAGATGGAGAACAGGTGCGGTGATAGCACCGCTCCCTGTGGGACTCCTGCTTCTAGCCTCCTTCGGGATGAGAGGACGTTACCGACCCTGCATCGGTAGTGTCGTCCTCTTATGAAGGAGTTTATGAGCCTGACCATTGGCGTAGTGTATCCCGCGTCCACTAGTTTGGTGATCAGTCCGTCGTGCCATACTCTGTCGAATGCCTTGGAGACGTCTAGGAAGATTGCTCCTGCTAGGTGTCCCTTTCTCGTGCGGTTCCAGCTCTGGATGGTTGCATCCACCAAGCGGGTGACCTGGAGTTCTGTAGAGTGTTCGTGCCTGAATCCGAATTGTTCGTCTGGAAGGACGTTCAGTTCTACCGACATTGTCTCTAATCGTGTCTGGATCACCCTCTCTGCTACCTTGCTCATAGCTGGTGTTAGGCTGATGGGTCGGTGGTTCTGCGGGAACGTGTGGTTCTTGCCTGGTTTCGGGATCATGACTACCGTTGCTTCTTTCCAGCTAGCTGGAAAGTGTCTAAGTCTTAGTATTGCGTTTATTATGTTGGTCAGGGCGGCTATTCCTTTTCTTGGTAAGGCTTTAACTGCTCTGACTGGTATGTTGTCCGGTCCTGGTGCTTTCCTTGTCTTAGCTAGTCTGAGTATTGCCCTAACTTCTGCTGGAGATGTTGGTTCCAGTAGGATGTTTGAGTCGTCGGTTCGTCTTAGTCTTCTGATGGTCTGCTCTGCGTGTGTTTCTGTATCTTCGACTTCGTCGGTGAGGTCGACGTCGTTTTCCCGGCATTGATGTTCAAAGGAGTCCGCAAAAGCTTCGGCCTTTTCATCGTCCGTGAAAGCTATGCCCATCTCTCCGTGGAGGGGCGGGCAGGGTTTCCTTCGACCGTGTCGAAGTACTTTCTGCATCCTCCATATTGAGTTGTCCTCAGCGTTCAGTTCGTTTAAGCGCTCAGCCCACTGTTGCTCTCTGAGTTGCTTCAGTTCTGCTCTCAGTTCTCTAACTGCGAGGTTGAACTGTCGCTTGTCGTCGGGCGCCAGTGTACGCTGGTAGCGTTTTTTCAAACGTCTTCGCTGTCTGATCATCTCCTTGATTTCAGGTGGGAGTCCTCCTTGGAAGTCGAAGTTTGTTGTCGGTATGTCCTTCGAGCATTGGTCTATGGCTGTCAGTATGGCTTGTCGTAGTTTGTTTACTGCCTCGTCTAGCTGGTGTGTTGTGTCTATCCGAGGTATGTCTATGTGTCCGTGTACAGCTCGTTGAAAGCGAGACCAGTCCACTATACGCTTGGTTGCTTGCGCGGTTTCTGCCTCCTCTTCTCCTATTGTCAGTAGGATCGGGTTGTGGTCTGATGTGCCTTCATCTAATACAGAGATTTCCACCAGGGTTGGAATACTCTGTATGAGAGCTATGTCGAGTATGTCTGGGTGTTGGTCTGCTCTCGGATAGTGTGTGGCTGTGTGTGTTGCGACCACTGAAACTTCGTCGAACTCCGGGAGTTGGGTCTCTGCCAGATGCCTGCCGCGCTGGTTTTCGTTGCGGCAGTTCCAGTCTCTGGATTTTGCGTTGAAGTCCCCTATTGCTACTGTCGGGTGATGGTCCGGGAATAGTCTCTCCAGGTCTGTATTCCGCAGGTTTGGGCCTGGTGGAATATAAACGGAGGAGATTCTGAGGGGTCCAAAGCTGTCCATTTTCACTCTGATCGCTACCGATTCACCGAGTGAGAGTTCTGGAAGTGCGTCTTCGTTATGTTCTAGGTCGGATTTTACCAGGAGGAGTGAGCCCCCCGCTCTGGCTCTGGGTCCTGGTCTGTCGTTCCTGTAGCATGTGAAGCCTGGGATGTTGAAGTCCTTCCCTGGGTTCAGTCTGGTCTCTTGTAATGCCACCACGTCTACCGGGATTCTGGAGATAAATTCCATTAGATCAGTTTTGCGCGTGATTGCACCGTTGATGTTCCAGGAACATATCTGCAGGGTCTTCGGAATTCGTGCCGGCATTTACAGTCCCGCGCGTTCTCTTTCTTCTAGAATGTTCAGAATCAGGTCAAGGGTGTCGGGGGTAACCCTTGCCATGATTTGGCTCATTCTAGTCTGTGTGTCTGTCTTCTTGTCTGTCTTTTTGGGGCCCCATTGTGGTGTCTTCGTATGCGATTGTGGCTGTGGTCCGTGTCGTGGGGCCGGGCCTTGTCTGGGCGGGTCTGGTCTGTATTCAGGTGGTGGTGGTCCTCGTCGTGGTTGTGGTGGTCCTTGTCTGGTTGTAGCCCTCTGTTTTGGAAAAGCAGGGCATCCCCTGTAGTTTGCCGGGTGGTTGCCGCCGCAGTTTGCGCACTTCGGCGGTTCCTCCCTTGGCTTCTTACATTCGTGCGTCGCGTGGTTGCTTCCGCACTTCACGCAGCGTGCTGGTGTGTGGCAGCACTTCTGTGCGTGTCCGAACCACTGGCACTTGTGGCATTGGGACACTCTGCCTCCTTTTCTGTCCTGTTTCTCGACCTTAATTTTAAGGTCAAGAAGGTCCTTCAGGTTGAATATTTCCTGGTTAGTTCTTGGGACCTTAACCAGGAAAAGTGGTAGTGCCGCTTTGGTCCTTCTTGAGGTCATCCTGTGGCATTCGATGACTTTGAAGTTTCTGTCCCTCAGGTCCTTTTCCACGTCCTCAGCTGCGATGGATTCGGGGATACCGCGTATCACTGCGTGAAGCGGTATGTCTATCTTCAGCTGGTACGTGAAAAATTCGATTTTTTCACCTTCGAAGAATTTTGTGGCTGCCCTCCAGTCAGCCTCGGTGTTGGTATACAGGTGTATACCGTCTTGTCTGGACTGCGCCTTGGTAAAATTTATCCGCCTGTCCCTGAGGGCGGTAGAAATTTTCAGCCATCTCGCCTTGTCCTTTATAATTATTGCTGGCGGTTTCTTGGGTCCTTTTTCTTGTGTGTTTATGCCCTCTGTGTTTTCTGTTGGGTCTTCTCTGTTTGAGCCCCTCGGGGTCGCTGGTGTTGCTGTGGTCCTCTCCGTGTTTGTTGTTTCCACGGGGGGTGTAGGGCGGTTTGCCCTTTTCTTTGGTTGTCGGGGTGCCTTGAACTCCGCTTCTTCATCATTTGTGTGTCCTTCGCTCTCCTCATGCTCCGATGAGTCTGCGTGCTGTCGTTTCTTACCTGTTTTGGAGGTCTCCTCAAGGGGGGTTACTTCCATGTCTTCTTGGACGGCTGTCTGGGGCTTGTTGGGAGCCGTCTCTGTCGGGGGGGAGCTGGCGACTGTTACCGGCTTCGGAAAGTCGGCATAAGTGGGTACCTTGGGTGGGTCGCTTGGTGGTGATATCAGGGATTTCACCACTCCGTCTCTAATAGCTTCACGCTTTTTCAGCTCAGCTATTTCTCTTCTCATTTCTGCCATGATATCTAGGGCCTGGCTCAGCTCCTTCTTGTAGCGCTGGTTTTCTGTTTTAAAGCGCTCCTTCTCTATCCTGTGGCGCTCCTTTTCTTCTTCCGTGGCTTTAAGCTGTTGTTTCAACAGCTTCCGCGATTCCTCCTTCGCGGGGGAAGAGGACTCATCGCTGCTATGGCTTAAAAGAAAGTCGCCTCTTTCGAGGGATTTCGTTTTCTTACTCATAGTTTAGAATTTCAGCACTTTCTGTTCGCTTTTTACTCCCGTCTACTGGAACCGAATTCTTTTTAATCGACGGGGGCTCTGAGAAGAGCCATGGCCGTAGCCATTTCTCGGGGTAAAAGCAAACAGGAAGCCTTCTTTTCTTTGTATCGCACTATATCACTCTGTTATACTCGCATGAACGCTCGTATCGTTACGCTCGTATCGCACTAATCACAGATAGGCACTTTGTCGCTACAGAGAGCTTCTGTATACACGTCCGCTCTCGACCGACTCACTGCTGACTATGAAATACTGATGATGTATATTGTCACACAAATACTCAGTGTAGTATATCTCGCGATCAATTTCCTATAGGCCCAGCCCACCACTGGTGCGCGACCTGATTGGCCGGCAAGAATTTAATCTAAGCCTGTTTGCTGTATTATGATTTGTTAAGAATTCTTTTGCTCAATAAAGCTGACTAAAAGTAAATTCTAGCGTCCTGCTAGGAGAACATTGAACAAATAAACCTCGTAGTATTAGCCAAAAAAGTAGTTGTTCCTTTGATATATTTGCCACATATTCTCATGTTCGAGAATAGGGTATTTCCACATTATCGAAATCATTCTGTTGAAACTTGGGAATATTCCAGTGTTCGTCCACATATAAGAATGGTCCGCTATCGATGCTGTTTGGCTTTGCAGAGGTTATTGAGATAATATTTCGAAATAATGTTATAACATTTTGCTAAAGTAAACAATTCGCATTCGGCAGTTCCACTTGTTGTGCATCTAGAACACATGTTAGTTCAAGATAACTCCAAACTGCATACATCTTTAATTAATCTAGTGGTATGTGTTAGATCGAATTGCATATGATTTTCTCGGAAACGTTAATGAAGGAAAATGTGATAGCTGCATGATATTCTATCATACGTATTGTGCAGAGTTGAAGTTTGAAATGATTGTTACTATTTGCCTGTACTGCACAATCATTATACTAGTGTCAAACTTCACCGTCAAAGTTTTCTGAACAGGTTGAAATTTTGAAATCCAATTAGGTACAGAAATGGTCAGGGAACTACTTATCATTGTACCGTGTTAACTTTCAAATTAAAGTCAAAGCAAGTAACAAAAAAAATTTCAATAGGTATAGTCTACTTGGTCGTGGTTTTTAATATATAATGTTTAATTACCATTGTTTCATTTAAGTATAAAAAAAAAATTCTATCTATTCGAATTCGAATTTTTATCTGTATTCCGTCTTGAATCCATTATTCAAAAAGGTACGCATATTGAGAATTTGTTATTTCATCAATCTTTTTATATTACTCAAATAAATATCTATCCGAATTAGAACTAGAATTCATATTCTCTTCGAGAATTTTCGATTCACCATGTTCGTTGCACGATATTTTCATAAATTCCAAATCTTCAATAATATGTATGGTAGCATAATTTTCCTTTTTTCTTTTTTTAGAGCCATGGGTGCCATGTGGAGTCTACCAAACAATTATGATATCGGTAGAGAAGATGACCCCGATCCAGTTACAGGATTGACATCAAGGGAAAGATATCTGGTCAAGAGTACGTTAGCAATTCTCATGAAAAATGCTGTAGAAACTGCTGTTACAATTATGGACATGTAAGTTGAATCATAATCAATTCTTTTCCAATGAGCACTAACCACTAAACACTAACCTAACCTAACCTAACCTAACCACTGAGGTTGATTTATCAATGACACTGTTGTCTTGAGAGAATGTAACAGTAACTTTTATTTGTCTGAAAAATTACTTCAAAATAATTGAAACGTTTTTTCTTTCAAAATACTTTCACGCCCTCAGTGCGGCAAATTGCTGCACAGTTCAGACGAGCTCACCACACATCAAATCATGGTGCACTGTTTGCCATCAAACAGCAGTGTCTTGATAGGAAACGAATGCTGGTGGCTGCAAAAAAGTCACAAGTGAGGCGCCATAAACCTTCTCGCTTATTCAAAGAGCCTCCACGTGTTGTGGATAACCCGCCGGCCACCGATGTGATGGAAGAACACCTACAACTATTCTAAACCCCTTTATACGTACTCCAGTCCTAGCGCAGATGAAAACCTCCTGCAGGAGGCCCTGTTAGCCTGAGCACAATAATCTGCGCAGCCCGATAACCCCTGAAGAAATTTGACAGGCCCTCAAATGTTCGAAGAACACTGCTGCTAATGGGCTGAATAACTACTAGTGGAAAAAGTACCCAAGCACGCACAACCATACGACAAGAGTTTTAAACCTGAGGTGCTGGATGGGAAGTAGCAGATTCTGAATTGCTTTGTCGAAAGGCAAACCATGCTCATTCACCAGACCAAAAACATGCTTGAATACGTTATCCGCATGTTTATATATGCGTATACTCTACATTGACCCAGTATATGAACGGATATATGAGCAAAGAAGGTCAAAGAAGAGGGTAGTACAGTATAAGAGTTAGCTTTTCGTAGCCTTGACCAATTACCGCAAGTAATTTCATACAGCTCCACTTTAGCTGAGATGCCTTGCGGTACCAAATCAGATGCGGCTGTAGAGGATTCCTTCACCATAAGATCTGGTCAAGTCAGAGTCCGAACAGAGCAGGTGATCTTCAAAAAGCAGCTCTCTTCTATCTTGCTTCTCGTTATTGGCATTGACGATTGCACCCATTTATTTTATATGAATAATAATAATAATAATAACGTGGTGAGTGGTTATCTGGGTAAACGATCCAGTGCGCCCTCCGGATGTATCGGGGCTTCGGAGGCAGAACCTGACTGGAACATCCTTTTAGGAAAAAAAATAAAATAACAATAATAATAAGAACTGTCGGGGAAAAACTAAGTTGCTGCGTCCAATGTGCTTGCCGTTCCGATACTACTCTACTTCTTTGGAGTAGAAGAATGGACTCAGAAAAAGCTGCGACAAGTCGACGTTTAAACTCGAAAAATGATGCATCTTCATCTTCATAGGAGCTTGCATCCTAAATCGTCCGTTCCACGGTTATGCTTCCCCAGGCAACAGGGAGGCCTGGGACTTTGGAGTTTGAAGCATCTACATAACAGAATGGTGCTGGATGAAGCCTGTAAAGTCATCAGGAGTTCAGATCCCCTTCTTTGCATGGTCCTCGACCATAAAAAAGCAGGGATTGGAGCATTTGTTTTCAAGGCAGCAATCCGAGAAGCCGATGAACTTGGACTCGTATTCGACACTGAACGGGTGAACCCAAACTCTGTCACCGAGTTGGAACCCGTTCAGCAAATAGCTCACATCAAAGCTGTGGAGACTGAGATCCTCCTGCAGCTGCACAAGGATAAGCCAATGCATGGGATTTTCTTCGAGAACATTGGAGACCTCGGCTTATCCAAAAACCTGACCTTTGCTTTCTTCAGGTCAAGTGAGCTGAAGTCGGAGACCGAGGGATTCATAATGGTATAATTTGATAATTCAATAATTATTTGATAATTTTATAATTTCATTATTCGCACTAAAAAAAGAGTATTGCAATGAAGAAATATCATACGACATTAATCTTTGCATAGGTATCTTGAAAAACACCCAGAAGCCAAACAAATATTCCCGTTCAGAGACGTGCCTGACGAGTTGCTACATAATGACGTAGGATACAGGGCACATAGCACAAGAAGTATGTACGGCCTTTCTGCTATTCTAGAAGCCATAGACAATCCAGAACTGCTTCAGGCACTTTTAGTAAAACTTGGAAAGTCACACGCACCGAGAGCAGTGAACGAAAAGATATTCTTGGTAGGGAAATTTAGTTTTTTTCTGCAATATCTTAATAGTACTCTTTATTTCAGCAATTCATGGATTCTGTGTTGGCGACACTTTCTGCCTTCAACATGAAAAATGAAGAGATAAAAGCATGGACTAAAGCTTTGAAAGTAATATTCGATTGGATCATCATAACTCTAAATGAGACACAATCAGAATCATTGCGGGCCGATGCTGATAGAAACCAGTCTGATTACAAATCCCTTATCACGGTTTAACAATAGAATACAATTTCATCACTATTAGAATATTTGTTTTATTTTTATTTGCGCAATAAATAATGAAAATAGTCATGAAATTATTTCAAAAATATAAAGTCAGAGAAATAATCCAAGTCTGTTTTTATGTAAGAGGCCATGAGCGCGATCACTTTTGGGACGCTTTTAAGGGTAAAAGAGTCAATTGATAACTCAAAAACGGTTCGTCTTATCGATTTCAAGCAAGGACAGGCTTCTAGAGGAAGTTCGATTGTACGTACGTGCTGTGATGGAAATTGAATTTTAAATTCACTTTTCCACAAAAAAAATCTCAAAAATATCCCAAAAATGCAGTTACTTTGGAGCAAATTTTTTGGGTAGATAAAAAAATAATTTCAAAAAAACATTACAGTACGAACATAGATCAACATTTTACCTTCCTTTTTATACTAAATTCCGTTTGGCCATATTAAAACCTGATCGGAATTTTATCCATCGGATTGAGAGATATAACAGTGAAATAATTTATTTAGATAGATAGAAACAAAAAAATTATATCAAATAACAAACATCTTGTAACTAATTATAATCATTGTTAACGATCACTTAAAGGAAACATGATACATACATATTTATTGACTTTTTAGACAAAAATAATAAATAATAAGTTTTGATTCCAAATTCAGTTGTTGCGAGTTTTTTCAAAAAATTATTAATTCCAGGAATCAAGATTCAAGAATCCCAATCTCGTGTAAATGGGCTGGAAAGCATCCATGATTGGATTTGAGTCTTGTTATAATGGTAGAATATTTTTGGGGACATGAAATAGGTATATGTGGCGTACTTTTTGGGAAGTTCCTTGTGTATAAAGGAATACGGGTTAGTGGACTTTCCTACTCTTTCTGACCACTTTTCCATCCATTCTTTGTCGACATTGTGTCTATAGATACTCAAGAGATCATTGGTACAAGGAATTTCATCGAAATTTGTACAAGTTCGTGCTTCTTTGGCTGCATTGTCAACTATTTCATTTTCAATAATGCTACTGTGTCCTTCGGCCCAAATATATATATATATATATATATATATATATATATATATATATATATATATATATACAGGGTGTCCCATATAAAACTCCGAGGGCAAATATCTGGAAAATGAAATATGTTATCCGTATATCGTGAAGGCAGATTATTTTGATGTCAAAGAGTCCTTTTATTCACATAGAGATCCATCTCACTAGGCGTCATCCGTTAGGGCGTCGCGATACCGACGCCAATTTTTTTAAATGGCATCCCATATTTTTCAATGCTATTTTAAATTCTGCATCGAATTCTGAATTCAGCCATATAGCACACTCATAGTTTCCCTGGAATACACATGCACCACAGCAACTTTATTGCATATTATAAAGAGGGCCACTAAAGCGTCAAAATAAATGCAATAATACCAGTATTCATCGATCTGTCAGAAAACTTCTCAGATTTTACGGAAGTTTATTCAGTTTTGGGCTGGTTTTTGGTAAAATTGAAAAATGGTTCAATTTTCGAATGCAGAAAAGTTGGTGATATGTATTTATGGCGAGGCAAGAAGGAATGCGACAGAAGCAGTGAGAATATACGCTAATCGGTATCCTTACAGAAGATTAGGGTCAGACAAAACATTCACTAGCTTAGCCAAATCTTTAGCACAAAATGGATGTTTTAATGAACTGAAGCGAAAAAAACAAAAAACGGCTACAGATGAGAATCACACTGTTGCAGTGCTAGGTCAAACTGTACTGGAACCACATAGTTCTACCAGACAAGTAGCAATAGATTGTGATATTTCGAAATCATCAATACAACGTATTTTATCAAAAAACAAATTCCATCCCTACAAAATTCATCTGGTTCAAGGACTACAACCAGGTAATAATATTTCTGTTTTATTTTTCCTAACTATAGTCTATTCTAATATTTAGGAGATGCTGATAGGAGACTGAACTTCATTGCATGGTTGTCCATCCGTATTTATAATGATAATCAATTTCTGAACGAAATATTATGGAGTGATGAAAGCCGTTTTCATAATAACGGTATTATAAATAAACATAATTGTCACTACTGGTCTGACGTGAACCCTCATTGAATTCAAGAAACGAAACATCAGTCTGTGTAAGGGATTAATGTTTGGTGCGGAATCATCGATGGTTATTTGATAGGGCCTCATTTTTTCGAAGGAATTCTCAATGGAGAGAGGTACTTGCTTTTCCTCCAACATGTTTTGCCGAATCTCTTGGAGAATTCACCAATACAAACTCGACTAATTATGTGGTTTCAACAAGATGGGGCACCTCCGCATAATAATCGAATAGTTACCCAGTATTTGGATGATACTTTTAATGAGAAGTGGATTGGAAATAAAGGTCCAAAACCATGGCCAGCTCGAAGTCCAGATATGACTCCACTGGATTTCTTTTTGTGGGGAAATATTAAAGACTTAGTTTACATGCGACGTTCACAAAATGTAGAGGATCTAAAAAATAGTATCACAAATGTTTGTGCTTCAATTTCCCGAGCGACGCTTTTAGCTGTTACGAATCAAGAAATAATTAAAAGATAGAATATGTGTATTCTAAATGAAGGAAAGCAATTCGAACACTTATTAAAATAATTCATTTTATCACTTTAATTTTTTTGTTACTATCGTCGAGTTTTGCTCACAGTAAAATATTTTTGGTAATTTGGAACATTTATTTTACTTTGTAATGACTGCGTATACAGAAACAAACAACTAGAAGAAACTGAATAAGCTATGCAATTATAACTGATAGATCGGTTTGATCAAACTCGTGTTATTGCTTTTTAAACTCTTGTTATTGCTTTTTATTTTGACTCATTCATGGCCCTTTTGATGATATGCATTAAAATTGCCATTTTTCATTAGTATTCAAGGAAAACTACAAGTGTGCTATATGGCTGTATTCAGAATTTGATGCAGAATCTAAAATAACATTGAAAAATCTGGGATGCCATAAAAAAAATTGGCGTCGGTGTCGCGACGCCCTAACGGATGACGCCTAGTGATGGATTTCTATGTGAATAACAGGACCCTTCGACATCAAAATAATCTGCCTCGACGAAATATGGATATCATATTTCATTTTCCAGATATTTGCCCTCGGAGTTTTATATGGGACACCCTGTATATATATATATATATATATATATATAACTTTTTTTTACCATGAATGGCTCAGTATTATTGAGTCAAACTGTGTATTTGGAATACGAATACGATGTAATTGAAGACCAACTTGGAAAAATCTACCAATTGATTCAATTGAAATGAGCAATATAGAATGCCAAAATCGCCCTATATATCAAAATTTCGTCGGTTGAATTCTTCGATTTTCTATTATTTAATTGAGTGGTGATATTTAATGGCGCCACGATTTTATATGGGCCACTCTGTATTACTCGTTGAACTAATCAAATTATTTGCATTGATGACTTGTTGATTTAAAAAGGTTTGTGATAACTAATCTCTGAATTCAAGATAAAGTTGAAAAACACATGTTTCTGGCCCAGTTCTGCATAAATAATGGGTATAGTGTTAAGTTGGTTAGGATATGACGTCGATACAGGAAAGACGGATGATCCTGATCCTATCACAGGACTCACTTCCAGGGATAAATATTTAATAAGAACTACTTGGGAGGCCATCATGGGCGATCCCGCCAGTAATGGAGTCAAATTATTCATGAAGTGAGTTAGTGATCTTTATTCAGTTTGGGAGTTTGGGAGACATGAAATTTGCAACGAAACATAATCCTTTTGTCTTAAATTCATTTCATAAATGTCTGCTTCATCAATTTTTCAACTACTAGAGTGCCGCTTGAAAATCGTGTATTTCTAATTGTCTGAATGAAGATTCATGAAATGCTCAGTTGTAAAGAGTCCTTGGTAAAATATATGTAAAACTACCAATGATAAAAAGTGGATTATATTATCCAATCAACCGCTAAAAATTGCATAAAATAGGTAATTATAATTATTGCATAAATACAGAAATAACTTCCTTATCCCCAATGTAGAGAGGCCTACTCGTCAGGAAAAAAAACTTGCTACCCCAATTCCTACTTCATCCTTGACAAGGGAATCTCTGATTTACAGAAGTAAGCAGGTGTACAATCATTTGCCCACGGAAATTACAAGTATAAATGATATGAAGCACTTCAAAAAAAACGTTAAAAAACTTCTCAAAGGGAAATGTTTTTATACCTTAGAGGAATACTTTGCTTATAGGTTCTAGTCATTCCATGAGAAGTGATCTGTGGTATATTTTTCTTGTTTTTTATAAATGTAATGCCTATATATTGTTGGTCGCCACGTCATTACGTAAATGTGTTTGTCTTTTATATCATTATTTTATTTTATTCGAAAATTTATTTTTTACAGCAGGTATATATATATTGTTGTGTGGACTTCTATTTTGACTTTGTCGACAAAATGTAATCATTTTAGACAATAAAGCATATTTGATTGATTGAATGAGAAAAATAATAATAATTTATTGATCCATTCAGACAAAAATGTATTGTACAAATCAAGTTGTCCATAGTACATTCACATTCATAATAACATAACGACTCCTGATATACAAAACATTGTAACTCATTTCACCTAAACTCTTCAGTAGAGAAATTATTTGTAGGATTTGCAGGTATTCAGTCAGGTCAGGAAGAAAAACTCTTCTTTACTTTCCCGAGCTTTCGACAAATTTATTGTCTTTATAAGGCTAAAAATTTTTAGATGGTTAAAAAATATCTAAAATAAAAAAATGGGATGAACTTACATGTAAAATGAGTTAAATTAACGAATATAATATCATATATATTGAATATGTCCACCTGGCACGTACAAAAATTCCACACTTATGAAATCACTGACAATGTTTTAGATGGTTCGAGATAAAACCGGAGTACCAGCAACTGTTTTCGTTCAAAAATGTTCCAAAGAAAGACTTGTCCCAAGATTTCAAGTTCCAAGCACACTGTAACTTCATCATATACACATTTGCTGCTCTTGTCTGCGTTTTAGATGACAATGAAGTCCTCTTCAGTATCAGTGAGAAAGTGGGTTCATCTCATGCTGGGAGATCTGTTGACGAAAAAGCTCTGGAGGTTTGTATATAATTATTTGAATAATTGTTGTCAATTGCCAATTGTCAATACGGTGATACTCTGGCTGTTGCATTAGATAACTCCAAGGCGTTTGATTGCTTTTGACACCAGAGATTTCTTGTCAAGCTTCCGTCTAACAGCATACTCTGCTATCTAGCTCTCTTCCAGACCGATCTCTTCACGCAGTGGGTGGTTGAACATTCTACCTATTGATGCTGGTGTTCCTCAAGGAGTCATTCTTGTAAAAATAGTGATTTTTTCTCATATCAATGATTTGTTAGGAGCTATCTCATGTCAAGTGTACAACTATTGAAAAATATGTTGGAATTATGTTGGGGAATATACTAAAATATAGCTCTTATGATGTTCTGAAACTTGCTTGTAATTATTTGTCTATCTCCTTCAATGAGCCAGTTATTTTCTGTGACAAAGCATGTGGCACACGCAGTATACAAGATTCAACAAGTAACTATTGATGATATGTTTGAATATCATCGTCAAGAAAGAAAACCTAGGAAAACGACTCAAACATGACTCCTAAAATGGGTGTTTTGAGTTCGTCGCCTAGAAATGGCTTGTAATTAGTTTCTGAAGAAAATCAAAAAGAAAAGAAAAAATCACTCAAATAATAAAATAAATAGCTACGAGGAACTAATGATGAAAGAAATTCATATTCAAATTCAAATAAAGAACATTTCGAATACGATTCCTTCGATTTTTATAATGACCAATTTTTTATTTTTTCTGCAGACGAAGAAACGTGAAACTAAACTCAATATATTGCGAAAGAGATCTGAAGATGAATTTTGTTCTTATTCAGCGATAAATTCCATGGACTGGGTTTCAAATTTTTCGCATTTTTCCTCCATCCATAACAGAGTCGAAATCATTTGATTTTTTTCTTACACACTCTTTGATTTTATTTCAGGACATGAAACAAGCTTTCATCAGCATCTTTCATTCTCTGACTGAAGAGGAAACAAATGCATGGAATAAACTTCTGAATCAAACCTTCGAAAAAATTAACACAGTAGTCAAACTGAAGGAACAAAGAAGATGATAATGTAACTATGGAATCAAAGTATTTCGGAAAATAATTCAATTCTCTCAAAACTCAAGCGATTGCCATTTTTCACAGAATTTCAATATAATTTTGTTTCGTTTGTTGCTTTTCTTACCTCCTAACAATTACTGGAAAAAATACTCATTTCATGACATGACAGGTTCGAGTTTATCCAATACCTAGTATTCAAATACAGGTTGGTAAAATGGGCGATAACAACCTTCAAATCAGAAGGGCCAGACAAAATCCAACCAGTACTACTACTGCGAGAAGGATAACAATGGAATATTTCAATCGAATAGATTATAGAAAGGTCTTATTACCAAAATCGCAATTCAAATTCAGTTTTCTCAGCGTCTTTCTAAGAAGTTTTGATAACGGAGGCAGATACAGCCTCCGAAACGTCAACAGTTTTCAAAAAAAGAGAAGTATTCTTTGTTAATTCGATCTCATTTTTTCAGATAGGCAAATTCAGTGTAGGGTACGTTACTGACAAAAATTAATTTCTTTCAAGACAACAGTCTTGTGAACGCAGTAACTTATCGGGCAAATTAATTAATTTGCCCTTCTACACTTGTACAGATTTCTTTGGATTAAAAAAATTTTTTCATTTTCAGATTGTGGAAGGTGATAAACCCAAAAAATTATGTCAAGAACTGGATTTCCTCCACAAAATCAAACTTTTAATCAATATATATTAGGGACTTTCGTGCTACAAGCCTCTACACCGCGACCTTTTCAGATCTATTGTGTTTGTCCTCGAGATCATTTAGAGTTCTTCGTCTAGCCCTGTCTTCTTTACGAGACTCCACAGGCTAGTTTTTAGAACTCCCATGAATCTGGGAGCTCTTGGTTTTTCTTCTCCCAGCGTTAGGAACCTTTGCCTTGACAAGCCCTCGCAGTGGCATAGTATGTGTACTGATGTTTCCTCTTCTGACAGAACCTGCATAGCATTTCTTCTGCCAGGCCTATTAATTGTACTCATATGTTTGTTGAGCCTACAGTGCCCTGTGAGAAGTCCTACTACTATTCTGGTAGTGTTCCTCTTCTGGCTTAGTAGATAGTCTGTGAATGTTGGCTGCGGTTGTTTGATAAACTCTTTGGCCTGTCTCATCCCTGGTGCATTGTTCCACCATTCTTGAGACTTCTGTTGAATCCATGATTTGGTGTTTGTTTTTAGTACAGCTTTTGCTATACCGCAATACGGTTCTGGGCCATTCAGGGCCTTACTTGCTCCTTCTCGGGCTAGTGTATCGGCCTCTTCATTGCCTCTATAACCTGTGTGTGCTGGTACCCAGGCTAGTGTCAGTCTGTTCTGACTGCCCAGCTCTTTTAGGGCTTTTATGGAGTCCCAAACAAGTTTTGAGGTAACTTTCATTGAGTTGACTGCTTTTATCGCAGCTTGGCTATCTGAGTATATGGCAATGTTTCTTCGTGAAAAATCGTGCCTTATTAGCTCTTGTGCACAATGGTGTATTGCAACGATTTCCACTTGAAATATCGTCGCATGTTTGCCCAAGCTCAGTGAGATTTTCATCTTCGGCTTGGTTCCGTAAATGCCGGCTCCTGCACCTTCATCCATTTTGGAGCCGTCCGTGTAGACAGCGATTTCCGCATTGATGGGAGGCCCCCCCTTCCACGCATCCCTGTCCGTTATACTTGTCTTGAAAGTTTTGTTAAAGCTATATCTGGGAAGAATGCCATCTGATGGCATTCTTGTAACCGGGTCGTTATCCAACTCTTCATATATATAGCTTGTTGTAGTCTCTCCCGTGCATATTGCTAATGGGTATTCCATCAGCAGTACGCTTTCATGGAAACATGTGAAACCATCCCCTCTCAAAAATTTGGTTTCCTGTTTCGTGCGAAGAGCAATTTTACTTCCCGTCAACTGATTATGATTTATGAGTCCTGTCCTAGAATACTGTCCATATATGGAGTGCAGCACCTAAACATACACTGAAACTTCAGATTCTGGTCAAGAAAGAGTTATTCGTCTCGTTCGTGAGGTTTCGCTTGCAAGGTTTCAAATTTCTATTCATGGCCATGGCCCCCTCTTGAAAAACTCCCTAGATCCGCCAGTGCTCTTGCCGAAGCAATAATAAAAATTATTATAATTTTAATATATATTATGAATGTCACTACATCATTCATCATTCCCAATTAACAACTACCCAATATTCTGAGCACAGTAACAACCGGTGTTCTGCGAAAAGTCTGTAAATACTTCAATTTGTCATCGTTAATCTACTCCGATCATTACGTTATGACGTGTGTCCAGTGAGATAATGAATCTTCTGTAGAGTTAATAATTTACGTCTACTAACTGAATTTTCGCCAGGATGGTATGAGATTTCTACCAATTATGAACTGAGATAGTCTTCCATTCATCATGAACAGTTGGTGAGATTTCGAACGTGAACATAACACGATTTGTTTTGATTTTGAGACATGTAGTATCCTTTTTATTCTCATCAGTCATCCGCAATTCGAAATGAAACGTAAAAATTAATGATATATCAATTGGACAGAAACCAATTTTCTTTGAGATGAAACAAATACAATCAAGTACATACCGTGTGACGCAGTTAAAATGGAAGCACCCTTAAAAAACATACGTTTTTCAACAGATTAGAATATTTTTTTCTTCATTAGGTTGACATTCAAAACTTCTACTAGGATACCAAATTTCATGAATAAATCTTCATTTTCAGGGCCAACTATTCCTATTTTTCAAGGTAAAAAAAATATATATTACCTTGGAACGGGGCTATAATACATTTTTTATGCCCTTCTGAAATAGCCCCAAGGGGTGGGGGTTGTTTAATACAATAGTTAAAAATAACGCATAAATCATAGTTGCTCCATATGTAGGGCTGAATTTGAAAAAAATATATTTTTTTATTCAAACGAAAATTTTCGGCATCCATTACTAAAAATAAGAAGAGCGGGGTTATTTTGGAATAATTGTAAAATTGTTTTCCAGAATAGTCCCAATCGTCAAAAAAGCCCGTAAAAAATGTTGCGACATCCTAATTTTTATAACTTTATTGCACAATGATACTGACATCCACACCAATTTTTACATAAATATAGGTAATTTTCCGCTTCGCTTTCAATGTCCAACAGACCACTACGACGCTCTTACGAATTGACCATATTCACCGTCGCCATATTGTTATGCAACAATACCAACTATCCATTGTCACCAACGGTTAAAAATATGAAGTGTCTATAACAAAACCGCGAAATTCAAGAATGTTTTATTTGGTGCATACCTATTTCATATGTGTGTTTTGAGTTTCAGAAAAATTTAACTGAGAAAACTTAGCAAAACATTTTGAACTTCATATGTATTTGCTTTATACATGTCGTAACCAAAAAGGTGCCATTTTTTGACACTGCCTTCTGTAGAATTCTCTTTGTATTTCAAAATGTCATATTCTTCTGATGTTTTTGAAATTTTCAAAACGTTTCTGAAAAAAATGTTGGTCGGGAGCTTAGGGTACGAAGCTCCTCTTCGGAAAAATTTTCGAAATAACGCGAAAATAAAATTAGAAAATTCCATAAAAATATTGAAAAACATCGGATAGTCGAATGATTCGATTTCAAAAAATTTAACCACCCTGTGATAACACAAATTCGCCCTGTCCCAAATTTTATATTTCTACTGCGCTTGTATGCATATATGCCAGATTAATTAGATTTCCCAATATTTTGGTGAAATCATGACCTCTCATGGAAATGACATATAATTTATTTTCCAATGAAAACACAATCAACCATAGTGTAATCCAATCTCACGGTTTTTCGCTCGTTGTTATTACATTCGAAAATGCAATTTTCAACAAGAACCAATGCGTAATAATCATATCACAGTAATAAATACACTACGGAAAGCACTGGAATGAAGTCAACATTTTCAGTTCAGTTCAGAACCAAGATTTATTATGCATTTTATCGTGTTCTTAAATTACTATCAAAAGTATTAAGTTATTCAAAATGCTCGGAGGTCATACAAGAACTGCATGCTTAATAGTCCAAGATCCTAGGACCCCCAGACGACACCTATTTTCTAAAGAAAATAGGGATTTATGACGCGTTAAAATTCAAATCAGCCAATTCAAAAAATCGCGAAAATAAAGGGTCATTACTGAAATACAGCGTTCTATAGTTAGAAGTTTGATGAATTTCCGGAAAATGCCATTTTTTTTAAGTGCATATCTCCGTAACTATCAGTCTTAGTAACAGAATTCAAAACGTTAATCATAGGAAATTTAATCTAGAACATTGATGAGTTCTTTTTTCAGCTAAAATGCATCAAAACGAAGATATAAACGAAAATCTGAAGAAAGTGCCGGTATTTTTCGGTTTTTTCAATATGGTGGTGGGCGCGGAGGGGGGAATTGTGCATTTTGCATTTTAAACACTTAATAACCCCTAGACAACATATCAAAATTTAGAACTACCGGATCGTTGTAAGGTAACCCCGCTATTTGTCTCTGTTCATTGGATTATGTTGATAGTTAATCGATTTTGTCATCAGAGCCCTTTCACCTGTGAATCAATGTTATCCACTCGCATATCACTGGCCTCGAACTGCGGACCGACTATACCTGATTTCATAGTATGGATACTCGAATTGCAGACCATACCAATGAATACAATGAAATGCGTACTAGCATGTCAATTTCTATTCGATGATATGGTCAAAAATAATTAGTTAAAAAACCTGTTCTAGTTAGAAGAGACTGAAAAATCAGTGCTCGTAAATTTTATTTATAAGTTTTTAATGATTTTATCTATGATTATTTGTAATTACTAACAGAAAATGCGAAAAAAAGTATAAACAAACCCCGTAAAAAAAAATCAGTTAAACTAAAATCTTATAGCTTTTATCGTATCATAACATCATAACAACACGCACAATACATTATTTACAATATAATACGTTAACCAAAGTTGTTGAAGTTATTTTTACTTCATCGTTATCAATGATAGGATAAAGCTTCGAATGTAACTTGATTATTTTGCAATTTAAAAAATATCGGAAGTTGCAGAGCGCCTCGTCGTCTGGCAACATTTCGGTTATTATGAATCGCATAATAATCTCTTTACATTAATAGCTATAAGTTATTAGCTCGCTGTGCTCGCTCGTACTCAAAACAAAAGCTATACTCATTTAGAGAAACTTTGCTATTCTAAACTTGTTTAATATACCTACTATTAAGTAACGATTATTTTTATAGCAGTCTAGAACTCTTCGGGTTTCAACAATTCACGAAGGCTGCTAGAAGTACCTACCTGAACTAAAAAAGTCTTTTTTTTTCAGAAAACAAATAAAACTCGTTCCATATTTCCAGTTTATCAGACGTAACTCGGAGAGAGTTCAAATATAGGTGCCGTACGTGATGTGACGTCTTTTCCCGAACCTTAAATGGCTCTACTGCATCGTGATGCACAGAGACGGCATACACCGTACAACTTTTATGCAATTTATTTTTATTTTCTGCCAAACCTTCGCTTTGATTCACCTTTCGGAGAAATCATGAAGCGTTATGCTCGTTTCCGAATTATTCAGTTTATCAGTGATCGTTCCGATTTGATTCTGGAACTAGGACGATGCAGAGTTCGTTGATTTGAGAGTTCCGAAGAAAATTCGGTTGATTCTACCATTTTCCGAAAAGAGGGTTATGAGTTGCTGGAGTACAGGTCTTTGTTTCTGACTCTTTTCATCGACCAAAATATAGATTACTCTTTTGGACTTCATAGTTTTGAGTCATGACATTTATAGTTTCTTGTTAGTGGTTATATTATCTAGGTTCAAAATATCTCATATATCATTATTTTTTCGAGAATATACCGGGTGTCAACGTATTTTTTAGACAAACCATAGCTTCCAGGGTTTCAATAGTATGATTTTTAAATTCAGCAGGGGTATTTGATCGAAAAATTGGAAACAATTTCAATATTCCATACTCTCCTATCACCTTGGAAGTATCAAATGGAAAACACTGTATATTTTTACTTTTTGTATTCTAGTGGCGATTCTGAGTACGACCACTTAATTCCGAGAAAAAAATCGACACAATTGATTTTCATTTTGCATCAAGATTGCACTGGACGCACTTCAATCAATGTCATGAACATGAATGAAGAGTAAGAATACCATATACGCATTTTGTATCTAGTTGAACGAGAACTGATTTTTTTCAACGAGGCGCAGCCGAGTTGAAAAATAATAAAATAAAAAAAATTATGTAAGGTTGGTTGGGGCGTAGTCTTTAAAGATGACAGCATCAAACTTGGTATTGTTGCAATACAAAACAGGTAAAAAATAAACTTCCAAATCTCTGCGCATTTTTGAGACACCCTGTATAAATAACATATAAACCATTGAAGAGATCGAATGAATTTATTGTTATACATAAAATAAAGAAGTTATAGGGGGAGACAACGAACTTTTGATCCTCACTGTATATTTCAGCAATGTTTAAAGGGAAGTAAGACATTAGGTAAACAATAATTTCAGTATTCACCTCAGAGATTCATAACTTGATACCAACATGTTTTTTTCTAGGATGATTGGCAATGACCACCAAACTGGTATATAGTGTTCCCCCATTTGAATCGAAACATAATTTTACAAATATAGTTCAATGGTCACAAAGGCCAGTATGGTTGTTTTTTGTTGGAACGTATCCTCTTGAAATCCATTGATTATTAATATTTAAGAATGTTTCTTGAAGCATTTCTACCTCTTTACCATGAAACCGTCAATTGAAATGTGGTAGTTTTCTTAATGAAAAGTTTTATATAAAATACGGCAGATGAGTCTTTGAATCAGATCAAACATGATGAATTTTGTATTATTAGTATCCTTCATCCTAAAAAAAAACTTATAAAAATGAAAGAGAACAGCAACTTTGAATTTGTAATTGGAAAACATATTTCAATAAACAGCGGCCCCATGCACAAAAAACCAATCCTCCAACGAAAATACGCCACTTGAAAAACGCCATCGCGCAAAATATCTGCAAACCGCTGCGGTCAACCGCACGATTTAATTAGAACCCCCGTTTTATATTAAAAACACGTCCCGGGTTTATTATTTTCAAACATCCCCCAACGGTGAATGAAAAGCGCATCACCGCTACCCGTTCCATTCTGCGACAATGTATACTAAATGTTAATGCATGTGATGTGCTTCAACTTCAAAGCGGAATGGAGTAGATGAAGGCCGATCTGTTTCAGAGTAACATTGTTGCAAGAATTGTCGGAAATTTGATAACAAATTCGAGTCTAGAAATACAAGAGTCTCTAGTTTCGCTTGACTCAATGAAGGATATCATTGGCCTCAGACGAATGGAATGAAGAGGTCACTGAAGTGAACTGAAATTATGGATCAGAATCCAGCTTCCTGCAATATTCCACTAGACCACATATATTGAATTATTCCGTGAGGAGTATCGACATACATATATGGTAATATGGGACATATGGTCTCCTATGTAGACCTTTTCATTGAGCATTTTTACTGTATCGCATATGAAACAAGTGAAAGTTGTTTCCGAATAAAGATTTCGAATGGCTCAGCAGACACCGATAGAAAGAGAGAAAAGTTCTTAAGTTTTCCATTCTTGTTGCAGAATTGTGATTGGTCACTAAATGGCGGGGACATGAAATGAAACGTTTGTCCTGTCATTTATAATGGCGGGAAGATAGAATGACATGCTGTCTTGACACTTGAATACCCCGCCACTGTTTGCACCTTATATGGAAAATTTATTGTTTATTATTCATTTGTCCGGAAATTTTATTCTTCATGAAAATTGTTGCACTGCAGAAAACTTGCATATAAGTTGTCAAAATTCAACATTTCCAAACGGCATACAGGGGAAAACAAAAAATAGGAACCATATATGGGAAAATTTTTCATTATGAATTTGGCAGAAAATTTTATTCATCATAAAAGTTGGTGCTACGCGAAAAACTTGTATATGAGTTATCAAAATTCTGAATTTCTAAACGGTGTACGGGAAGAACAAAAAATAGGAATTTTGATCAAATGTAAACTACCCCCATTTTTGACCTTATCGAAAAACTTTATTAAGAAAAGTTGTTTTGGACCGGAACCAACATTAAAATTTAAAATCCTATTTTTCATGAATAAAGTGATAGTTATTATGGACAGACATATATACGGAGTCTAATATCAAATTTGTTATTAGGAGAGGCGCCTATAAGGTGCATATATGTGATACTGGCAGGCTAAAACCGTAAAAAATTGGTAAAAAAATGTTTTGTTTTGCGTAGGTGACTGTGATTCCAAATCTGAATATTGTTCGCAATTCTAAACAACTTTTCTATATAAACTTCTCTGATGAGGCCGAAATAAGGGTAGTTCACTCTTAATCAAAATTTTTGATAACTCAAAGTTTTTTGCGAAGCACCAACTTTATGAAGAATAAAATTTTCTGAAAAATGCATAATAAAAAAGTTTCCCATATAGTGCAAACTTTTTGAAACACACTGTATGTATACTTGTGACGACAGTTATAGAGGTTCCATTTTCCCACCATATAACCCATCTTTCTCTTTCGCGTAGACTTGTATATAGTTTATGATATTTGAGAAAAAAAAAAAAGACACTATTGCCCTTTACGCATTTTGTTACGGAAATAAAATGGCTATTTGTGATATAAGTTGGTAAAGTAAAACTTTTTTGTATGGGCGTGAAGTTTATTGAATGAGACGCAGCCGAGTTCAACAAACACGCGAGTACAAAAAAGCCCTCTACGAAAGTGTATCATACATACATTTTTTCTTCAACAGTTATTATAATGCCAAATTGTAGCAATTGTATCATTCATTTGGAGTTATATTTGACGCAAAATTGTCTCAACAGTGCGTAAACACTTAGTTTACGAACTGTCGCAGAAAAAAATGTTGAAGACATATCTCACAAGTGCCATCTATCAACCAAAGGCACAGCTTAATAAACACACCAAAGGCGTGATGAAGAGAATTTGTTTTCTGGATGTTAGGAATCTTTCTTCTTTTCAAAGAGTAAAAGTTGCTACAAACCATCGTCTTATATTGATATATCTATCATTGTATAAAGAGTTATTTGATAGTAGCTCCCTTGCCTGTTCAATCAATAAACAATAGTTATTAGTCAATGTTAGTACGTTGATGACTGTGTGAGAATGATTTTGATGAAATTTCGCACGCCATCTGGTAATTTTACGTTCGTTCTTGTCGTTCATATGTCGATAATATAACGCCCTCTCAAACAAACGCAATTATCATTGTTTGAAATAGCGAGATTATTTTCAAGACCTTATAAGTTCGCAGATTAGTAGTATTGCTCAAAGACTATTAGTAGTTTCAAATGGAGTTTTTGTATCGTTTAATTTCAAAATTTTCTGTTGCTTTTAGAATTATTACCGTTATTCGGATTCTGCGCAGAGTTCACCACCTATACCTATACAGTGGGACTGATAAAAAGGGTATGAAGAGGTATTTCTTGTAATAAGTGCAAATGTATTTATTTTTCTACAAACGTCAAAAAATGACAAGGTTCGCGCATTGACAGCAATATGCAAAGTGAAACTTTTTTTCATTTTCCTTCGCTACCATGACACCGTGCGCGAAGTTATGTGCGAAATATCCATGTAAACTGCGAAAATCCAAGATATCATTTATTTCAGAATGTTCAACAATAATTAAATAAGACTTTTTAACACTTTTCAAATTGTGACAAAATTTTGTACTAGGTACCTTTTTTTTTGACGTTTGTGGAAAAAATGTTTGCGTCTCGTGCGCGAAATACTTTGGTGATAGCATTTCGCGCTATGCACTAGATACAAAAATAACTATCATTTCAACTGTTTTCAGATTATTATTCGATTTTTGGACAAGTTGTGTCAGATAACTTGAAAAGAAAAAAAAAGTCGAAAGTTTCATATACTAAATAGATTTTTTAATTTTTTTATACATTTCTCAAAATTAAATTTTTAGGGATAATCAAACCCAAATACTTAATTCATAAATTTTGGGCAAAAGTTTTGATTTTAATTATTTTCTTTCTTTCGTTTAAAAATTATATACACAGTTCATTCTGAATTAATAGTTGAATTTAGTTCATTTTTTAACTGTTTTAATATATTTTTCCAGATTAGTTTTCAAAGTTTGGACATTTTTAGATGTGTGATAGAGTGCAGTATTATCTGCAAAAAAATGTTTAGCAACCACTTTTATATTCATTATGCTACAACATAAATTAAATAAATTGGCGCCAAAACTGAACATTATGGAACCCACATCAATTGTTGATGATTTTTCGTAACTTTTATGATGGTCAATGAGTGCAATTTGAAAATAATATTGAAATGTATTAATTGCATGTCCTCTAATACCCAGATTGTTTAAGATGTACAATTAAATTGTATGATTGTAAACGCGTTTTTGATTCAATGAATATTGCAACACTATAATTACTCACAACTAGAACCAATATTAGCATTTCATCACTACTTTACTTCTGTTACTTTATTGTAACTTCTTTGGTAAGACTCAAGGTAAATAAAAACCCCAATAATAAAGACCGTTATATATACTTCATTAGTGTCTATATTACATAACCATAAAGTAAAAATAAAATATAGTTACAAAATGATCAAATATAAATATAATAATTAATTTCATCTATAAAGCAAACTCACATCCAATGTGGAATTAATTTGGAAAAAAATAGAAAAGATCACCGCACTGCAATGGCACTGCTGGATAATTTTGAGAAAAACACTAGAAGTTAGGCAATTCCTCGATTACTCTAGTAGCTTCAGAAGAAGGCAGTGCTCTGGCAAAAATCCACATTTTCAAGTTACCCGCCCTTTTATAACATTTGATCATATTCTCACATCTCCCTGGTTGAAACAGTCCCAATTTAGTTGATCAAGTAAGGAATAGAAATACATCACTCAATTAAATTTATGAAATTGGCGCGAGCTTGCTTCGTCATTCTCTTCCTAATATACATCATTTAACAATTAAAAATAGAATATATTCCATCCAGAATGTTCGAAAGTGGTACATTGGGTTTGAAGTATCCTATAAAACTGTTCAAACATGAGAAACTTTCGAGTACACTCTCCAAGCTTCTTGAAATCATTGTTTCCATCCTAACGTTCCGCTTTGCTAGCTCAGCAACGTCCTGATTTCTTTGTGCATGTGACACAGGAAATCTACGTAGCCAGGAGAACCGTCTGTTCCCTGATCCTCGACAAGGAAATGTCTGAAAACGGGTTCCAGTTTTTCCCTCTGCCTCACTATCGTTAGCTGAAAATAGAGAAAAGTAGGTGTGAGAAATTGTAACCAATCAAAAGACAAATTTTTGAGTAGAATTCTTCTGGACTTCCATTGTCTCCAAACAAAAAAAAATTCTTTGCATGTGTTTGAGTCATGACATTTCAACAGTTCTTAGTGAGTGAATGTGACAAGATATCACAGATACTTATTATTTAGCAATATGTGTCATGAGCTTGAACTAATGTACCTGCCACAGGGTAATTATACTCTGCATGGGGTCTCTCAGGTCATCAATGTTAATAAATGTGATAGCATACCCATTCCGAGATAACAAAAATTCATTTCGGACTTTACAGGTACACCAACCTTAATTGGGTTTTCTGGCCGAATTATTTTTGATGACCGGCCTTGACAGACAAGAAGCCTAGGTTGTGGTTGAGATATGTTGATGTTACCTTTGTCATATGGGACCGCGGAGACGAAGAACTCGGTGCCTTTCTGCGGCTCCTGAACAAGATTAGACCATCCATAAATTTCATAATGAAAAAGGAAACCCAGAAAGTGTTACCCTTTCCTGATATAAAAGTCCAGAAAACATGTGTTTCCAAACGTCAGTGTACAGAAAAACTAACGCATACCGGACAATACCTGAATTTTGAGTCGAACCATCATGGAGCAAAGAAGAGATGAATTGTCCGCTCGTTAGTTGAACGGGCCTGAAGCCTTTACATTACCGATGAGAGTCTGACCAATGAATTGAACAACATCAAGAAAGATCTGCAACAGAATGAGTACCCTGACGAACATACGAGAGGTCCTTAATCTCGGAAGAGGTAACACCAAGAAAACATATGAACCAATACATCTTACTCTGTATTTTCTATATGAGAGGTTTATAGAAAAAGATAAGGCGAATTGGATCGAGGTACAACATCCGAACATGCAACACCATTTGTAGTCAACTCCAAAAACTGCTACCGTGTAGCTTGTGAATGTATGATGGCTTATATTGGAGAAACTATGAGGCTCCTCAATGTTAGAACCGGGGAACATAAGAAAAATGCCTAGTGAGAAGAAACATCGGAGTTGGGAATAGCAGATCACATATGAACGAATCTGCAAAGCATTGCATGGTCAGAAGCCAAAAAACATTGGTATAAGAGAAAGTTTATAAAGTCGGCATGTATTCTGAATAATGAAGCGTACAGTCAACCAAACATAGAGATTTGGAATGTGTGGAAACCACTCATAACTCGACTAGATCAATTGAAATTTCAATAGAAGCCTGCGTCAAGGCCGGTCATCAAAAACAATAACACTTGACAAAACGCCCAATTAAGATTGATATACCTGAAAAGTCCGAAATGAATTTTGTTATCTCGGAACGGGTACGTTATCACATCATCAACATCGATGCAGAGCATAATAACCATATAGCAGGGACATTAGTAGCATGCTTATGACACAGATTACTATATTATAAAATCTGATTGCATTCACATAGTTGATAACGACATTGAATGTTAACTGTGGAAACGTCGTATTGTTTCTAGACAATGGAAGTCCAGACAAACACTTCCATATTTTTCTCTTATACAACTGAAACAATAGAGTTTTTTAAAGAAAAAATGTTGCATACTTACTTTCATACAGCGATGTCTTTCAATTCTTATGTCATCAATGATAGTTCTAATAGCTAAAGAAAGAGGGTTGTCCAGTTCCGGCAAACCAACCCTATCGACTTCGACTTGTATTGCAGATTGGGCACCAAATACTTTCTGGGTGAAATCTGGACTGACTCCAAGGCCAAACCAAAGGAACATGTGAATTCCATTCTCTGAAGAAAAAAAAGACATTATGTTCATATCGTATTCTATGTGAACTAACACTTCCAAAACATTCTATAAACTATTAGAGGTATCCAGGCAGTATGGCTTTTGATGTATGCTGAAGATAGTAACATCTAGACCCTAGCCAAGAATTTACTTTTATACTAATAATGATAAGATTTTTTCAGTTTCAGATGTAAATCTGACTATTTTAATCTTGTCACTGGCTGGCACGATTCACTGTTGCGTTAATAATTAACAGTGCTGCTCCTAAGGTGGCGTATGGAGTTAGTAACAAGGCCTATCCAGAACACGTGGCTGATGACCACATCAGTCAATGCCAACAAACCAAGAAAAAAAAAATAATAATACTCCCTCATAAACACTCATGGAGTGTACCCAAAGGCATACCCTGTGCGGTTAGAGGACGGCTATTTGTATTATTTGCCGTGGCGCTCCAAGACGACTTACTGATTTTTGGTGGCGCATTCACTTTTCAGCTGTAAGAAAACCCGGAAAACCTACAGCACCACCTCGGGTGGTCGTTGTGCACTCCAAACTAGCACTAGACGTTTAACGTTCGATACATTCGGAAATTTTTCAAAATTCGTTACGTTCTCTATTTAGCCTTCAGACGGGCAGGGGGTAATTTTTTTTCAATTAAATTATTCGGCAGTCCCATTTTCAATATTTTACAACTATTTTCCAGGAGGGGGTTCACCAAATTTCATAAATAAATCTTCATTTTCAGGGCCAACTATTCTTATTTTTCATGGCCAAAAATTTAAAAAAAATTGATAGCGATTTTTTCAGAAAAAACCTGACTACCCCACTGGATTCGCGAAATATTCAAATGATTCATGTTGAAATTACGTTGAAATGTGTCAATCAATAAAAAAGTTATTGGGGAATGAAATTTGAAAAATATGTTGTGTATGAGAGTCATCGAGTCATTGGCTTTATTCAGATCGGTAAAGTTGATTATCGCAGAAAAGGTTTTCTATGATGTCAGTGAATACTTATAATTATAATTAAAATTGTATCTTATTGTCATTTTCTACTTTATATCTATGTATGTACTTGGGTGAATATGTTTAATTATACATACCATTACCCCCTGACTTGTCTGATAAGTTTATATATCTTTTTTACATTTTATGTAATCTTTTTGTGGTGAAATAAATATCTATTTATTTATCCATCTATCAAAGTACTTACCCAAAATATAAACACCCTGTTCATTCATTTTCTCGATACTACACCGAACTGGAGGCGGAATAGTAAGAGGCTCCTGCGTCGGATCAAGATCGTGAACCGGAATGAGCCTAGGATAGAAATGATTCATCGAAGTGGGAATGTCCATGGTCATGACCGCTTGCATGACGAAAGACCTGTCGTCGATCGTCATGTCAGATCCACCAGACAAGGCGTCGCTCTTCAAAAGGCAGTTAACGTAGAGAGGCAGCAACTTCATGCATTCAGGCAGGATGAGCTGTCCCGCGCTGCTGGGGCTGGCGCAGTTTTTCCTGTAAGTCGCCAGTATCTGAGCCGCCCTGTAGATAGATAAATCTTTATTTAATCAGGAAGCCTAATATACATATAAGAAAGACATATTACAATATACAGAAATGTTAATATATAGACACATAGAATAAAATGATTACTACCCAGGTAGCACAGGTTAGTGAAATAACATCATAATTAAGTCCTAGTTAAGTCACTATTGGTCTGTGGCGTCCTCGACCACAGTGAGACCTTAAATGACGTCTTATTTCATGACGTCAAATTGACGTATTTCGTCAACTATTTGTTATTCGAAAATTGTCAACAAAATGTCGGTTACTAAGGACGTCCCTGTGAAGTCAACTATTTGTTATTCGAAAATTGTACAGAAATCTGGACCACTCTTGTAAGGAGTTCGCGAAAAATTATTGAGTGTCGGTTGTATGAAGTGTTCTGTTAAATTAACGAACGATTAAATGTGCTCCAATCAGCTGTGCTCAACTTTTCTAAAGTACCAAAAAGTCTAATCAATATCCCCACCGAAAAGTGAAAATGATATTGCCTGTTTTCTTCTTTACTTTTTACAATTTGGAAGAATTTTGAATCTGACGATGATTGAGTCAGGTCAGGTTATAGTTAAAAGTGCCCATCTGCAGAATTTTTACTGATAGATACTCTCTCCAACCTCACTGTATGGCTTTATTGAACATAGTCTGCCACTGGGTCCTTCATATGACGTCAATTATTGGTCATTCTAATGGTCTTATAAGTCTCCAATATGACGTCTTTTATAATATTTTTTTTCAGACGTCAGGGTGACGTCCTATGGATGTGACATTTTGACGTCTTTTCAGAGTCCGAGTTGTCACTTTCTGACGTCAGTTGGTCAATTATTTGACCGATTAAGGACGTCACTGTGCTACCTGGGATGTTGATGAAATACTTTTCTTTTTCCTACCATACAAAGAATCTGACAATAGATTTATTTTAAAGTCACCAACTAAAACCCATTGAATTTTATAAGAGAATAAAACATCACAAATAATTTCAAAATCTTCTATGAATTCTCTTAATTTTTTATCAGAACTTGAAGGTGAGTGATACAAACCTGTTCACAATGGAATCCTTCACCAGCTTGGGGTTGTTGTCCAGTAGCTTGTAAGCTGCCTGTTTGCTGAGGAAGTTTACTAGAGTGTCTAGATCGCAGCTACGGTAGATATCGGCCATTTGTGAGCAAGTTTTCAGGGACAAATTAATTATTCTCAGTCTTCTTTGACCGGAGCAAGAAGTGTAGAGTAGGGCAGCTTGTAAGTATACTCCTGCCTCTTCGGACAGTTTGTCGTCATGCTTTATTTCTATTGCGACAGCTTTATCACAATCTGAAAAACAGATGCCACTAGATAATTCGTTATAATTTAAAAAAAACAAATTTGTGCAAACAGTTCTATTGGTTTTCCCAGAAAGTTATTTGATGCCTTAGAAAATGAAGAAAATATGGGCAGTTTATATATGACAGTCTCCTCAGTTTTCGAAATAACGTGGAAGAATATTGTGGAAAGTAATGTAGCAAATTAAGGAAAAAGTCCAAAGCTTTATTTTGTGCACATGTAATAATTAGTACATTTGATAACAATCTGTCATGATGGTCCTTCAACGTAAAAACAAAGTGATGGATATTTTGTCTGCAACTTTGATGAGAACGATATCGAATGGTATTTCTCGCGGGAGACGATTTATCGGGACAGACGGTGAAAAAAATTATTCACGGGGACGCGACGAGAAATCGGTCGATAAATGCAATAAAATATCGGTTATAGAATCGCAAACATTTTGGCAATTTTTAAAAGAAAATGACACCTAGATAATAGGATATTTGGACGAAGACATCATTGTAGTAAGAAACCCCGTAGTTGTTTTAAGAAAGTAACCCCTTATAAGTCTGAGTTCGATTGAGTCAAGTCAGCCCTCGCGCGTGGGACACGAATTCCACATTAGCCTGTTCAGAAAAGAGACCCTCATAAATAGGAGGGAAGATCCAGTTGCCCTACAAGGGAACACTTCACTGGTAGTCCTGAAACCAGTTAACCTTCGGCATTAACATCCACAATTCGGTATGGTGACAGATTGGGAAAGGTCTCTGAACAGAGGGGTGGAAACACCGCAGATCCTAGAGCCCAGTTATTAAGAAAATAAACCTTGTAGCCTGCTATTACACACAATAAAACCAGCGGAATCGTTATTGCAAAAATAAAATGTGGTCAATTAACCTTTATTTTAATTTTATATGTTTGCACATTGAAAATTATAGCAACTTGACGGTCATTTATATTTTTTGAGTCATTTGTTGAATATCCCTACTATTTGAAATGACGGAATTCCCTTCTTCTTTGTATGATGACCTTTACAACTTGTGAACTTTTTTGACTGACCCAAATTATTAATAAAAACAAATCAGATTTTATTCCTGCATCCTAAATAACAAACAAATAAAAAAAATTGAAAAATACAGCCACTGTGAATATGTTTAAGCAGAATTTGTTTGTAGTGACACTTACCTATGGCTGCCAATTCTATATCAGTGGTATTGGACATATAGAAATGCCCATAAAAATCAGTCGGACGAACTCCAGTAGATGTCCTTACCCTCATAATACCATCGAAAGCTATTGGTCTACTGACATCAGTGATTATATCGTTGATGAGTCTTTCTCCATCAATATCAGCCTTTAAACATCGATCAATAAATAAACTTATTAGTGTGGGAAAATAGGATGATTGGAAAACTCGAATGAATAATATGCACCGCATATTTGCAAGGAATTAAATTGAATTTGTTGAAAACTATGAATTTAAATAAGAAATGAGAGATTTAAATACAAATGAAGATTTAAATGTGTTACTTAAGGAAATGTTTTACGAATTTCACACACCTGGAAATAGGTATATTTGAAGACTTCTCCACCGGTCAGTCTCGACACTTGACCAATCGTAGCTATGTCGATGTAGGAATTGTTGAAAAGGAACAAGTCCACTGAACATCCGACTCCCACACAATCTTGACCCAATTGATTGTAAACCTGTGTTTGAGGAGTTAATACTGTTTTTTCTTTATCGGTGCCTAGGACTTTGCGGTCATCGCGGTTTTTCAGTTTGCCTGGAGCTTCTGCTGATGGCAAAGTGGAATGGAAAATCAATAATTTTCCTGTACACTCTGAAGCCTATAATGTAAATAAAGTTTTCTTTTATGAATCAGTTGAGAAGTTTCAAATAAAATCTTGAAAAAAAAAGACATGTCAAAAAAAGCAAAAATCATTCAAAGTTCAAAAATTGCCGGATAATAAAATTAAAATGATAATGAAAAAATTAAACAAGTAACCCAGTTTTTCCCTTCAACTCGACAACATGTACATTCATCTGCAAGTCATCAATAAAAAACAAATACTGCCACTAATTAAAAGATGCACTTTGAATGCCAAACGTATTCATTTGATATTCAATAATTCTTTAAAAAGTTTTTTAAAATCAATCCATAAAAGAGGATCACATAATGATGTAAAAACGAAGGATTGATACAAAATACTAATAATGTTTCAGAATCTAAAATGCTTTGAAGTGAATTTCTTCCTACCTTAAGTGCCTCCAAACCAGCCTGTATTGCTGGGTAAAGTACAGTTTCTGTTTCTTTTGTATCAGCGAACATGAATGGAATCTGTTCCATGAGAGAATCAATAACTGGTCCGGATTCTTCTGGAGTACACAAAAAACCGTCCAAAAGCGGCATGAACATCTCTTGTACATCTCCAACTACCATCATTTGAGGGGCTGCCAATGTACCCTGTAATGATCACTTCCATAGTAGCCGTTACTTCATAAATATCCATTATCAGTAAATACAATGTTAAAGAAGCAAGGAAAATTATTATTCAATATCAAAAATTCTCGACAATACAGTTCGGCAAAACGTTTAGTTAGAAAAAAATTGTTTTCGGAAAATCCTGAGGTGGAATACATTTTTTTTTTTATTGAAAAATAAATTAATAGTTTTTTTACTGTAATCTTGGGAAGTATAAGGTTTATCAAAAAACGATTTAGACGGGGTGAAAGACAATTTATTTCTCCACAAGAATGATTTCTAGTAATCCCTTATGGAATGTATCCGTTTTCTCCAAAAACGTGAATGAACGCCGACGTCAAAGTTCTGGCATGGCCCAACCTTGGATTTGTCATAACTTTGCCAAAAATTATCAGAGAAGGAAAACTAAAAGTACATTTAATTCCTAAAGATTTTTTCCTTCGTCTGCAAATATAACATGAAGGTATCAGAGTACCTGAAAGTTTTTCTTTAGCAAGAAAAATAAAAGGTACCACTTGAAGACCATCTACATTGGAGGTTCGAAAAGGACTTATACTTTATACTGTAAATTTTACATATCAATACAAAGAGAATAAAAAGTGGTTGAAATTTAAATTTTAGAGCCTGAAATTTAAAATTTAAACAGTAAGGGATTGCTAAGAATCATTTTTATGGAGAATTGAATTATCTTTCACCCAGTTGAAACTGTTTTATGATAAACCATATACTTTCCAAGATTTCAGCAAAAAACTATTCATTTAATTATTTTTTTTCTTGTTTGGTACTGTTCCAACTACTAGTATTCCAAATTTGGTGGTGCTACAATCAATCCTTGTCTCAAAACCTATTGTACTGGATTATAAATAGTGTCAATCATTAATATCCAACAATCTTTGCCCCTGTTTTTTTAACTTCAGTAGTAGTATACGCCCGGTAATAAAATTAGTATAAAAAACAGGTATTAGTCATGATTAAAAACATATTTGGGATACAATTAGACAAATTTGTGATTTGGTTAATGAAAGAAAAAAGTAGTAGATCATTATATAATGAATCCAAAATCATGAAAGAATTCTAATAATAATAAGATGTTCATCTTCTCATTTCATTGTTTTCATTGATATGAAACTTACCTTGATATTATAAAAATGCACAGAACTATTGTAAGTAATAAATCCGACTTTCATATTGCTTTTCTCGTGTCCTTGATCCACTGGAAGATTCTCAATGATATTTTTCATTTGAGAACACAGGAGATTCACCATGCCAGACTTGATATTGTTATAAGAAACGTCTATGACGAAAATGATCGCTGGTGGATTAGGCAAAGTGTTGTTTCTGCAATAATCCGCTGTTGCAACAAATTCGTAGGTACCCTGTACCAGTTCTGGTCGTTCATAGCGGTCCATGCGTTGACCGGTGTGATCGAGGTGTTGGAAATACTCAGTTGGAACTGAAATCGATATTACAAAATCTATCACTGTGGAAAATATTATATGGGCAGAAGAACCTCTATCTTTTGAACTGAAAGTAATTCGGATTTAATGAACAACATTTATTATTACGATTATCAAGTAGTTATGTTTTTTTCAATGGTGAGTCCATTGAAAAAATGTAAATTATTTATTTATTCATTTTCAGATGTTGAGAAATATGATGGATTTAAAAACAATGAAACAGGCTATATCCATTTGTTTCACTTCTTTTGAAGATATTTGTAGTAAAAGATTGCAAGTTTATTTTCACACCATTTTCCACAGCAGATTGTTGTGCATAATAATCATAAGTCAAGGCCGTTCATGTATACATCAGGAATACCTCAAGATTCAAATATGGACCCACAGTTATTTGTTATTTTATAAATGATGTAGCTATCAGTGGTTGGTAAATACCAAGTTAACAGTTGATATACCTAGTTTTTTCTGAATATTTTCTCATGTAAGCTTTATAAAACAATTGTTCAACAGATAAAATTATACATTTTTAAATAGAATTTTGGAAGAATAATCAAAAGGTTTTTTAAAAATAATTTTTAAGGTATACTTTTGAATTGATGTAAATGGCTTTAAAACTTGTTTATCTAAGCCTCCCCAACCTATTATGATATAGGCCAAGATAGACTGAAAGAAACTATAATTGAAACTTATGTGTTTTCCTTAGTTCTTTTTATCATTAAATTATTTGTTTATGACAATTGAGGTTGCAATCTGAGGGAACTCCTAGATACTTTACTGATTAAATTTGGAAATATGTTCAGTACAGTTTCACTGTTTTTCATTTTTTAATCATGAAATAGTATGGATCTTCAATTTGTCAAATTTTGTTGGTAGCATATTCTCATGTAATGTGAATGTCATAAAGTACGGTTTTTTCAAATTTAAAGTTAGTGATCAAGATTCTTTTTCAAAATTGATATATCAAATTCAGCATCAAAAAATACTGTTTCATCCCAGGTATTTCCACTGCCTATTTAAACCTTATTGTCAGCATAAGAAAACAACTTTCCTTTAATATTTGTATTCAACAAATATGAAGCAAAAATAGAATAGGTCTTTGGGGAATATCACATTTCATGCAATAATATTGCAATGTCATCTAGTTCAAGAAAAATCAGTAAATTATAGAAAAGTTGAGATATCAAACAAAATAAAACTACTGGAACATTAAATTCAAAATTATTACCCTTATTTGCAAAGATCCTAAAATTTACCAACGTCAATTAATCACTTTATAAATAATATATAAAATACCAGAGGGGGTGAGAATTTGTAGAAAAAATAGAATTTGCTTGAAAAACTCTTACCATCAGTTGTAGCCATACAGAAGAGGCACTGGAATCTCCTTCCTGAATCTATGAATTGCATAAATGGGCACATATAGGCTTTGCATCTAATACATCTTACTGGTCCTAATTCACCAAAATTCACTATCTGAGGAGGATATTCCTGATCCATGTGCCTAGCCATCGGACTTATGACAATACTGAAGGGAACTGCAGTTTGTTTCAGGATATCCTGAAACCATATACTCATGTATTTATGAGGTCAAGGTGTTTCGTTTTTTCTGTCAGTGAATATATGAATAATTCAAAAATGTATTTGAGACCCATCATATATTATGAAACGTCAAAATAAATTAATGAATAAAATAAATATAAAATAAAATAAAATTAACCCTTGGTATAAGTCTTGAATAGAGTATCGCTCACCTGCGAAATTGGAACATTATACATTGTAGATCTGATAAGCCTTGGGCTGGCATTTCCTTGGTCTTGAACAACAAAATTGGTGGTTACCAATGGAGGAACAAGTCCTTTCTGATTGGTGACAAACACACCGGATCTATTCTGTTGATCATCCTGTGTTACTTGTATCTAAAATAAAAAGTTCAGTATAACATGACACAAGGTTAAACTTCCATATAAGAAAGAAGAATGAATGTGTGTCTGTTTTATATACAGATCTACAGTTTCATTCCGAAGCTTTGGCTGCTTCCCTGTTGAATGTTAAACTTTGCCTATAGTCATCAAATTATACCTTAGGTAATTTGATTTGGTATGTATTGTATGAAGATAAAAAAGATGTTAATTATTATGAACAAAAAGCAAGTAATGTGTCTTAAAATAAAAGCAAAAGTACCTACTATATAAATTAGAGTCAAAAATTAATTGACTTTGAATATATTGGAATTGGTTAAACATATATTGAACTTATTTCTGGTATTTTGTTGAGATCTTCTAAAAATTTGCAATGCAAGGCAAGGTCAAGATTTCATGTTGTGTGAATAAGAAGCTACAGGAGTTCCTGAATCCAAGTTTCACATAATTCTAGCCCCTCTTCATTTGCTGATACTCTGACAAATCCTGAAGAAACTATCTTACAAAAATGAATTATATGGACCTAAGATTATTATAGTTTGAAGTAGTACAACAAAAAATATTTCAGACTTACAGGGCTAGGCATTTGATCTGGGTCTAATCTTCTACTCTGCTGTGGCTGTTGGTAATTCTGTTGGGGATAACCAGCTGGTCCTTGACCTGGCATAGGCCCCTGCCCGGGCATAGGCCCCTGTCCTGGCATAGGCACCTGTCCTGGCATTGGCCCCTGCCCTGGCATAGGCCCCTGCCCTGGCATTGGACCTTGACCTGGCATGGGCGGAAAACCCCCTAGTACTGGAGGACCTCTTGCTTGCTGTCCATTCATATAACCAGGCTGGCCAATTGGCGGTGGCATGTGGGGCCCGTTCTCTCCATTCATTGGACCCTTCACTGGCCCCCCAGGGTATTGCCGTGGTCCACTCAAATTCATGCCTTGCATTTGGTTGGTTAACTGGTTGGGACCAAACTGTGATTGACCGGTTGATGGTGGCATTTGAGGCCCTGATGGTGGCATTTGAGGCCCTGATGGTGGATAGGGTCCACCAGGTGGAAATGGTCCTGAGGCAAATTGATAGGGATTTTGTCCTGTGAAAAGAATTTTATTGGTTTTCTGATTTAACTCAACAACAAAATTAACAGGTCAAGAAAAATACATTTGATGCCTGAAGAAGTATATTTGAAATAAAAAAAAAAATAGTATTTATTATAGAGGAAATTTCAAAATTGAAATTACATTCAGCTGTACTTACCAAGTGCTGGGTTAGTATTGTTCATTGGCCTCTGTCCAGGTAAACGGGCTCCCTGTCCAGGTAAAAGAGGTGCCTGACCAGGTAGAGGAGGTCCCTGACCTGCTAAAGGGGGCTCAGATAAGGTAGGTCCTTGTCCAGGTAAAGGAGGTCCTTGTCCAGGTTGAGGTCCCTGTCCAGGTTGAGGTCCCTGTCCAGGTTGAGGTCCCTGTCCAGTGAAAGGACCTTGACCAGGAAAAGTAGGTCCTTGTCCTGGTAAAGGAGGTCCTTGTCTACTGGACATATGTCCTAGACCACCCGGAGGCCTTTGAGGAAAACCTTGACCAGGTGGATGCCCCTGACCAAGATGAGGTCCCTGAGCGAGGAAGGGAGGGCCCTGAGTGCGAGCTATTCCTTGGCCAGGCACGGGTGCTTGACCGGGCAAGGGCAGTTGTCCAGACCTCGGTGGCTGGGAAGGAAAACTTTGACTTGTAGGAGGTTGCTGCATAGGCTGACCTGGTTTTGAGAGACCAGCATCCATTCCTGAAGTCATGGAACTTGATGGTTGGTTAAACTGATTTTGTTGTTGAGGAAGGGGTTGTCCAAACTGATTCTGGGCTGATGGGGGCATACCCAATGGTCCAGTTGATTGGGATTGCGGACCTCCTGGTAATGGGGGCTGACCAAACTGGCTAGGCTGATTTGAAGATGGGGGCTGACCAAACTGGTTAGGCTGATTTGATGATGGGGGCTGACCAAACTGGCTAGGCTGATTTGATGATGGGGGCTGACCAAACTGGCTAGGCTGATTTGAAGATGGGGGCATACCCGGTGGTCTAGTTGATTGGGATTGCGGACCTCCTGGTAATGGGGGCTGACCAAACTGGCTAGGCTGAGTTAAAGATGGGGGCTGACCAAACTGGCTAGGCTGATTTGATAATGGGGGCTGACCAAACTGGCTAGGCTGATTTGATGATGGGGGCTGACCAAACTGGCTAGGCTGATTTGAAGTAGGGGGTTGACCAAACTGACTAGGTTGATTTGAAGATGGGGGCATACCAGATGGTCCAGTTGATTGGGATTGATGACCTCCTTGCAATGGTGGCTGACCAAACTGACTAGGCTGATTTGATGATGGTCTAGGTGGAATATTTTGATTTCCTCCTGGAGGAGGAGCAAACTGGTTTTGGTTCTGACTGTTCGGTGGGACATTTGGTGGAAGAGTGAAACCAGAAGGAGGCCTGTTGTTCTGGCTCATAGGCATCTGACCTGTAACACAAAATAAGTAGATCATTGACTTAATGAACTATATTGAATTTGATCTTATAGTTCACACGAAATTTTGCAAAAATATATTGTGAAATGGATAATTTAGACATATGTAAACACTACAGTAATAGAACAAGTACTTAAAGTAGAACTTAATATTGTATTAGATTATTTCATATGAAATGTTTAAGTATCACCAGTACTAGCACGATAATTTATGACAATGCAAAACCAATTAGAATAATGAAAAATACGAAGAGAAGGACCAGGCAGCAGCCTTATGGGAAAATTGTCACCAATTAATTTTTCTGAATTTTTGGTATGTTGTAGAATATGACTTCTGAACAAAAGTGTCCACGGGCCCAACTCAATCCTATGGCTAGTTTTCGTGATTACCCTATGTACTCCAAAAACTTATCATAGCAAAGCGATAAGTGTTTGACATTATAATTGTGAACTCAAACTAAGGGTAATAGTAAAATATTGGAAAATTTAACCAAGGAAATTTTTAATTACGAGGTGAATTTTAAAACAATTGATTTTTTGCAATTTTTGTCATCACCTAGCATTTATCTCATACTGTATATCAATTTCGGACCAGAAGTATATTGAATGGTTCGTACTCAAGTATCCCTAAAGCTCAAAATATAAAATAAAAATATACAAAACGTCACCAAAATAACTGTCACTTTTTGACTCACTCTGTACAGAATGTTAAATTTGTCAATTTTGACATATTCAAATGATGAACATTTTAGTGTGTTACTTGATTTGGTCGTATCTTTATTGTATAGGGTTGATTGAGAATTTCATTTTGAATAATGCCTTACTCACCCTGTATCTAATTATTTTTTATCAAAAACCAATAGCCCAAAGAGCGTATCTCAATTTTTTTCATATTTTAGATTTCACTCTCTACGGGTTCCCTATTACCAAGTTGAATTGAATTTCAAATTTAGCCGGAATCATACGGAACCTGTAGAGGGTAAAATCTAAAGTATGGAAAAAATTGAGATACTCCATTTGGGCTTAGGACAGCAGAATACTTTTTTAAAAAAGTGTTTAGTATATAGCTGTGCTGCTTTAGGTATACAATAAAATTCCTGCTGATTTTAAGGGAATGCAGTTCACTAAAAATGTTCTCACTTGAACATAAAATCACTGGAAATTATATTTCTAAATTCATATATAACTTGTTTGAAAACCTTTTCATAGCTAAAACATATTGGCTAGAACCTAAGCAAAATTCACAATATTTAGAAATGCAAATTAGTGAAATTATTATCTAATCAGGTACTGTGCTTGAATAATTATGATGCAGACATTAAAATAGATTTAGTCATTACAACAATCATGACTGTAATCCAATTTCAAAACAAGTATTCACACTGTTAGAGATTGGCGAAGGAAGAAGCAAGGTAAGAGTCCAACAATATTTTCCTCACCTGACAATTGTCCATTCTGAAACTGTGGAGGGTCGTTTGAAACATTTCCTGGTTGCACGTCACTTTTAGAAGGTGGAGGTCCAAATGAACTATTTGACTGCTGTGAACTTAGACTCTGGGTATTCTGACCAATGGATGGTGGCAACTGATTAGATGGAATTTGGGGCCTACTTGATGGTGGCAGTTGATTCGGAGTTGGTCCTGCCTGTGGAGCTCCGGGAGGTGGTGTGAAATTATTAGAAATGTGGCCTCCTTGAGAGGGTGACTGTCCGGATTTTGGAGGACCAAGAGGAACACTTTGAAATGACTGCTGATGTCCTGCACCTTGGTTAGGAGGAAATCCAGGTAGTGAGCCCCCAAACTGCTGTGGAGGCATATATTGTGGTTCCATCTTAAGATAATGCTGTAATGGAAACAATTGAATTAGTATTTTGTTACTTTTATAGCATCAGTACACATACATCTGTTAGGGACTTGAGAAAATAAAATAAATATAAATTTTGAGTGGGAATTACTTTTAGGTAGGCATTAAAAAGCAATTTCTCAGAATTCAACAGAGACCACACAAAGTTTAAAACATCAATCAAACATTATGGTTTTGGTTTGTAAACTGGGGCAAATAATTTCAAAAATATATTGAGTCACAGGATAGTGGCAGCTATTTTGATTTGACCGAGGGTTGGAAATGATTTTTTCTGTGTCATATTCTTCAAAGTATTATTCGTAGAATTAGCAAAGTTATAAATACTTACTTGAGTTAATTTTAAAGGGGAATTCTATGAAAAATCTGTAAATAAAGAGCATCACACAAATACACTTTACGTCTGCCACGTAAGTTCAAAGTGCGCATGTTCTAGTTACTTCCACGTGAATTCCACCAGATTTTGGAAAAACTTCAATTTGTTTCCCCCATGTCAAAATATCATTGATAACCAACCAACCAACTGGCACGAATTCGGCCCAACTGTCAGTAGTTCTATCAAAGGTTCTTTCGTCTGTATTTTGGTGGACTGTACATTAGAATTAAGTACAGTTCAGTAAAGGCTCCTTCATACACTTGCGATTTTTTGCGATTTGCAAATCGGACAAAAACCGCCGAAGAAACATTCCTTCTCTACGAGTCTTACGTTTAAAAAATTACGTTATTTTCGACATTCGGGATTAGAAATTTATATTTGTTTGTTTGAATGTTGTAGACGTTGTATAGGATATTCACGTTAAAAAGAGAATGAAGTCCACGTTAATATAGCACCACACCAGCATTTCTCGATGTTAATATTGTATATCCGACATAACAACGATAAAATTCCGCATGAAATGCCTTGAATATCAATGGAACAAGTGAATTTTTATTTTATCGCTATTGAACGCATTTCGAAGGGAGTTTTAAAGTTATGTCGGATATACAGAATTAACAAACATGACGTCATTATCTTCTTAACGTGAATATCCTATAGTAACTTGATTACCTGCATTTCGGACTTCCATCGTCTTAATGGCTGGAAGATTTCTACTTCTTTCAATTTTTTTCACTATGTTTCAATTGCTTGACTCTGCAGGCGTCTTCAGGTGAATACTGACAAAATTAAGAATCTACTAGCTGTCCATCCGTGGTCGGCAATTTCTGATTTAGATGTTGTTTTTCCCCGTTGAGTCCACTTTTTGTGTTCGGTTGTACTTATAGATAATGGCCCCACTTGGCCTCTCCGATGAAAGAATCTCCCCACACTCACATGGGACCTCGTAAATACAGTTTTTGCTGGATTCTGTTTCGTTCTCTGGTTTCGTCTTGGTGAGGAAGCTTCGTAAGGTACTGCTGGATTGAAAGCAACAACTCTTGATGTGGTATTTGTTTCCGATCTTTCTGATTTTCTCGGAAATACCATGATGTGTAGTGTACAAGAACGGGATTTTGTAGTCGTTCTTTCGATCGTCTTGGTTCTCCGCAACTGTCATATATTACGTCACTGACAGTGCTCTATCACCCACCCCCCCTTTAAATTGAATTATTTGTTCAGATATATTTTCCAGACAGGACGAATATACTTGTGGATTTTTTGTGTTCATTCTAAAATTCCCGACCTCTCAGTTTCAAAAGTTTAGTACAATTCAATAACATCTACTACGAGTTAAATGCTGAAAAATTTAGTACGATCTGAGAACAAAGATTTTAGATTTAGTACGGTTTTGTGTACAATTTATGAAAATCTTTGTTATGGCAGCCCTAGAAGTTTAAAGAACCCTTTTACCATGAATTGTCACTGTCACCATGAATTGTCACTGTCACCAGTGTCACCATCAAACGTTAGTTATGTCAACAAAAATGTAAACAAAGGATTTTGAAAATAATGTTAAAGAAATGTTTATTGATAATAACCATCATTATCATATTTTTTGCTGTTTATTACCCCACCAGACATGCCAGACGATATAGCTATATTGTTTTAGAAAATATTTTAAACCAGCTAGACTTACGAAATCCGAAAACTATTGATTTTAGTCTTAAGAATTGCTCCTACGGAGATTTGATTTTGAGAAATGAGGATATAACTACAATATCAGAAAAAGTAACATTTCAGGAAACTCTTTCAGGTGACTCACATCATACCATCATAGTAGTGTTCCCTAAATTCCCTAAACAAGCATGTATTTTTGTCAGAAGCAACTAATACCAGTGGTCCATTTCAATGCTCAGTATTAACCACTTTCTTGGGAAAATCACGGTAGGTCTTCTGCCAAAATGCCTCTCCAAAAATTGGTGTTTGGTTTTGTGCCAAGAGTAATTTTACTTCCTGTCAATTGCCTTGTGATCTATAAAGCACAAACCCTACCTGTCCTGAAATACTGTTTGCAGTACAGTTCCTAAAAGAAAAGAGCGAGTCATTGCATCGGTGATGCTTTGTTGACAAACTTGCCCACTCCTCTGGGGCACTATAGAGAAGTTGGAAATCTGTCTATTTTTTAAATATTTCAAAGCCGATATTTTTAGATATGTCTACCATCCTTATCAGTTTAATTGAGATTGGACTCGTATTTCCAGTTATTAATTGTTCACTACTTATTTAGGACAGCATGTGTTCCTCATCAATGAGAAGATTTTGAGTATTTCCGAAGGTGTTCTGTTTCAGGTGGAGAATATAAACCACGAAATTGCGCCCCTCTGATCAAAACAGCTGTTATTGTTCCATACAGAAATAGACAGCGACATCTAGCTATATTTTTGAAATACATGCACTCATTTCTGCAGAGTCAGAAAATTCATTATAGAATTTTTGTTGTTGACCAGAATGATACTCTGCCTTTCAACAGAGCAAAAATGATCAATTACGGAGCAAAGTTGGCTATTAAATTGATGTACCACTGTCTGATACTTCATGACGTTGATCTCATACCTATGAATACCGGAAATCTGTATGGATGCACCAAACTTCCTAGACATATGTCGAGTAGTTTAGATACATTTAGGTAAATGAAAAAATTTGTTCATGAAGAATCACAGAGGATTCTATGTGAATATAAACTGTTAGACCTGCATGAAATCCTTTTTTGCAGATATAATCTTCCGTATTTAACCCTCTTTGGAGGAGCTGTTGCAATATCTTCTGAACAATTTCAGGAAGTGAATGGTATGTCTAATACCTTCCAAGGCTGGGGAGGAGAGGACGATGATTTATATAGGTTTGTGTTGTAATATCTGTCTCGAGCCAAACGTATTTTTTGATTCCATCGAGTGAGTTACACCCTATACTGATGATGGGCAATGAAACCCTGTTTTCAATCAAAATATAAGTTTGGCTTGAAGTAGTTCTTGTAGGACATTTGCCAAGCATTTGACAGATATGATTCATCAATCTTAGAGGACAGTAGTTGTTTTCTAATGGAAACTTCGTTATGTATTAATGATCTTCCGTTAAACGGCTTTATATAGGGTTGTTTGCTTGTGATTATATTTATGTTGTTTTATTGTTAAATAGCCTTGCATGATTTAATCATAATGAATGGCAGCTCATCACCTGTTTATTATTTTAAGGCGTTTGGTGAACTGTAACCTGAGTCCCTGTAGATTTCCACCTCAAGTTAGCAAATACGTAATGTTACCTCATGAAAAGCAGACAGCTAGGTAAGCTTTAGTCAGTTTTGAAATAGCAAATTGTAGACTGAAAATCCATAATCTTTACTTATTTGATAAGTTTTCTTGTAACAATTGAAAAGGTGAAGTGTTTTTATTGTTCCAGAAAAATAAGATATTTATTGATTTTGAAAACAGACTTTTCAAAACTGAATTCCAAACAGAAAGGTTCTTTAGCAGCATAAAAGTATGTAGTATTCTGAAGAATGCACCTATTAATTCAAATTGACAGGCAAAATCAGTAGAAAAAGTACTGTAAAAAATCATATGTTAGAAATCTAAATATTTAAGTTATATTAAATAAAGTGAGATGTTCCATATAAGTGATTCTATATAGATTTTCTATTTAAAAAATTTAACTAGATTTTTTGGGAAGAACATGCACTTCAATGCACATGCACCAAATTTGAAGAATCTTCAGCACAACCTTAAGTATTTTATATGAATTCATCGGGACAAAGAAATAATGAAGTTTATTATTCTTGCATTACTTGATTCAGCCATGTTCATTACCATCTCATCAAACATCATGTTTGAAATCAATCTATTTCTTCTGATTTTTTCAGTAAGGACAGGTTCCAGGTACTAGAAAGAGTTGAACACAACCAAAAGAATGATGGCCTGAACTCCTTATTCAACAAGTATTTAGTGAAACTTGAAGATTTGTACACTCACATCATCGTTTCCTAAAGTGATTTCAGGAAGCGATGAAGCATTTTTCTTACTCAACCAAAGATTTTCTTACTGTTGATTATAGTACTCATTCATTCCTATTGATAGTATCAAACCACTATAAGTGAAACAAATTTGTATTGTACCAAACTGAAGAAAGTTACCAAAGATTTTTGGTTATTAGTTAGATTTAAACATATCTAGATATACTAAATATTTACTATAGTGACTATAATAATGTTATCTATGATTGCATTCCAAAACTTTACCTTTACCCTAGTATGTACCTGGATCAGGTCCTAAATTAGCTAGGCATTCTTTACCAAAGAGTACACCGTGTACTCATTGCTTTTTACTTTATACAAACCTATATAATTATTAAAAAAAAATAAAAAAAAAAATATCTTTTAGGGACCTTTTATCTTGAAGTAAATATATAATAAACACATGCATCTTACCAAAAAAGATTTTAGTAGGTATATGACTGACAAAAATCCTTTGCTAACTGAACCCCTCAGTATTTCAATTATTCCTTCTTATTATTGTGGACAAATTGATATTGGATAGAAAAGCAAGTTTTGTCCATGTCACAAGCATGGATGAAAAATGAATCTTGCCATTTGATAAGACTTAAGATGTATTGGGTTTATTTGAACTTATAAATAAAAACAATAATTATAATTATACTCTTTATCCAGAGTCAGTTTTGGAATGCGTACATAGTATATCTCAACACATTGCTCAATAAGAATCTCATATTTAGTTGAAATCCATTGTTTATTATTATATATTATATTATATAAAGATGCCTCTACAAGTGATGATCGATAACCAATGAGCATTAAATTATATGAGAGTATACATAACAAAGATAAAGTATTTACATTTTATTGTTGGTGAAAGCATAGTAATCAACTTGACTCATATTTTCCTTCGCATATATCTTTGGCATAGTATTAATCAGTATTAGAGATTTTTTCATTGAAAGATATTGTATCACCCCTGAAGAAAATATGTTATATTAAATTATCAGAATATCCTCATTTGAAATGTGGGGTCAGCAGTGTTTGCTAGTGACTTGTTTTATTATTGTTTTTTGTATTATTGTTATATTATTCAAACACTGAACAGTGTGACTGCTCAATATTTGTACTCACTTAAGCAGGTGTGGGAGGAGCTATATCTGACCTCCCACTATCCTGACATATTTTTAGCTCAAGACATTTTTTTTATACATAAAAACTTTATTGAAGTAATCTTAAATGTAAAATAGAATATACAATCTGAATAAAGTACTCATGAAGACTGCTCAGCTACTGTTTCCCTTTCTTCAATTTTTCTCTTTTTATTTTCAGGTTCATAGTTATCTGCATTTTTTCTCTCATGGCTGCTCAGTTTATCACCGTATTCAATATCTTTAGTTTGAGAGTTACCTATAGATAAATCATTCTCTTTTTCATTTTCTGATCGGCTGTTATGTGCTTGTTCAACACTTGTTTCAACATTCTTGATGACTTCATCTTCCTTGAGTTTTTTATCTTTCTTGATTTTTTTCTCTTCCTTAATTATTTTCTCTTCCTTAATTGTTGTATCTTCCTTGATTATTTCATTTTCCTTGATTATTTCCTCTTTGATTGGTTCATCTTTCTTACTTGTTTCATCTTCCTGGATTTTTTTATCTTGTTCGACCGTTTCTTCTTTCTCGTCCACTTCATTTTCCTCAATTACTTTATCTGCATCTTCACCAGTTGAGTTATTTTTACTTTTTGAAGGCTTACTTTCAAGTTTTTCCTCAATATGTGTTTTATTTTCAATACGTTCATCATCTTTACTGCAGTTTGCTGTATCGTGATTTGAGGAGCTGGCATCTGAGCGAAAAAAATTTGTTATTGGTTTCTGCCAGGATGGGGTTTCCTGGTGAGTGATAGAGGGAAGTTTTGTACTGCCTGAAAAATTCATATTTTCAATATTCATCATTATCTTTATCCTAAAATACCTATAGATTTCTTTTTGGAACGAAATTTCCCTAGTTTTTTTGCATTAACGATTTCATACAGATGAGGTGACTTTGAGTAGACAATGTGTTAAACTGTTGTTTAATGATTAAATCATACCTGATGACGATCTACTAGATGTGGTCAAAGCTGATTTACTACTGTTTCCCACAGAGCTTCCACCGCCACCTCCTTTCTTGGATGACTTTCCAGAGCTGACTAAAATAAAAATTCAACATTGATAACCTATCCTTGGATCGGGGTAGAAATTTCATCGAATCGGAATACCCATCAATCTTGTGTTATATTCATTGTCACACAATATTGACAAAACCGGTAAGAAACAGAGTTGTTTTAAAAAATATAGAAAGGTTAGTAAGGTTAGGTTTTGAATGAAATTATTTTTAACGTCTTACTTTTAATACCAGCTGAAGATGTTCTAACCATTTTTCAAAGTAGAAATGAGAATATGCTTCCTTTGAAATGAGATATGTAATTAATTAGCTAACATATAATAAACTAAAAAAGATTAACGGGTTAACTTCATATTCCCGCTATAATTTCTCTGGTTTTGATTTGTTCTGAAAATTATTAGTCCTGAGACGTCAGGATTTTGCGCAGTTAAAAAAAAGTGAGCGAATATGAACCTAAAGGGCACACTTCTCGTCAACTGCGCATGATCCTGACGTCCCAGGACTGGTAATTTTCAGAACCAAAACAAACCTAATGAATGTGAATGATTTATTGTGAGAGTGAGACAGAAGAGACAGAACAAAATTTGATACAGAATACTATTTTTTCGCAAAAGTTACAGTGTGCCACCAGATATCACCAAACAGCAGTATGGAGTCTTCAAAAGTAGATGTCACAAGGATCGCATTCTGCGATTCTGCTTAACTGGTTCGCCATCTATGGTTATTTCATTGAACTGAAAAAAAGTATTTCAGATCTTTCTTGCCAAATGTGTGTATCTCTGCTAACTGTTTTCTGTTTTCGCCATATTTATCGATTCTGAACGATATTTCCCATTGACTTTTGATTTTATCGTGAAAAAAAGTGAAATGATCATATTTTTTTTTTAAAACGAAGCATGTTTTTTAATCTCTCTCGTATATGGTCGTAAAAAATACAATTCTGGTGCTTGCAATTTAGGTTTGGGACGAAGCAGAGGTTTTTATGGAGAAAGATTTTTTTTGAGATATCAATAAAAAAAAGTTTTCCATTCGCTGCGAACTTTATACCGGCCACTGTAAAACACTGACCAAATATCAGTGGTAGTCCAAAAAATCTTAACGTCAAAACGATATATCTTTTTTTACCAACTGAAGTTTGATGTGAACATTGTGTGCCATAAAACACAGTACTCATTCTCTCGTGTTAATACGAAAACCTGTTTAATTATTGAGCACTTTATGTGTAGGTACACGTTAGGTAGATTTATGTTTTAATATCATTAGCGAATGTGCAGAGAAATGTTAGCAAAGTCAGTTTTCTCCTTTGTAGATTTGATTAGCGAGTATACACCTATACACACATATGCCGTGGAAAGCATCTCAATTATTAATCAAAGTTTGTTTGTTCGAAATCTAGAACATTTCCTAAAGTGGAGGACGGCATGGGGAGTGTAAGGGTAGTGAGAGCTAGCACAGATCCCTTCTACACAAAAATAGCCTCACAGTTACGCACTCTACGCAGATGGATTGGTTGAGTCATTATCGTGAGCGCTTTTTAGTCTGTTATTTGAGAACGAAGTTTGTTTAACACAACAACAATTATATTGAAACGTAGTTCTACGACGTCAGTTCAAAGCAGGATGAAGAAGATCACTTCTTTCCACCGAGTTACTACTCGCGAGCCTGTAAGTCCTGATGCCTGCCTCTTAGTGAAGTTCACCAATTTATTACCCAAAGAAAGCTTCAGTTGCAGATGTATCGATATCTAGTTAGCATAGACCAGTTTTACGGATAAAAAATATAGCGTTATCATAGCAACGATCAAAAACTTGTTAGAAGTGTCATCGTGAATTTTCACGTCAAAAAGGATGTTGAACGTACGAAAGCGTCTAAAGACCACAGAGTTTATTTTTTATTTCTCCGACTTCAAACACGGAATTTCCGACTTTATAGTAGGAATTTTATTTTTCCGACTTCGAAATCGGAAATTTTATTTTTCCGACTCGGAAGTCGGAATTTTGGAGTTCAAACTCGATATTTCAGTTATTTTGCAATACCCGTTGTGGTATTTGCCAGGGGCGTAGTTTTCTGACAGGTATAAAAAGTCTACGTCGTAGCTGTATATTTGAGTAAAAAGGGGGAACCATCGCGCATCGGTCGGAAACGACTATCGTTAATTTTTTTCTTTGAGTTCTGGTTCCCACGAGAAGGAAAATCCTGAATTGTTTAATGGACATGATGGTGCCGAAGGAGAGTAGGTAGCGAGTTGGCATATGGATGGGAGGACTGTGCTCGATGGGTCAATCTCGATGAGACCGCTAACGGTGGAACAATTGATGATATTTCAGAAGAGCATCGACCATGAAAATTTCTGCGATGTTTCAGAGAGGTAAGCGAGCTTGTGAGCGAAATATTACCGACGAGACTAATGACTCTCTTTTGGACCGAATCTAAAAGTTTCAATGTGTCTTTGGGTGCTACACTCCATATATGGCAACAGTATTCCAAAACAGGTCGAATCTGTGCCTTATAAATCATAATCAGTTGACGAGAAGTAAAATACTTCTTGGCGCGAAACAGAAAACCGAGTTTTTGAGAGGCACTCTTGGCAGTGGACCTCACATGGTTCTTTCATGAGAGGGTACTGGTGTTGGTAATACCGAGCATATAACTGGAAGATTTCATTGGTATAGATACTTCTGACATAGTTACGCTGGCTACTGTGAGATCGATGTTTTTCTAGAGAAAAGACATGCTTGGGTTTTATTCGCATTGAATTCCACCAAATTGTTGGATCCCCATTCTAGAATATCCAGATTGTTTATACTCAGTAAACAATAATAGTTTTCGTCACACTGAAAAACAGTAACAATGTGTGACTTGTATAAAGAAAAGAACTGAAATATCGTTTTAAAACTCCAAAATTTCGAAACGCAAGTCGGAAAAATAAAATTCGGACTTCAAAGTCAGAATTTCCTAGTTTAAAGTCGAAATTTTCGGATCAAAGAGGTACATTTTTCATTGAAGATGAAGGGCGATGAGGAAGGCCAGTTTCTGTCTGTCGATGCAGTTCATGACATGATGTTATCAGACTGTCGAATCTGAAACGAATATCTGAGGCACTAAATATTTCATATGAATGCGTCCGTCAAGTTCACGTCGGTTTGGACATGATAGAAATGTCTCCATGATGTTCCACAAATGTTTGAATGTTGACCAGAAAAGGGTAAAAGCATCGCATTCGATTTGTGCAGTCTTCTTAGGCCGTATTGTTACATGGATGAAACTTGGAACATTAATACGACCTAGAAGCAAAGCAGCAATCGATGCAATGGATCCACTCCGGTACACCAAGGCTGGGACTCTGTAACTTTTATCGCATAGCGATAGCGAAGCGAAACAATCGCCATCTCTTTCCGGTACACCAAAAAATGATAGCGTGTGCTTCGTTTAACTTCGTTTCGCTTCGCTTTGCAAAACAAGTTACAGAGTACCACCCAGGACCTCTTCTTCAAAAATCTGCTGAAATAGTAGTTCTTGCTTCACTTTTTTGGGATTGCCATGAAGTTATCATAACTGATTATCTGGGTAAGGGTACAAAAATAACTGGGAATTACTATTCGAAGTTAGTGACCACAATTTATACGAGGAAAGTAATCCAAAGATGTTTTGTGTTTGCACAGTGCCTCTGCACACCAATGGCATTTTGCCATGCAAAAATTACTGGTAATTAGGAGTGCGAATTACTTGAACAAAACCCTTATTCATTAGATTTATCTTCATACGAATATCATCTCTTTCCTAAACTGAAGAAAAAAAATACGAAACTAAGAGTTTCTAGAAGCTGTGGAGACCAGAAAAACTTTTTCTTCAAAGGTGTGGAAGAGTTGCAAGTTTGTTGTAATTAATATATTGAATTAGGAGAACAGGAGAAGAGTATGTTAGACAATAAAAATGTTAACTTTCACATTTTGCTTCTATAGAAGGCCAAGAATTTTTCACTACTTCTTTGTATTATTGATACTTTATACGCTAAGTTCTTCAAAACGTATGCGAAAAAGATGTTTAACGGAACTGCAGCACCGTCAGCTATCAGCTAATTATTCACCCACAGTATACTGATGATAGGGTACCTTTCAATGTTAAGACTTTTAATTTATATTGTTCTAGATGGAGTGTATCTTTTTCAGGTTCATGGTGAATCTTACACAATAACAAAAAACTACTTGCAATCTTGAGTTTTGCCAAGTACGAAGCACGCCAATCAGAACACTGTACTTAATCTAAGAAGCTCTAAAGAAATGAAACTATTGAACTATTTAAATTTGAGTTGTATTTTTTTGTAAGAAATTTGAACTTTGGCTATTTCAAGGTGATTCTTCTATTTCGATTTGTTCTTCAAACATAAAACTAATGGTATTCACTAATGCGTTGACAGTGCTTATTCATCTTTCAAATTAATCGTATTCGTCCGCCAAAATACTCCGAGCGAACAGATCAATCTCGCCAATCTCTTACTTAACGAATTTGAAATTCAGAACGATCAAGATTTACCTTCCCTACATTCGGTTGCAATGAACGAACGAGACGGACTAACCTGAGAACTCCCGACGTGAACACTGAAAGCGCTCAGTTTATTTTATCAAGGGCGAAATGTTTTACCAAGGGCGAAATGTTTTACCAAGGGCGAAATGTTGAGGGGCGCATTCGTACCGCATTAGCACCGAACGAGCGAAAGATCGGACGAGCGAAAGATCGGACGGTGCGGACGCTTATTCGAGCAGGCACAGAATGCGCATGCTCAGTGTGGATGCTGAAAGTGAACTTGATGTTCTGTTATTATAGAGATTTTGAATTGAAGTTGGATATTGACGATTCGTACGCGACTGACTGCGGATCAGTGCTCATGAGGTGTTCATGTGCCAGGAGACACTACGCAGCCTGAGCTTGAACCGAGCAGCCCATGTGCTCATTCGGTGCTCATGCGGAACGAATGCTCTAGTGAATACGCACCTTTAGTCTGACGACTGTCAGGTGTGTCCGCGGTCAATCTGTTTGATTTATTTATCAATCTGACAGATGTCTATTTGACAGTTTTAATATACGAGGAGCGAGTTTGGCTAAATGTACCGCATGGAAGCAGTAGCCATATAAAAGAAGAAGAACAGGAGCGAGTATAATTTGCAGTCTGTGCAAAGGATGCGACATCTATAACTATTTGGTTGAACTAATGAAAAGTAGATCAGATCTGGGACTCTGTAACTTTTATCGCATAGCGATAGCGAGGCGGCATCTCTTTCCGGTACATCACAAAGTGCTAGCGTGTGCTTTGTTTTTTCGCTTCGCTATGCAAAACAAGTTACAGAGTACCACCCCAGGTCTTTCTTGCCATAAGCCGCAATATCTATTTCAATTGTTTTCTGATTATTAATCGATTTTCGAAAAATTAATCGAGTTTAGTGATATTCTTTAGTGTTCATAGTTTCAGAATCAATTGTCTTGAAAAGTTCCATTTCTAAGCATATTTGCTCAGTGCCGCAATGTTGAATGTATTTTCAATAGTACCGAAGACAAAGTTTCTCTATATCATTTTCCATAAAAAAAAACAAGGAGTTATGCAAGACATGGCAGTATTGTCATAGATAAAAATGTCTGATAAACTCATTTCAACTTTCGACATCTGGATTACTTCATTCAAATTTGAATGAGACTGAATTTAAACACTATGGTCTCTTATGGAGTTTGACAGCTGTTCACCATTATATTGTTTCGCGCCTAAATTTTTAGCGCCTCCTAGCGGGAACGCATTTCGCCATGATTTTTTTTGCATTAATATTTTTCCACCAAAAACACGAAAAAGGGTGTTCAATGCGTAAAGAAAAGTGGAAATTCAATGCACTCGCTATATACACTGAATGATAATTTTGTTATTTATATTTTATATATATATATTTTTATTTATATATACTATATTCATATTTTGAATCAGATGAATGTCATCGAGAGGAGTTGGAACGTTGCTCAGCTAATACAGAAAATATGTATAAAAGAACTCAGAACCGGGCACCTGTTAATTCGCGGCGCATGTGTAAATTGTGCAGGTTAGTTCGGAACTCCTTTTATGCGGGAGTTCGGGCAATCGACTGCGATTCCCTCAGTCCTGCTACCGACGCCGAATCCGACGCCGAACCGACGCCGTTTTCCTCGCGCCAGAGATCGCAGTGAGCCACGTTTTCGCGCTTGATTACAACCAGAGTGATCGCATAAAAAATCCGTCGTGTCCATTTTTCGGCAACTTTCCGTGCGACGCAAATCTTCCGGGAATTGACATTAATTTTTGAGTTAGATCATCGAGTCTTATAGCCGTTACGAACTAAATTTACCAGAAACTTCGAATACGAAATAGTTTTAAAATAGAATCTCGGCGAGTGGAAACTTTTCGAATAAAAGTAAAATACAGACATTCGCAGCAGAAGCAAGGAAGTAGACGCTGTTAGAGCGAGTTTCGCACATAAAACAATAATGTGAATGGGACCGGAGTTTGGATCACGTGGGTTAAATGTGGAAAATTTCCGGCTACACATAAATCGCAGCAAGAGTGTGGTTGATTCCTAAAAAACTTTCGAAATGGGATGTTTCAGAAGTCTGCTTTGGGTCTTTATTTTAGCTGGTGTCGTCACATTTTCAGGTAACTGCAGCAAGTGTATTCATTCACAAGATGTAGGTACGATTTTTTGGAATGCGAATTGTTGGAAATGATGTTGAGGAGTGGCACACCACAAGTCTCTATCTGGTATTTGAATGGACTAAACGAAAAAATTATCAACATAAGCGCTGGAAAATACAGTTCGGTGGAAACTACTTTTGAAATTGCGCAAAAATAGAACTCACTCCACATACAATCTTGTATAATCTCTTTAAATACATTTTTTGCAAAAGAATCACACATATCACTTATTATTCTGTTTCTTATACATCGATTTTTTTTCATTCTTGGTTGGCACCTCTTAAGTTGGATTGTTGTTGATGGGGAGTTGCTCCCCATAAATTGAGCTATCATCGTCTTTGTTTCCATTTATGGTAACCCAACTTCAACAGCTCCTGGAATTCTTTGAAATGTGGGAGTTTTTGGGAGTTCATAAGTACAAGCAATTTTTTCAAAATTCATCAAAATAATTTCTTAGTCCCTGTAGCGGGTTTGCCAGACTTTTCATTGAGCACTTTTCGTATTGTTGATCTACTTTTACAGCTGTTTCTCTGTTATTTGTTTCCCAAAAGTATGGGTATATATATCTTTGAACTCCGACAAAGATTTTCTTTTTTTACCTTGATTTTGTGAAATATCGTCTATTGTATGCAGACACAAAGTTTTGAACATTAACCTAACGCACGCTCCTTATGTCCTTGCTATATATTTTTTAAGCCGAAATACATTGATTTTTATATTAGAATAAAAAAAAGTACCATAAACGGGTGGTATGAATGAAACGTAGCAAATGCTTATGCTATATACGTGTGTCTCTCTCCTCACTCTACATAATGAATAGGTCTGTTTCAAGAAATCTCAGTAGAAGCGTTTGCTAAAGGTTTATTCATACGACCCAATATGAATATGTGCAGTGGTTTTTCAAATGCTTTTACTTCTATTTATTATTGCTCATAGTAATACTTAAGAAGCAACTGACAAAACTTTATTCACATCAGCCAATAGGTGGTATGAATGAAACCTAGCAAATGCTTACACTATAGGTTTGTCTCTCTCAAAATTCAGGAGTATAAAAATCTGAGCAAAATCATTTGCTCGAAGTTCATATGACCCATCAATATTTTTGTTTCTTCATCAATTTTGGATTTTTATCATCAACAGCATATGACTGTAATTCGCAGTTTTTCAAGCGTGAATAATTATTCTATTTGTGAACTAGCTGTGAGAAAAGTTTGATCAATCAATAAATCATTTTTCAGTTCTCTTTGTTTATCATCTACTGCAGAAGTACCTGCAACACTGCAGAAAACATTGTTCTTCGGATGGGGTATCCATCAGTTTTTCTGGTATTTGTGCAGATGTCCCATTCTTTCAAGCCTTTGTATGAAAACTTCATACTCACCTACCATCATTTAAAAGAATCCACCTGGTTCAAAGAAAATCGTAGAGACGATTTATTTTGGAATAAAATTTGCTCTAGGTCACAGTGAAAAACGGAAAAGCTTCCTGAAAGAGTAATTTCAGTAGCTTGCTCTTGATCCTGACTTAAGCTGGTGTCCTCACATATTCAGATAATGGCCTACTTCAGGTCTCGTATTTGTTTACGGTATACACGTATGTGCCCAACTCGAATGCAAATGTTATTCTTTGAGCAGTAGGAGTTTTCCTTTGCGAGGAAATGGTTTTATGTGCAGGCGAGATTCCGGAAGTTCTTTGAAATCCGAATAAAATATTCTTAACACTCGTGTCAGGGTGTTATGTTTTGCCAGGAAGGGTGACAAGTAGAAGAGGGTTGCGACGACATTTTTACACGGAATATTTCAACAAGTGAGCTTTTTGAATTTGTTTCACTAATTGTCAACAGTAACTACACAAGTGGTGATAATTTTTTGATAATTTTAACTAGATGCACGAATCTTTGTTCAAATAGGAATCTCACGGGTGGACATTAATATCTGAATATCTCCCGAAAGCTTCAGCTCCTGAGAGTTATTCTATAATTATTAATGTTCATATTGTCAAATTGAATTGTCATAGTCTCTATTTGTATGGTCGAGGATATGTGGATATGTCAGGTGGTATTTGAAAAGACAGCTGATTACCTACCTGTCTGTCAAAAGTCTAGTAATTTTTTTAGATTTTTATATAAGATTAGGTGCTTCTGAAAATAGAGATTTATCCATGAGATTTGGTGTACTAGTGGACTCTTTGAATGTCTACATAATGAAAATCATTTCAATCGGTCGGAAAATGTAAGTTTTATAAGGGTGCTTCCATCTTAAATGGGTCACACTGTATTTGAAAATAAAAATTTGGTCATCCTGGTAAGTAAGGTGTTTGCATGCCCCTCTTTCCCGTGATGGATTGAGGTCCCTACTACATTCCAAAACTATAACCGATAGCTACTATACTCTCTCTTGAAAATAATCAGTCTTACCGAATGCAGCATGTTTAATAAATTTCAATATAAAAAAGTCTACCTATATAATATAACTATATAATTTTAAATTAAACTGTTTTAAAAGAATCATCAGTGAATTATTTTTATTTTGTGTATTTGATCAACAGTTATGATAATGAATCGCGTCATTCAAATAAAGCAAGAAAAAACAAATCGTGAAGCGCGAAGTTTGAATTAACTTAATTAATGATTTTAAGTTAGAATTGTGTGTGCTTGGTTAACTCGGGGTTGTTTTGATTGTCGGCAAAATAGCTGTTTTATAGTTGTTATACTTGTCTACGGTTTAGACGAGACACACACTTTTGTCATAAAATTATGTCTTTATTTACTGCTATTTTTCGTGTTGATAATGCATAATCATGAAAGTCACTCAGTCACGATTGAGTTTTGAGTAAAAGTAAAAGTTCATATCATTTCTGAAGATTCCTACCTTTTCATACAAACATAATATGCTAGTATTTGTGAACCTAAAATATGTTTTGTCGCACTTCACGGAGATGTTTGCGGATGATCCGAAAATCATGAATAATTCAGTAAATATGGAATTATTATACTGAAGCAACAACCCATACCCTCTTTGGACTATATGCAACAATTTCAAAGTATTGTGACAGGTCCTACTTATACATACCAAAAAAAAACATTGTTTTACTCTTGCCTCATTTTCGACTTACCCATAAAACTGGCATTATCTTCAGTAAATGTTGAAAATAATTGCTCATTCATATCCTGCATATATGTTTATTAACACTATTGTGGAGTGCAAACCTCAAGCTTGAAATCACATACTTCATTTCTTATGTAGGATGTGTATGACCGATTATTTTCAACATTTACTGAAGAAATTGCCGGGATTATGGGTGAGTTGGAAACTGAGACAGGAGTAACAGTTTTTTCTTTGGCATGCATAAGTGAGACGTGTCTCACTGATCTAAAATCGTTGCATATGGTCCAAAGAGGGTATTGATTCCTACTTCAGTATAACTTTTGCATTTCTGTTTATTTGTCTATTCTTACAAAATAGTGCTTTATTATGGTCATAGGGGCCCCATTATCCTAATGTGCCCAGGGCCTCTAATAGGTGAAAGACGGCCCTGGGTATTTGTTGAGGTTTTCACTTGCCGAGCAGAAGATTATCAAACTGTATATTACATTATAGCATAATTCTTTAATAAATAAGACCGGCGATGTTTGTTCTTCGAAAAGATACAAAATGGAATTTAAAATTAGATATTTAATTTTAGATAGGTAGTTCACGTTGCTCCGTTTCATATCCTGAAATAAAATGTGTGTCAGAACAGAGGCAAGCGACCGTGGGGCACATGTGGTTGATTTTTTCGGATTCCAGAAGTAATTACAAATCAGAGAACCCACGCGTTGGAGGGGGTATCTGGAGATTGTCTGTAACATCTATCTTGATTATGAATATGAAAGTTTTCGAGAAAATTCGGAGTGCCATTCCATACATAGATTAATGTGCGAATATTGAGTATTTTCTGTAAAACTACTGCTCAAGTCATTTCAAATCAGTGGATTTCTCTTGTTTCATGTCTGTGCAACAGGTGTTGCCTACTTAGAAGAGAACGTGTCCACCAATCCTGGAATCCTTGAAAAAACATGTCGGTCGGTTTTTGTGACGAAAAAATGCATAGTATCGCGACTCTTTCAAAGTTCACACCTGATAAAAAAACATTGAAAATATTGAAACTTCGCAGAATTCAATCAAAAACTGAATATCGAAAAAAAAGGTAATATTTTTCTGTCGGTTTTTACAAATTTTATAAAATTCTTGAAATAATTGTTTTTTAAAAACTGGTCTTCTGCTGGTTTCTTTTTTGAATTAGGTAAAGTCCTGCCATTTGTCTCAGAGAGCTCCTGCAAATACAATTCAGTTTTTGTCGAGGTAAAAGCTAGAAAAGTAGTTGTTTTTTGTCAAACATATGTCACAAAATCAGTGATTTCTGAACTAATTGTTCACTGGATCATTATTCCCCCTTGAAACAAGTTGATTGATATATTGAATTAGTGGTTCAATTTACATTATAAATTACAAAATATTGCAATAAGTACGGATTATTGTTACATTTGTAATACATCTTAGGTTATGTCCTCAGATTAGTTTCATCGATTTATCCATAATTTTTCGAAATTTGATGTTGATATAAATTAATGGTCATCATTTGCACTAATATAACATTTATGACGTTTTCAGTTCGACTAAAAGCTTATCTTTAAAATGTTTTTTTTTATCATTTTATTATGTCCTTTCCATTTCGTACGCATTGATCTGTGGATTCCTTAAGAGCCTTCACATAGAAATTTTCAATAGAATCGGACCATAATCACAAAACTTGCCTATTATCTTGATATCATGAATTTTGACAAAGAATCATAAATTCCGACCCTCACAATCCCCACATACCTATTCAGAATCGAACAAAATCACTTAACCCGTCCGGCATATTGAAGCCACCATATTGAATTTATTGAATTCGACAAAAAATTCATAATCTCCGATCCCGAAAACCACCACATACCAATTTAGAATCGAATCGGACAATAATCTCAAAACTCGTCCGCCATATTTATTAAATTTGAAAAAAATTATAATATTCAACGCCGAAAACCCTCACATACATATATACATATTTACTAATAGGGCAAGTTAAATAAAAGCTTGTGAAAAACGTATACCTTAGCAATAATCAATATTTCCCCACGCTCCCCTAACAAACTGCAAGATACGAAAAAAAATATGTCGCTCGCCTCTAGGATGCACGCCAATTCCGGCTGCAGCTGATTTATCAAAAGGCAGTGCATCGGGAAGCAGAGGTCACCGGAAACATATGGCCCATTGAGCATCTGAAACTCAATTAGTTCAAAGGATTTCATAATTTACCCAATTTGCACGCGTGCGCTCATTAGGACACGATCATCAATTCCAATTTGCGATGATGAAGGTAGTAGTAATGCAACCTGCGCGCCACAATTATTACACCATTTTTCTTCGCGTAATCTAGATTGTCATTAATTTACTGGATTCATGGAAGCGGGGCAACATCATTATTCACGTGTGGCAGTGCTTTTTCGCATATGACTTTAACGTATTATCACTATTATCGCCATAACGTCTTTGTGAAAATAATTAGAGTGATCACTCATTTATGAGGTATCGTTATGACTTTTCGTGTGAAGTTGAACCAGATTCCAAATAAGTTGCGAAAATTCCTCTTTCCCAATAATATTGAAAAAAAAAAATAACATAAGATTTACCGAATACGTTTTGTTATAATTATTTACAAAATAATTTCTGTCGCATGAAGGGTAGTTACTGTGGCGAATTCGAGCCAACTCTGGAATTTGTAACCGACGAAACATTTAAATCAAGCGGAGCTCGGCCATTGTAAACAAGATGAGGTCATAAGTCGCGTACGTCGTGATGACTGGGGCCCTCTGGAAGTGAATAAAAATATCGAGAGAGATCGCGATGGGTTTCTCCCAACTATAAATAACGCTGCGCTAGCCGCCAGGGGAAGTCTGGCTTCTGATTGAAGAGATAAATAATCCAGTGAAGCGAAGCAGAAGAAAAGTGAAAAATCTTCTAATTATAAAAGCATATTACGACCTGCGGGAATACTACGAGGAAACAATATAGGCCATTTTAATACTGGTTTAAGATTAATGATAACTCAAACTTCAACTTTATTATTGATTTAATTTCATTTCATTATTTTATTCTATTAATTCATTTAAGAGAGAAACAAGATGTCCCGCCCTATCATGACGACGCTTATTGCCATGATATACAATACATATAATTGGGTCAAAAATCCATCAGAACAACTACTTTCCTGGCTAATACCACGACGAACGTTGAAATACATATAATGAATTTCCGTGCAGAGTTCCTAACAAGGGTGACTCCGCAATTGCTAGTTGCATGAAAATGTTCATTGTACCACATATATCGATTTCTGGATTCTTGCCCTCATCCGTATAGGGCAGGTCTCTGCAGACAATCACTAATGTCTGCAACAAATGGTTCAACAAAATCTCCATGTCAAGGCAGAAGCTAAGACACCGCCCGCAGCCTAGCGTTCACTAAACCACGGGCGCCATCTCAACTCCAGCCCCTCAACCTAAGCAATACCCAAAACTTGCGTGATTAATTCAACCACAAAGACAAACGAAAAAATCTGCATTGTTCACAATAAGCTTGTCAAGAGAGAATCAAGATGTCCTGCACTACCACGACCACGCTTATTGCCATAACTACAATAGAAAAAATTGGGTTGGAAATCTATCAGAAAACAACTACTTTCCTGGCTAATACCACGACGAACGTTGAATTAAATCTAATGAATTTCCGTGCAAGGATGTCTCCGCAATTGCTAGTTGCATGGAAATGTTAATTGAAACATTCTCAAACAAACTCTCCATGTCAATGCAGATTTCTTCATTCATAATTCAGTATATATTGTGGTATTATCCAGGAAAGTAGAAGCTTTCTATTTTTACTCAGCGGAAATCATTCGAGAAAAGGGTATTTCGTCATCGTCAAAATTATTTATATCATTCCTTTAATATATTCACCCCTAATCAATTATTGGCCGCTGCCTCGTCAGACTTGCGAACGTTTCATAAAAATCTGTTTACTGTTCCAGTTCATATTCGAACGTCCCGTCAGCCAGATGTCGCTTCTACCTCGCTGATTTCTCAACCCTTAATAAAATAATGAACTCTTCAATGTTCAACGGTGATTTACAATCGGAATTATTTCCAATCCCCCAGCGTTTGAATGTAATCTGAGTGTGTTTATGGGAAGTCGTGCACGTTTTTTAAATGGACCACATAGCGCTGAACGAGTTGAGGGGGTGTAGGGGTCGGCAGTGTCGCTTTTTCTGACGATCGAGGACTGCGCCATTGTTTTGCCTTGATGATAATATGGATTGGAAACTTTCGATATTGCGAAAGTAGATATGAGTGGTGTTGATGGAAAGTGGGATTGAACGAATCACGGAAAAACAATGGAAAAACGATCGATAATGCGAAATTGTTCCATCGCTACATTAAATAGTTATATGGAATAATGCACTAAAATTATTGAAGTATATTATTTTGAATGCCTATGTTTTTGATTCTCTGTGAAGATTTCAAAAGTTTTCAATGATTTAAATAATTTTTTTTTTGGAAATGTTAAAGCATTTTCTCGTGGTAGTTTTTTGTTATTTTCAAACATATTTTTTAAATATTCTTGAATAAAAGACACACATTTTTATTCGAAATTACCGAGAAAACTTCGATACCTATGATATGAACGTTTTTATATTTATTGGGGGTAACATGATTTTTCGATTATAAGAGAATTAGGTGCAATACACAGTGTTTTTCAGGTAAAGGAAAAACTTCATTAAAGTAACTTTTTACTACATTACTGAATATTAATCCAAAATAATTATCAAACTACATGTGGATATCTACAAATATCGAAGGATCTTCACCCAGTTAACGAAAGTCACGAATTCAAAAGAGAAGAGCTGCATACTTAGTTGTAATCGGTCATTGAAGGTTATAAAATTGGGGTTTTTATTCAATTTATTCATTTTAAGTTTACCTACCTTCCTCTACTGCATATATGAATGATTTTCATGTTATCTTTATTTATTGTGTGGTTTGTTTTTTGTAGATGAGTTGTGTATAGCCGATTTTTATCTGGTAACACGTGCTCACGGCACCTTAAGTTGAAAAGGGCCTGTCTGGCCTGTATAAGTTGTTGAACTATCACCACACTTTAGTCTATTATACCTGATTCTTTCTACTTATCATTTTTGGGATTTTCGTTGAATAACTTAGTTGTTAAAACAATTTCCATTTGATCATTATTAACATGGTAATTTATATTGTTGATATTCATTTCAACATATTTACGCATCTATTTGCAATTTTCTTAGAAACTCAATCACGAAAAACTAAAGGTACATTCTCCATTTTCCGAAGCAATAAATAGGGCCCTAACGAACAAGGGAGTAGACAGAACCACATCCAGATGGATGTGCCAAATGCTGGCTACAAGAACTGCTGAAACGAAAGTGGGCGATACCAGCTTTCGGATCAGCACAAGCAGGGGATGCCCACAAGGAGGGGTACTATCACCTCTGATGTGGAGTCTCGTAGTAGACGAACTACTCGGAACACTTACCGGGAACGGAGTCACTTGCCTGGGATATGCTGACGACATAGTCATTATGGCCAAAGGCAAATTCGAAGGAACCCTCTGCGATCTCATAGAAAGGGAGCTAGAGACTACCAGAAGATGGTGCCTCTCTGTGGGATTGAGAATTAACTCATCAAAAACCACAATGGTAACATTCACTAGAAGAACAAAGATTCAGCACCTAAGGACTGTTCGCCTCGACGGTTCAGATTTAAGATGGCAGCAAGAGGTGAAGTATCTAGGACTAACCCTAGACTCAAAACTGCTCTGGAACAGACACGTAGAAAAGATCGCTAACAAGGCAAAATCATCACTGATGGTGTGCAGGAACATTGCAGGAAAAACGTGGGGCTGTAACCCATCAATACTGCGATGGATGTACACCATGATAGTGAGACCTATGATCACCTACGGAGCAGTAGTGTGGCACGGTAGAACCGAACTCGCCACAACAAAGAAAATTCTGGAGAAAGTACAAAGACTAGCATGTCTTTGCATAACAGGAGCAATGAGGTCAACTCCAACAGCAGCAATGGAGGTCATTCTGGACCTCACTCCTCTCCATCTCACGGTGAGGAGAACTGCTTGGGGAGCAAACCTGAGGTTGGCGAAAGTCGGACTTAAAGGGACAGCACACAGTGTAAGGGGCTCAACCCCCACCGGAAGTGCACACCTTGCCGATCTCCCAACTGACGAAATTACCAGGAAATTTAGTTTCGAGAAATTTTTTCGAACGGAACTAAATACCAAGAAACAATGGAGCACAGAATCCATTCGAGCACTGGGTAAGAATACCATTACATGGTACACGGACGGCTCTAAAACTCCCGACGGAACTGGAGCAGGAGTATTTGGACCTCGTACCAAGTACTCCGAACCCATGGGACACTTCCCCAGCATTTTGCAAGCGGAAATTCATAGAAAGATGCATTCAGTTCAACCTCGATAGGAACTACCGGAACAAGGAAATTGCAATCCTCTCCGATAGTCAAGCAGCCATCAAAGCGTTGGGCTCATATAACATCAACTCGAAGATGGTCTGGGAATGCCTAGAAAAACTCAATGATCTAGGCAGGAACAACAAGGTGATCCTCCTCTGGGTGCCTGGGCACGTCGGAGTAGAGGGAAATGAACAAGCAGACACCCTGGCACGAAAAGGAGCATCAACGCCACTGATCGGGCCAGAACCATTCTGCGGACTTGGAAAATCTTACTTCCAAGAAGAACTCAATAAAACTGAAGAAGCAATGAGAGCAACATACTGGCAAAGACTTCCAGTGCTAAGGCAGGCCAAAGATCTCCTCGGCAATTTCAACCGAGCAAGATCGAAAACACTGATTAACCTCAGCAAAACTAGTCTAAAGACAATCACAGGATTTCTAACGGGGCATTGCAGACTCAAAGAACACCTAAGGAAGCTAGGCTTAGAGGAGGACAACACCTGCAGATTCTGTGGGGAACATCCTGAAACACCTCACCACATATTGATGGAGTGTTATGCTGTACACCACAAAAGATTAAATATACTGGGATCACACCAGCTGACCGTGGAAGAAATACCACAAATGGACCCCCTCAAAATCCTAAAATTCCTGAAGGAACTGAGGCTTGAGGGGATGCTGTAAACGAGAACACCTTGAGATAGCAGAAGAAGATGGGGCACAATAGATCTAACTAGGTCGCAGCGCATCAGTCACCATCCATACCAACCAATACCAATACCTACATTCTCCATTTGTAGATGAAATGTCATTTAGTAAAATATGTTTATATCCAGAACTTTTTGATAAGTCCCTAACATTTTCATTTTGGCAATTTTTCATTTGAAATGAATGAGTCGGCAACCCAACAATGACATTGCATGTGAAATCACGCACCATGAATCCTAAAATTCTGATTCAGTATCATCAGACTGAATTTTTACTGAAAGACGATTCCTTTTGATACTGTTCTCAAGTCTATAAAAATATATATAAAATATATATAAAAATATACCTCCACATCTATATTTTTAGCGTTATTTACCAAAACATGATGAGTTTCAAGAATCTGCCTGAGAAAATGTATTTTGACTCTCTGAAAATGAAAAACTTCGAGATTAAAAGGAAACATGTTCAGGCTTTAACGGAAGTTTCAAGAAAACTCATCTCAATAAAATTATGACGCAAAGGTTCCAGATGTTCGATGAGATTACTTTGATTTCGAGATAAATTGGAAAGAATGCCTCGATATTGACAAACTTCCAACGCAAGATGCTGGCTTCTGAAGTTCCAGTGATAAGGATCGTATATACAAAATTGATCTTATTGCATTATAAAACTCGCAGAAAAGCATTCCTTTCGCGTTCCATCGGATTTGAGGTAGATATGTGAATAAAGTTATTGCTCTTTTCGGTTATGAGAATATACCATTCAGGGTAATAAACATAAAGAAAACAAGTTATATTTTTTTATTGAAGTGGAGTTTTTATGAATATTATTCAAGTGAAATCTATTCTTCACCAAATTCAGTAACACAAAAAATGTACTGTTACATTTATCAGAACAAAAAATAATATTCGTTGAAATTATAATAACTGGAGCCAAACGAGTCATCCAGTGGTTAACTTCATTATGATCATTGTCTATGACGGATGGTTGGATTTTTTTATCATCAGTTGATTCCACAAGAATTGTAATAATATCAAGAGGTTGGAACTATTTATTCCTAAAGAAAGAGGACAGTAGTTATTGAGGTTGATCATTGCGATTCTACAGTGTCCTTCGTTAGTGCCTTCCTTCGAAAAGGATGAAAAATGGCCTACTCGTACTGGGCCACATGAGTTTCGCTATCTGTCAAAAGTGATTTTTTTTTAATAATTCTTGAAAATATGCTTATTTGTTTAAAAACAAAAATTGTTTCCATGTTGATTTTACAGATCTGTGTAAAATTTGAACGTTCTGCACTTTAAAAAAATAACACACACCGTTTGGTGTCCATATAGGTCCTGATGACTATAGTGAAAAATAGTACCGACATATTTCACTCCGTTCTAAGGTGTAACATGAAAAACTGTACATGGTGTTGATTGAATTCGGAATGATCAGATGTCACACCCTAATATATTGATGATTTTCAGAAAATAGGCAAGAAATATATGTCAGTTGTAATACAATGTTCGTAAGGGAAAGTAGTTGTTGATTGACAGATATTTGCCTTAGTCTTTACCAATTTGAAAATAATTGCAGATTTTAGCAGTTGAAACATCGTCATTTGGTAATTCTACAAAATTAGCTTTCTCTTCTTTAATTATTTTATTTTTCAATCCATCACAACTTTTAGTCAAACCAAGCATTATCCACCAATCTCAGTAAAATTATTGTTCCTTGAACTAATTATGCAACGCCACGTTGTGTCTTCATCAGATTTTTCAATTGGGTCATCGTGAAATTGGCTGTTGGAGTGCCTCATAGCATGCCTTCATTCAGTTCAAAATTAATTCATTACAAGGTGCAGATGTTTGCTTGTTATGCTGACGTCGACTTCAATTTATTCACTCGCAGTGACTTTCCCAAAATTACCAATAAAATATTACCTCCCTCATTTTCATTTCCGATGCAAGGGGTCTGAATTTATATGAGTAAATTCAATTTCTTTAAGCAATTTGAAACGCGGATCCAATTTTTGGAATTTGCATATTTTAACGAAGATTTGCCGCCTTCAGTCTTCACTGGATCAGACGAGATTGTACATGCGTTCGTAGATAGATATCCTCTGCGAGGTGAAAATTGATGTGTACATTGCTTATGGAGTGCGATAAAATATTTTCTCTCAGTTTCGCCATAATATATGTGGAACCGTAGGGAATATAAAAACCAAAACTGAAAGTGAAGATATTGCATTCTAGTAGATTCCTTACAATGATAAAAATAACGATAAAAATACTTCTATTTTCAACAAGTATTTTTACAACCATATTTTTATCTGTCCGAGAGGATAGCTCGAACGGTAGAGCGCGTGGGTCATCGATATCTAAAGCCAAGCAACGCAGAGCGAGGTTGTGGTTTGGATGGTGAATTACGGACGACCTCCTTTCGAGATCTATTCTTCTCGTATCGTGCTAGGAATCGCACGTTGAAACTTAGGACCTCGTTTATCCTTGGCTGGCACAAGGTTCGACTTTTGAGGGCTGCCGTTCGTAAGGGGACGACAGCTGGTTAACGGAAAAAACAACAAAACAAATCTAAATATATAAGTGGATCTGCTCGTTGTAATCACCAAAATAATATTGAATGGATAGGTTCTGCGAGTTCTATGAAAAGGTACATTAAATCTTAATAATGAAAGGATTTTTTCCTACGAGCGTGAGGAAAAGTAACTTTTCCGCACGATTTTTCGTTTTGAAAGTTGTACTTTTCCGTACGATTTAAAATCGTGCGGTAAACTTACTTTTCCGCACGATTTTTAATTTTCGTGCAATTTTTACTTTTCCGCACGATTTTTGTATTGTTGAAAATGAGTATATTTAGGACTAACTAAATGATCTATGTAACTATTCTGTCTTATTAGTCATTTTGTAGCATTATTATAATAACTTGTTTTTTAAAAACCTTGTTTTTTCATAAAAAAGATGGAAAAAAACACTCGTAGGAAAAATATTGTACTTAACTCTAACGGAAAATGCCTTTTCTGCCCTTAACGGCTTGCCCGAACTCCGCTCCGCGTCGCTCGTGCAATTGCCGTCGCGTGCGGAAAAGTACTACTTTCCGTACTTGTTAGGTTAATAACTATTTCCTACGAGCGTGCGGAAAATTAACTTTTCCTCACGATTTTTCGTTTTGCTAGTTGTACTTTTCCGTACGATTTAAAATCGTGCGGAAAAACCTTTTTTTGTCGTAAATAAGATGGACAAAAACACTCGTAGGATAAATATTGTACCTATTTCTTACGAAAAATGTCTTTTCCGCCCTTAACGGCTTGCCTGAACTCCGCTCCGCGTCATTCGTGCAACTGCCATTGCGTGCGGAAAAGTACTACTTTCCGCACTTGTTAGGTAAATAACTATTATTACTTATCAAATTGTAAGAAATACATCATAGTACAGGATCGTCTATTTCACGAAGAACAGTCTATGGTGCTCCATTCATAAATAATGTCGATGTCCCCATTGCATATAAACAGATTCCCTTATTGTTATTATCTGTTAAGATATTTTCGAATTGTCGGCAGAAAGCGAACATGCAGACAATTTTTAAATGGAAAGAAGATCATCAATGAATAAATCAAGTAATAGTTGTCCAAGGTTAGATCCTTGAGGAACACCAAAGGTAGCATGGAATTTACCTACTGTGATACCACAGAAGTATATTTTTATAAATAACTTAAATAATGACAACAATACCACACAAGTGATTTAATTCCCAGATGTGTGTAAACATCGATATAGGATCTACTAAAGTGCTAATCCCATTTCCGAACTTAATTTTAGAAAATTCTTATATTACCACCCCTCTAATAGATAGTGTTTAACCCATTCATCTTGATGAACAAAGGTCGGTGCGAAAAGCGAGAAAATTATTCAGACCCAGTCCCTAACCAAAACCGCTTGCTTTGATTTATTGATAGCCCTCGAGGTCTAAATATAAATTCAATATATATTTAATTCATCGGGATATACATATACATCTATTTCGAATAGAATCCCATCACACTCTGTATCCTGCATCCTGGTCGTAGATAAATCTCGGAGCAGGACCCATCAGGCGCACTTGACCTCAACCGTTCATTCCGGAAAATATTGATTGATATAGTGTCCAGCGTTGACAGTTCCGGAATCAGATGTCACAATATATTAATGGCGAACAATAACTGTCATGCGAACGTTAGTGCCATTGTAGCGCTATTATCGACAGGAAACTTAGTTGAATAGTTGTACAATTACGTGACGTGATTGAATTGATCATTTGACGATTGTCACCTGGGACACTATCCTAGGGTCACTGGATCCAGAAAGCTTTGCTTCTACGGGTACGGCCAATGGGAGGAGTCTAATAGTTCAAATCTCTTGTAGTAGTTCGAATGTCAAAGATAACTCACAAAAGCACCAATAAAAAAGCAACAAAAAGTTGGGTTATAATATAAAAAAAGAAGATTTGATACTCGTTTTGACAGTTTCATTCTTTTTGGTTTTGGTTCAGTTATTGATTGAAATTGAGAGGTATACAATAATCTCGAATTTCAAAGAAGCGTTGGTCGATTTCCGGGCCTTGCCTCATCTTGTGACCCGGCTAGCAGCTATTATGGAACATAGAGATAGAGACGTCGACAAGGAACTTGAGTACCTATGTGATGATTTTTTGAAGTTCAATAAACACAAAAAGTTGGACTACCTCATACCTCAATCAACGGAATGAACAGTTTTAAAATTGGCTGATGGACATTGTGCAGATATCATCATAGCCAAATACTCTGCAAGATTTTGATTAGACTAGGAGAAAGCATCCATGATTTTGCTGTGAGTAGACGAGGTCCCCGATAAATAAAATGTGAAGTGAAAAACAAATTTAAAAAAATAAAAATGATTAGACTATGGAGACCATATATTTAAAATAGTTTTTAGGAAGCCTTTCGATCTAGCTGGGTACACCTTCCATTTTGAATGTGAGATACTTGACAAAAGTCTTTTTCTTGCTCGATAGCATTTATGTTTTTTTAATAATACTTCTTACCAGTGAATAAACGACTTTGGAAGGCTCGGTTTTTTTATATTATCCTCATCATATGCCAATCATATTTTGGAGGAAGGCCATGACTTCGATGAAAACTTCGAAATTCTTCATATGGAAAATAAGGGCATTAGGCTTAACTATTTAGAATTTAGAATCTTGTTTATTGAATGATCAACTGGACCTGAACGATTCCCCTTGTTCCCCTGTTAAATTTATTCAATTAAGTAGTAGCTATGTTTTGAGATTTCCAGGTAGGTTCATTGTTATGTCAATTTTATAAGTTGTACGAGTCTAGGTATTAGCGATAATTATAGGTAGCCCCTAATTATGTTAATGGGTAAGAAAGGTATTTAAGTAATTTCAATGAAGAATAGTTTAATGTACTACATTCGCTTGAAAAATATACTGTGTATCGAAACATGTCGCAATGACAATAAATTTTGTGGAAATTTTAATCGTTTTCTACCTTAGTGTCATAACTATGGATTTCCATCAAGTAACGGCCACGTCAATCCAAAATTTTTGTGCCAACCAATACTATCAGGATCCTTCCATCTAGGATTTGGAGTAAGGAAAAAGCGGTCGGGACGTGCTATGCCCTGGGCGTTTTTCCATCACTTTGTGGAATATACGAACAGGGCAAATATCGGGATCTGTAGTATTTTTTATTAGCCACTTGCTTGGAGTACATGATTTTGACCCACCTTGATTGGTTTTGTTGAATACAGGATTATATTCAATACGTCCAGTCGACCGTCCAAAATTATCCTTTTCTACTATAAAAAAGTTTACCTTCGAGTAACATCCTTCATTGCCCCTCCAAGCAAGTTCTTTGACTGCAATGAAAAAATATTTCTTCATGAGTCCCTCCGGATTGTTTTCTTCCCAATATCTCAGCAATCTCATATTTTCCTTAATTGTAAAAGCAGTTGAACTCGTTTTCCTCTTTTCGACATCTCCTTGGAGTAATTTTCTCTTTGCATGTCTCGCATCACGATCTGATCTAAATTCTATGTCAGCAAATGCATTTATTTTCACATTGTAATCATTGTAGAACTTGTCTTAGAGCAGTTTTGCGACAACAATCCAATTGAATTTTATAACAGTTTCTTTGTAATCACTGCCATTCTGCTTCTTCATATTGAAGGCATAATCTTTCAATATATTCGCAATTTCCACTGGGGTAGTTTCCTTTCCGACAACATAATTTCTATTACGGCAAAAGTCCAGAAATTGTTTTCATGCACACTGTTTAGATTTCCTTGTATTTTTTGACGTATTCTGTGCAATTGCCAAATGGATGTTGTCATTTGTAGCAGTTTCCCATCTATTGGATTCCATTTCTTGTTCAAATAACCGAATAATATTCAGAAAGCGAAACGATATTGAAACGTCATAATTTCCGTTACTATGGTCCTTATTATTTTTACTATTATTATTGGTTTAAACCTACGGAAGCGTAGAAGGGCCATTATTTTTTTTTTTATTTTTTCTCCCTAATTCCGAGTTGCAACTCGGAAAATTACTAAATTCCGAGTTGCAACTCGGAAAATTACTAAATTCCGAGTTGCAACTCGGAAATTTACTAAATTCTGAGTTGCAACTCGGAAAATTACTAAATTCCGAGTTGCAAATCGGAAAATTACTAAATTCCGAGTTTTAACTCCGATAAAATTCCGAGTTGCAACTCGGAATTTAGTAATTTTCCGAGTTGCAACTCGGAATTTAGTAATTTTCCGAGTTGCAACTCGGAATTTTATAATTTTCGGAGTTGCAACTCGGAATTTTATAATTTTCGGAGTTGCAACTCGGAATTTAGTAATTTTCCGAGTTGCAACTCGGAATTAGGAAGAAAAAAAAAAATAAAAAATAATGGCCCTTCTACGCTTCCGTATAAACCAGAATCTGCAGTTAATGTTTAAAAAATACCTTGTATACCAGTTCAGTTTCAAAAATATATGCTGAAATGTTACATCAGATTTGATGTAACCGCTAAAACTTCTGAACAGTGCGTTTCGGATAACGGGTCCCACTATCTTCAGAGTTATGAATGGAACATCGAGTAATTCACGACAAGGATTATCCAAGTCGCCATTTGAATAACAAATAACGACCCGAATCATTCAAAGATTCTTTCCGGTATAATTTCCCCATAATTTAAATTCAACCTCTTTTTGTTCGTTATGCGTCAGGAAGGAAATTCGGCGGTCCTTTAAAGGATTTTATCCCGGATCACAATTAAACGCCGTATGCAGACAGACAGATTGGGTAATTTCCAGCCCTTCAGAGAGGCAAACTGCTATGAACAAATCCTATTAGTATAAATTGTAGACCTAGATGTCCCGCAATGACGTGTCGTATATCTTCAATGAATCGCGCCGTTACAATTATACGGGGTGTGAATTTCGTTACCGATTCGAGCTTACGCGAAATTATTTCACTGGTATACAGGGGACCCCTCCGGGAGCTGCATCAATCAATATATACAGTATCGGAAACTTTTCATCTGTTGTATAGACAGAAATCTATGCGAGCAACAAGGAACGCAATGATATGATAATACCACATAAATAAGAGAGACGCACTACTGCGCGCCTCTCCTGTTGCCTCGTCCGACGAATTAATAGCTCACGTCGATATCCCTTCCTCGAGCAAGTAGAGGAGGAATTGTAATGCTCTCTCAACATATAGCAAGGTTTTCTTTAAGGTCTCATAAAACCACCATACCCCAAAGAAAACCATAGGTGGGCCGAATTTGAAAATTTAGGAGTTCACCATTGTTGATAAGTGCTATCCGGCTTGAAGATTCGTTCGTTCGTTATTTTAAATACACCCTGTATATTATCAAATTTTTAGAGTTTACGCATGATTCTGAACATGTTTCATGTTTAATGTCCTTTACCGAAGTCTAACCGTTTTTGAAATACTTTAAATTTTAAGTTGAAAATTGCGTTTGCAGACCGAAATATATACAGTGACCGCCAAAAAGTATGTACCATATGGGAAAAAAGTTTATTATTAGAGTATTGAAGAAAAGATTCTTGGGAAAAGTATGTGCTTGTCCGATAACCTAAAAATCGATTTTGACACATGTCGCTTGATCGCTGGTATGGCGGCAAATTGAAAAAAATTACTATGATTAGGAAAAAAGTCGAGCAAAATGGCAAGATATCGAAAAAAGTTATTTGAAAAAGTTGCTTAGAATTTAATTTTATACACATACACAAAATTTCAGAAAATAGTGTGAGAATATTGAGAATTGCAATTTTTTAAAAATATTTTTCTGGCTGTAGAAAAATGTCAAATTATTTTCTTATGAATAGCTTGACCATACTGAAATATTTGTATTCCGATGATAATAACAAAACTTTCAAATTTTCTCCACACCAGAGAGCACTAATTTAAAAAAATTGAATTTTGTCAGAACCCTTGCTGTTACAATAGTTCGTATCTAATAGTTAAAACACTATTCCACTATTATTGGGATGATAGAGAAATACAAAAATATCGTGTTTTTTCGATTATAATCAATTTTTGATGATAATCGTGCACGAACGTTTCACTTCGCACATAATCTCAAAAATGTCCGTCAAATTAAACAGGCTAGAGTTTTCAACATTTCATGCGAAGTGAAACGCTCTGGCACGATTATCATCGAAACTTGATTATAATCTGAAAAACACCATGTTTCTGGAGTGTCATGTCATCACAATGGTCGTGGAATTCTGATATAACTGTTAGATATGAACCAATGTAACAGCCAGGGTTTTGATAAAATCCAATTTTTTTTAATTTAGTGCTCACTGGTGTGGAAAAAATTTAAAAGTTTTGCCATTATCATTGAAATACAAATGTTTCGTTATGGTCAAGCTATTCATAGGATAATAATATGATATTTTTATATAGCTAGGAAAATATTTAAAAAAAATTGCTATTTTCAATTTTCTCTCATTATCTTTTCAAGCGTTGTATATGTGAATAAAATTTAATTCTAAGCAACTTTTTCAATTAACCTTTTTTGATATCTTGCCATTTTACCCCACTTTTTGTCTTTTCATAGTAATTTTTTTCAATTTGCCGCCATACCAGCGATCACGTGACATGTGTCAAAATCAATTTTTAGGTTATCGGACATGCACAAACTTTTCCCAAGAATCTTTTTTCCAATACTCTAATAATAAACTTTTTTCCCATATGGTACATACTTTTTGGCGGTCACTGTATATATATTTTTAATTTCTGGACATGACCCTTTATTTCCGATTGTGTATCGATTCATTCATAGGAGATGACCCAGTACAGCAGAATCTTGATATCAATTCGATTAGAGTTATACAGGGCGTTCGCCAGAAAATGATATCCGGTTGAAAACATTATTGTAAGACCATTTTTTCAAAAGGAAACTCTCCAATTTTATATTCTCGTTCGATTTGGCATCGAAAATGAAGCTAACTTCCAATGAAGTTATTTATGCCTACAGTCAACAGTTTTCGAAATATTGGCGAATTAACATGTCTCAGTTCCAGAAAATCTCGTATTCTTGAGTTTACTTATTCTTGGTTGGCCATGGCGCCCACGGTTGCGTTAAAAACAATCAACTGCCACGGAAATGTCATAGTAATCAATCATGCCGGCTCGTTTGAATTATTCGAATGAAGATTACTAAAATCTATTTATTATTTATGGCGAATGTAATAGGGTTAGCTCAAGAACATTGTGATATATTTGCTAATCGGTATCCGCAGAAGCAGAAGCTCAACATGGAACAAGGTCTTCAGTGACTTTGAAGAAGACCCCATGCACTGGCTTATCCTCGATGAAAACTTTCCGATACTGTATAATAAATTGGCAGTGCATATTAAAGAATTACCTACTCATAAGATCAAGACACTCATTCGAAAATGTTTGCTCTCGCACTGCTTCTATTCGGCGGGGGAGTATTTGGAGGCTAATGTGAGTAATTGTAGTATTGTTTTTTTGTACGTATATTTCAATATTAATATTGTTATTGCTACTGTTTTATATATATATATATATATAATAATACCGAGTTTCCACAAATGGATTTTCTGTGATGTGGCTGAATAAAAAAAAAAAAATATTAACTATTGGTTTTCTAGCGGATATTTGTCTGATATGTTATCTGTATGATTATTGGATATAAGGGTACTAAGACGATGTCGAGTATCTATAAATAATATGGTGTTTTTCTTTTTCAGCCCAGTGGTAAATGGGAGTTCCTGCCGGCACGTTTCCGCGCAATGCAATTGAACTTTTATATTTCTCACTCAAACTCATTGCCCTATTTTCTGATGTTTTCGTAACAAGATTAATTTCAGCTGCTAGCAAATTGAAAGAAACCCTCGTGAAACATGAAATTCATACTGACTTAAACGAATTCCGTCTGGTTGCAGAGGTCTTTGTCGAATTAGCGACAGAATTGAATAAGTCTGAAGGGGACAGAAACATTATCTAATCGATTTGAGAATTCGCCGAGTATAATATGCTATGCATATCTAATGCCCGTGAAATGTTTTACTCATAATTCTATTAGGAACGCGAGAGAATTATCAACCGGGAATATTTCACACTAAATAAATCCCTATTTATGATATGCAAATCCGTTTGAAGATGCTCAGTTTCGTTCAGTATAATATTTAAATTACAACAGACGGAATTTTTCATGCAGATAGTGTAATGCAAATTCGATGGAACATCAGTCGGAACGACAAACTTTTACGAGCGTTGTCTCTTTGCTTCCGGATTAGGTCAAAAGTGACTGGACATCATTTCTAAATATTTGAAAGGATACTAGTATTTGAAAGGATACTTCGCCCAATCCAATGATAGTGCGTAACTTCCCTTATTATGATATTCATGAGGTCCGTCAAGTCTTCATTTCCAGAAAAGGTCCTTACAAACCTACAAGACACGCTTGTAATTGTCATCTGCGATGACGACCATTGCTCAAGTATATGTTATTGTTCACTATCGCTAGTTTCATTCAAGTTTGAACTTTTCCAGAGATTTGTTCATTTTTGCTATTTCATCGATGACACAAGATTTACATAACAACGACAAATTCTGAAGGTGTCTCCTATTAAAGTTACCATCATCTACATGGAGCTCATTATATCATTATCAACAGGCAAGTTATAATAGGTTAGACAACTACGGTTTTCCATACTATACTACGATGTCTTAATCCAGCTCATATATCCTAGTAATCTCTACTGGAACCACTTTATCTTAATAATCACAATTTGGCCTCATCTTCACGAAATATTTTAAACACTTCTCGCTAATTTCCGTTCGTCCAATGTTGAATGTACCAAGGCCCCCTCTCCGCCCAGAAAAAAAAACTTTAAAATTGTCTCACCTCCCTATTGTCTCTGAAGCCATGTCCCCCGTCTGTTAGTCCAGCCCTAACTCTCCGTTTTTACTGCGAGCAATATCAGTTCGCCTCCGTTGTGAGAAATATTAGTAGGGGGTTTATGCCAATCCTGGACCTCCCCCCACCACTGACCTTGAGAGTGACCTTGGAGAATAGCCTTCAGAGGTTCACTTGCCCAGTGAATGACCTTGAAAGTTGGTGATCTTGAGAGTTGGCGACCTTGACGATTTGTGACCTTGAGGGTTGGTGACCTTGAGGGTTGGTGACCTTGAGGGTTGGTGACCTTGAGGGTTGGTGACCTTGAGGGTTGGTGACCTTGAGGGATGGTGGCCTTGGTGGTTAGTGACCTTGGTGGTTAGTGACCTTGAGGGTTGGTGACCTTGAGAGTTTCGATGACCCTGGGGAATGGTAACCTTGACATGTAACTAAAGGAAGCCATGAATACAAATGTCCTTGAGGGCAAGTGAACTTATCCCCTCTCTTCCACCTCAACCACTAATATAAAAAGAAACACGAGTTTCAGACCTCATGTTCCTTCTGAATAGCCGATAATCGAGCAAAATGTATACTTGCAATTGTGGAAAAAGTTTTACTCGCAGTGATAATCTACATCGCCATCAAGTGCAATCCTGTACAGCGGTGACAGGTGAGCCATCTAGTAAACGGTCTAAATTGAGCCCCATATCGCAAAACGATATGCAGTTCTGTGATTGTTGTAATAAACCAGTTCCAATGGGTCAGATGGTTTCACATCGAAGAACACTCGAACACAGATCCAATTCTTGCATTCAATTGGGTGAAGACGTGCAAATTATCAAAAGTGCTTTCAAATGTAGAATAGTTAGCTATAGGATTGGGAGCGGTAGTAACTATATGGATTACAAAACATTTTTTGATGCATACAAACAGAAAATGATTTCATTATTGCAAGGTGTGTTGAAGATACATAGTGCGGTGAAAGTAAATATGGAACTATTCAGCTCACATATTCTGCAGACCCAGGAATTATCCGAGGTAAAGTGTTTCAATTCTCCGAACCAGATAGTTGACCAGTCCATGGATCTTAATGCTGTTTTGGATGAATTCATCAACACAATAACGGCACAAAGTACAGAATTCGAAGATCGTGACTCAGGTATATAAATTGCCCAAAAATCAATATTCATACCTTGAATGTAAAATCATTTCTATTGCAGGATGGAGCCTGAAGAAAATCATGTTCACAGAAATGAATGTGAACAAGTATAGCCCTCTTGGTGCGTGTTCCTATATAAAGCTGCCAGATTATATCGAGTCGAAAAAAGGTGTGGTGAATGTGCGAAATGAGGATAACTATTGTTTTGCATGGGCTGTGGTATCAGCACTTTACCCGGCGGATCGTAGGGTTTCCGAAGTGTCTTCTTATCCACCCTTTCAATCAGTGCTGAATGTATCAGGTATAGATTTTCCGATGAAATTAAGTGGAATTTCAAAATTCGAAGTTGCCAATGATTGCTCTATAAATGTATATGGGTTGGAAAAAAAAATTTGAGGAATCTAAAATGAAATATGAAGTTGTAGGTCCACTACATTATTCACGACAACGACTCACCAGGCATGTTAATCTTTTACTTATCAGTAATGAAACGGGAAAAAATCATTATTGTTGGATTAAGGATTTGTCAAAATTAGTTTCTAGCCAAATTTCTGCCAATGGTCATAAAAAATATTTTTGTGATGGTTGTTTATTATATTTTGCTAACGGAAAATCATTGACCCAGCATCAATTAAATGACTGCAATCATGTGTGTACAACCACACCTTCTGAAAATTTGAAAATCGACAAGTTCGGTAAATACATTCCTGAAAATATATTGAAATTTGTGAATATCGAAAAGCAGATGAAAGTTCCGTTTGTCGTTTATGCAGATTTTGAGTCAATTCTGAAACCAATTGATTCTTGTCAACCGAATCCAGATTGCTCTTACACCAACCGAACTCACATTCATGAACCATACTCGTTTGCATACTACATAAAATGTTCTTTCAATGAAAAATTCGACAAATTTGTTTCGTATCGAGGGGTCGATACTGCAAAAGTATTCGTCTCAAATATTCAAAACGATTTAAAGAATATATATCATAAACATCTAAAAAATGTTGTTCCAATGGGTCAATTATCTGAGACAGAAGAAAAAGAATTTTCTGATGCAAAGACTTGTGGCATATGTGATAATATATTCGAAGATGGTGATGTCAAAGTGAGAGATCATTGTCACCTGACCGGAAAAAAGAGATTTGGTGCAGCTCATTCTAAATGTAATTTGAATTTCAAACTTCCAAATTTTATACCAATTATTTGTCATAATATGAGCGGATATGATTGCCACTTATTCATCAAGGAATTATTCGACAAGGGCGATCGAGTTGATGTCATTCCACAAACCAAAGAAAAATACATTTCATTCACCAAACATCTTTTCACACACAGCTATTTGGGTAAAGATGGAAAATTGAAGAATAATTTCATGAAATTAAGGTTCATTGATAGCTATAAATTTCTTTCGGAGTCACTTCAGAATCTCGGTGCAAATTTAGTAGAAGATCAATTCATAGACACTAAAAAGTTTTTTCCGGATGTCGAAAAGTTTCAGTTGATGAAACAGAAAGGTGTATTTCCATACAGTTTCGTAGATTGTATGGAAAAATTAGATATCACACATCTACCATCGAAAGAAGAATTTTATGATAACTTAAATGACGAACAAATTTCAGATGAATGCTATGATAGGGCACAACGGGTATGGAATTTATTTGAATGTCGAAGTTTGGGAGAATATTCAGATCTGTACTTGAAATCGGATGTTTTACTGTTAACTGATACATTCGAGAATTTTCGGAGGATTTGTTTGAACACTTATAAATTGGATCCTGCCCAATATTATACCGCCCCAGGTTTATCTTGGGACGCTATGTTGAGATACACAAAAGTTGAATTGGAGCTTTTGACTGATATTGACATGATACATTTTTTCAAGAAAGGTATACGTGGTGGAATAAGTCAATGTAGTGACCGAATGCATGTCGCAAACAATGAATATCTACCTAACTACGATGCCAAAAAAGACGTATCTTACATATCGTATTTGGATGCAACAAATTTGTATGGTCATAGCATGTCTCAACCTTTGCCCATTGGTGGATTCACCTGGTTGACACCCAGTGAAATACAGGATTTGGATGTGATGAGTATTTCTGCTGATTCTCCTTTTGGTTATGTTTTTGAAGTGGACATTCATTATCCAGAAGAATTACATGATTCTCATTCGGATTTACCTTTCCTAGTCGAAAGTATAATTCCACCAGGTTCAAAATCCAATATTTGCAAGTTGATACCGAACTTATCAGATAAAAAAAACTATATCGTTCATTATAGAACTCTTCAACAAGCTATAGAAAACGGATTGATGGTTATGAAAACACATAGGGTTTTGAAATTTCGGCAATCGTCATGGCTTAAGAAATATATCGATTTGAATACAAAAATGCGTAATAAAGCTTTGAATAAATTCGAAAAACAATTTTTCAAGTTAATGAACAATGCCGTGTATGGAAAAACTCTGGAAAATGTGGAAAATAGAAGGGAAATTAAACTGGTTACTCATTGGGAGAATATAAAAAGGTCATTGGGGGCTAATTGTCTGATTTCCAACCCAAATTTCAAAACATGTTCAATATTTACAGAAAATTTTGTCGCTATTCATATGGGAAAAGTAAGAGTGTGTTACGATAAACCACTTTATTTGGGATTTAGTATATTGGATTTATCAAAAACAGTAATGTACGATTTTTACTACAAATGCATAAAAAGTAATTTTGGAAATGACGCTTCACTACTGTACACAGATACAGATTCTTTTATATTGAAAATAGCAAATAAAAACTTTTACGAATTCATGATCGAAAATATAGAAAGATTCGATACCTCCAATTATAACATCGGAAACGATTTTGGCATTCCTGTTACAAAACCCATTCTGGGGAATATGAAAGATGAATTTCCCAATGACCCCATTATCAGTTTTTATGGTACTGGGGCCAAAGCTTACTTTGTTCAGTCCGTTAAAAATGAATTGAAGAAAGCCAAAGGCGTCAAAAAGTCAGTCATTATCAAACAATTGCACGAAAGTGACTATAAAAATATTGTTGAGAAGGGTGGTTCCATACTTAGAAAAATGAATAGTTTCAAAAGTGATACCCACGACATATTTACTGAAATGAAAAATAAAGTCGCTTTGTCACACCATGACGACAAGCGGTTCATTATACCCAATACCACAAAAACATTGCCGTGGGGCCACAACGATATTGAATTTTATCAAACGGACCCCGAACAAAATCTGTTATGGTGTTCAAACATTGTGGAATCTGCGATTCATAATAATTCACAACCTGTCAACAATTTGGATTTGCTGATTTCATTACTGGAAGCAGAATAAGTCGAAGTAAGCGAACGCAAATCCTTAATTATCATTCAACAAATTTTATATTATTCATCCGATAGCGTGAAAAGGGAATATTCATCTACAATTGGCTATGAAACTGTTTTCACGAATATTTGAACCAATAATTTGATACGTTTCATATCATATATTTTCCTTTCCTTTTTTTTATGCCAACCTATATTTTGACATAGAAGGTACTGAAAAACGGTTCCACTTATATGTTGGAGAATAATCCAGAAATATCTCATATCGAAAGAAAAAAAAAAACACAATTTTCGAAGCATGAATATTCGATATTGAAATTACATTTCCGAATTGTTTCTACTCATATATGTTAATTTCATAGTGTAGCATAAAAATATTCAAAATATATTGTATAGCATCCACATATTGAATGAATAGATATTTTCAATTTTAACGTGTATGTATAGACTGAATAGACATTATAAATAACATTCTTTCGTCTCGTTGTAGTCAACGTTTTGAAAAAACTGTACCGATGTACATTCCTTAGGTCCTTATCGACCATACTGTGTTTGAGTGGTCTAGTCTTGAAGAATGCGAGTTTATGCCGCATTCCTTATTTTGTCTAGCAGCAGGTAGCGAGGCGTGGGTACCTGTACCGCATTCCTTTGCTTTGAACGATCAGGGTGTATGAAGGTGACCCAAAAGAATTTGGCCTTGTAGTGGTCTCTTTTCAATATCTCTACCTGTGCGCAGGCTCTGTACAATTTCGGAGTAGGGGATGTGCGAGGTTACTCAAACTAGAGGGTGGCATGATGCATCATTGTACCCTGTTCTTCCCACTGGTAAAGTTGTGAGTCGTGCTTTTATTGATATTGTGAAAGAGTGGTGTGATTGGATAACCGAAATGAAAGGTAATAAAAGTCCCAATTCTCAGGATAGTGGAAAGTCGGTTGTTAGTATGCTGGCAACGTTAGCATATCTTAGTACAATTAATATTGAAAAAAATAAAGACGCGGTTAACGAAAAGACTAGAGACGCGGTTGATGATAAAAATAAAGATTCGGTTGCTGGTTGTTCGACTCAAAAAATAAATATATTAAGTGATGTTAGGATACAGAAACCCGAACAAACAGCAACCGACCAATCGAAATATTTGGATTTTGAACAAATTCACAGCACAGACATACCGAGTTTCCATTATTCCAGCTTATCGGTGGCAGATATGCAAGAATTCGGAGATGTAGAAATGGAAAAATATTTCGCGGACATCAAGGGCTTCACTCCACCTCTGTTACCATATGCCCCCTTATGTGAAGACATAAGCAACGATGAAGCGGGTCCTTCATCGTTGAATAAGTCTTCCAAAAGGAAAGAATTGACACCGGTAAACTCCCCCAAAAAACAAAGGATGTCTACCACAAAAAGTGACGAAGTTGAGTCCAACGAATTTCCGTTGCTGAGAGGACTACTCACAAGACCTCTGGCATCGAAACAATCCGTCGGTAGTCCGATTCCAACGGTAGTTCTATCTTCCGAAGATAGTTCACCGTCACCGGTAATTTTGGGAAGAGAGGTAGTGCAATCATCGGCCCCGGCTAACTCTCCCAAAAAACAGGAATCTGCCTCAAAAAATGACGGAGCCGGTTCCAACGAATTTTCGGTGTCCAGTGGGTCACCTGCAAGTCCCGTCTCAGCAAAGCAATCCGTTGGTTTCACTTCTCCGAATCGATCGGTAGATCATTCTGAAGTGTTTTCTGGTAGAAGTTCATCGGTATCACCAATTTTGGGAAGTGGTAGAAGTGATGGCAGTGTTTGGTCACAAAATGCGGAAGAACAACATAAGAAAATTGTAGATGTTTTTTCGGATTTTGTTAACAAAAAAGCCCGAGCATATCTAGAACATCGAGAAGCTGCTGCAAAGGTCTCTGACGCTCAGAAATCGTTGCTGGCGTACGATACGGAGCTCGAAGAAATAAAAAATCGAAAGGAGGAGTTTAAACGACAATTGGAAGAGCTCGACGGACGCCAGCAACGAATTATGGGTGACAGTAATCAGCTTAGGCAAAGTTTGCCAACGCTGAAGGCCAAAGCAATTAAGTCGCAGCTCTCGCTCAATCGAGAGAGCAGACGACTTAAATTGCTGCAGGAGAAGGTTAAAGTTTTTATGGAGAAATGAATATGTGCGTCTGTGTATAGGTGTGTTTGCGTGTGAATATGATCCTTTTTTCCGATCCCAATTCCCTCGATTATTGTATTATATATATATATATATATATATATATATATATATATATATATATATATATTACAATTAAGATATTTGATACGAAATTATTTAATAATATTTGAATGTATATTTTTCATAGGATAGATTAAATTTTAAGTACATGTTAGTTGAGTGTGTTCGTATTTGTATTAGAGTGTAAATAAAGGTTTGTGTTTTTTTAAAGTAGAAGGGGGGAGGGGGTATATATTCATATCGTATTTGTATACATAATTGGTTTTTAATTATTGTAATTATTAAAATGAATATTATCATTTAATAATATTTGAATATGTATATTTAATAAGATAGATTAAGTTTAAGTACATGTTAGTATGTTAGTATGTTCGTATTTGTAATAAATCATAAATAAAAAAATAAAATGTTGTTTTGGAGGGGGGGAGGGGGGAGGGGGAGGGGGGGTTAGTTGTTGGGGGGGAAAGACCCTCGTTCCGAGCAATTCGAGAAAAAAAAAACTGGATACGTGGGTGAACTCGGATGGCCTCACACTAGGGCAGGGGTGGGGTAGGGGCTAATTAGGGGGGGTGTGGGGGGGGGGAGGGGAAATCAACTGCGCACAAGTCAGGTAACTGGTTTAGGTATGCGACCAAAACGGAACTTTTAGGAAAGTGACAGAGAAAAGTTATGCGCAGTGGGTGGCATTAACCATGCTACCATACATGTCTATGATTCTCTGTCATATATGCACTGAAAATGTTCTCCAGACTAGAAAACTGGATGCGCATACGTTTTTTATTGAATATATAGGTGCGCAGTTGGATTCACTACTTCCGTTATGTATTATATTACATGGCTGCTGATAAAAATATCACAATTTTCAAAGAAATATTCCCTCTCCAACCAACTAAAATACTCAAGAAAGATATGAAGTGTATATGAGAGCATTTTTAACAACAGGGGAGTGTTCGAAAAATGAATTTTCATTACTACGCATTTCTGTAAGCTCCCGTTTGCGCATTAAACCAAAATGGAGCTATTTCAAAATGTGGGGTAAAAATGTATGCGCAGTTGAAGGTTTTGGTTATATTTTGATACAATTCATATACATCACAACGAGTTTTGGTTAAATACCAACTATAGCTAGAAATAATGGATGCGCACTAGTTTTTCATTAAACATTTTGATGCACAGATGGGCATGCCACTTTCATTTTAATATATTACATACACTTTTTTATTAGAAAATATATATCTCACTATTTGAAAGTATATTTTGAAGCTGAAATACACCCAGGAAAGCGAATATGTTTTATATGTGTGTCTGAAAATATGTTGCAATAGATATAAGAAATTTCAGAGTATTTAAAAAAATCTCACATGTTTAGTTAGTGACATCAGACATTTCCAAACACAGTTTCTTTGAAATGTACACGCTAGTAGTATTTATACCACTTGAATAATTTTTTTGAGCTATTATTCACTATAGAGCTATCGATCATCAAATGAATGAAACATATTTTCATTTAAAATATATATTTCAGTCTTTTTTTCCCTATTATTATGCTATACGTTATACAAATCTAATATAAACACCCCGACTCAAAGTCTAAAAGTCCAATCGCATGCCTCTTCCATTCGGATAACCTCTTCCCCGCCATCTTCTTCAGACAATTGCGCCGGACACCACCAATGGCTTTGATCTGGTAAATTTTCCCAGTCCAATTCAATTGTTGAACAATCGCTTATGTCATCCGGCGGTTCGTATTCCTGAACAGAAACACGAGCAACACTTCCACACCGATGCACATCACTGGAACTGTCTGCAGGGCCATATTCCAGTATTCGGAAATTTGCAGTCGCTCTGTAAAATTATATTTTTTTAAAACTTGTATTGCAAAACAGGCAAGTGTCAATTAGGCGCACTTGACAAACAGTCATTCCACAAGCCACACAGTCGTAATCGGGAATATTATTGAAGTCCGTTTTATAATGCAGATCTACATTGTTATAATGTCCACTATCGACTAATTCACTGTACAGCATGAAGCACTTGTGGCATAGAACCTTACGATCCTCGGTGGTTGTTACTACCATCCAGCATGAAATTATCGAACAATACATATTTCTACCGACATCCCTCACACTGTTTATATTTTTGAACACGCACCTATATTCACCATCTACATCAGGGCCATCTTCGTACATCCCTTCATCCTCGCTAGAACCATCATCATCGTTAGCGGCAACTGCAATAGCTCCTTCTGCCGCAACATCTGCTTCTTCAACAACTTCCACTGCTGCAACTTCTTCAGCTATATCGTCCACTGCTGCAACTTCTTCAGCTATGTCATCGTCCACTTCTGCATCTTCTTCGACATGATTTATATCGATAGCCACTAGGTCTCGTAACACACTCATTCTATCATTTTGTTGAGCTGCCATTTCAATACGAACTACTCTGATATTTCAATGAAACTGATGCAGAGGTGGTATTCGTCCTCTCCTTATATGGTTTTTCCAATACTGTGAGGGGATGAAGGTCATTTCAAATTCGAAGGTCACCCGTTGCTCGAAGGTCGTTTGAGATGCGAAGGTCGTTTGGTGTTCGAAGGTCACTACATATTCGAAGGTCACTACATATTCGAAGGTCACTCCATATTCGAAGGTCACTACATATTCGAAGGTCACTCCATATTCGAAGGTCATTCAGTGCTCGAATGTCATTTGAAAGTCACTCAACATGAAGGTCACTGGACTTCAAGGCCTTCGGAGGATACCTAGGTGGAGGGTATATCGGATTGTATATAATGAGGGTCGCTGAATGAGGTGGATCATTCTATGCGATTCTTTATAGCACACAAGTTTCATCATTTCTAGATATGTCGACATCAAGAGAGTGGGATTCTAAGCCAAAAATTGCAGTGTATCCATTAGTGATTGATAAAAATTTGTCATGTCATAACTGTGACATTGCATGGCCACCGAGTTTTATCAATACCTGCACTGGATTGTGTCAAGAGTGTGAAAGAATAAACCCTCCGAAAACTCCAAAAAAAGGAACAAAACGGTTCGGTTTATGGACGGAATGCCGAAAGTGTGGTGAAAGAATGGACACCACAAACTTTGGTATTATTAGAGAAGACTGTAGGGATTGCAGAGCAGAGGCGACCTTGGATTTCCAGCGATGTACGAATTGTGACAGCTACCAAACAGACTGTTGGAAAAACCTATGCGAACAGTGTCGAATGGGGTTGACATTATGTGAATGTGTCGGGTTTTTTTTCAAAGACAGAATAGACCATCTGCTCAAATGCTGGTGTTTGAACGAAGATCAGAGAGCCGAGCGGGAAGAGTTGAGGAAAACCCATGTGGTTCCAATAAGGAGATACATTTATGAAGTGATTGAACATCAATAAACACTTTGTATGACTAACGAAAAATAAAAAATTGCACCAAGTATTGTTAATTTTTTATTCATTTATAGTAATGAGAGAAACATTATATCAACGATTTCACTATAAATATATAACTCATAAAATTCACATATCGAATTAATATCAGTTTATGGCTACTTGATGAAAAAATACAGATATTCAATTATACGATCGAACTTTCATCAATCCATGAGTTTTTGTCGTTGGGAAACCCAAGCCATTTCACCATTACTTTCCCATGATTCCTCCTCAAAATTTTTTCCACCAAGTAAATGTCGGGCTGCTTCGTTTTACTCAACTCCATTTCATAAAAACAGCCCTTTATTGGTTTCTTATCCATGTCTTCAAGCTCATAGGTTACAGGCATTGTACTATTTACCTTAACAATTTTAAAAAGTTCGGTTGTGAAATTTGCTGTATAACCTTTATCGAATATGCTCTTGTACTTGCTTATTCGAACTACGTCTCCTATTTTGAATTTACTTCTTTTATATTTCGCATGTATTTTGGCGTGTTTATACAAATTCAGTTTCGTGGATGATGTCACTTCAACGGGCTTCATTCCAATGCTGCTATGAATTTTATTGTTGTACTGATCCGTTATGTGCGGAAGAATTTTCAACCACTTGTGATGCCCTTGAACTGAAAACTCTTTATACAACCAACTTTTCAATGTCCTAATAACTCGTTCCGCAATTGCCGCTTTTTTAGTACTGAATGTCGAATAATGATTGATCAGATGTTTCGCCATCAACGAGGAAAATTTTGTATTATAAAATTCAGTGCCTTGGTCGGATTGCAAGTTCTTCGGTGTGTACTTTGCGTCTTTCAACACACTCTCCATTGCTGCGGTAATGGATTTTCCCGTTTTATTTTTCAGCGGTCTTGACCATACAAACTTTGAATAACAGTTTATTACGATGAGGATATATCTATAACCTTTATTTTCTTTTGCATACGGCTGCATCTCCATCAGATCCATCTGCCATAAATCTGAAAACCCTTTAATTATGGTCTTCCTTCGTGGAAAATTTCGTCGAGCTGGCTTATGCAGTTCCTCAACAACTTGCCTTTTAGCGGTACTGATTTCAACTCTCTATTACAGAAGTCGGTTCCCAGGAAGGCGGTAAAGCTAATTGCCCAGTCCTCCAGTGTTTAGGTGGAGCCTTGGTTGTTGACTGCTCTACTTTAACGATTCGCTTTTCTAAAGTATGGATTAATTGCTCCAGTTTGGAAATTTGCTCGATTGAGCTATCCGACTTCTTGCCGATGACAAATCTGAGTTCAGTAATTTTGGAATCAAAATATGCTCTCGCTTCACGAATTACTGATGATACTGATTCTTGCACAGCGGACAGGGTCAACTCCTTAGTCTCTTTTATGCGGTCATCAACATAGCCCTTAGTGGTAGCATCTTTCGTGTCGGAGGGTTCACCAATATTACACAGACGTTTATTCTGAATATTATAATTTCCATCTGCTGTGAGGATGAATCCAACTCCTGATCTTCCAACAATCACCTTCACACCACCCCGTCTACGACCAAATTTGTCGATTGTGTTATTCATTGTTGGAATATCTTCAGAAGAATGAACATAATTCACACACTCAGAAAATAATATACATACACGTTCAGTAGATTAAACCCTCTTCGCGCAATTCTTCTATTATTGATAATATTTCATTATCATGCCCTGTATGTCCAGCCATTTTTGAACTCCAAAGGAGTCGAAGCCTGTCGATTAATTCATCCAAGCTATTCCAATAAATGTAACTTATGGGTTTGTTTCCACCAAATAGTTTTCGGGATGGTATTTTCATTATTCCAGCACCTCCTATAGAAAGGTTTTCCAATGTGTTGTCTACAGATAATAATGGCTTGATTATTTTTTGATATTTCTTCCATTTATTAGGCAATAAACCCTGTGCTTGGTCGTGATTTTTATACGCTGCTTTTGTTAATCTGAGTATGTCACCATATGTATTCAGTTCAGTAGCAGACATATTTCCCGGAGGTACTTTCATGAATATCAACTTGTATAAGTTGGATGTGCCTTGGTAAGTACCAATGGTCCTACCATCTTTACTGAATACAATTCTTCCTTCAATAAAGTCTACATTGGAATCGCCCATTTTTAGCTTATTCGTAATGGGGTCTAACCGGACACCGAATATCGTATCATATGAAGAATTTCCAGATAACAACTTTTGAATATGGCTGGAGACTTCCCCATTGCTGTCCGCTACCTTTGGTGATTCGGGGTCTGTGGTTACCATTGAGGATGATGGTGTATGCATTATCGATGTTTCTTCAGCATTAAATTTCACATCTTTGTCATCACTTTCCATAAAATTCAATTTTGGGAGCGGGGTACTACTCTCTATGGATTTGGTAAATTTTTTTGAGTGGCTCACCACCGGTAAAGGATTTATTTTGGACGTATTAGATGATATAGTTTTCAGTGGTTCGATTATTGGTTCATATATTTTTGAAAGCGCCACTTGGTCGCTTATGCGGTTATTTTTAATGTAATTAAATTTTTTTCGAACTGCCTCTGTTGCCTCAATTAATTTCCGTTTCAAATCTATTTCATCGCTTTTTTGTTCGTCCATAGTATTGACGTTCTGAATGCTAACGTATCACTGACCTGTTCAACTTCAGATTGAGCCAAATATCTAAAAAACATCAGAGATATATGAAATTGTCAAACCCTTTACGGTAACGACCTTCTTGTAGTTCTCTATCTTTGTCGATAACTAGAAATCCATATTTGTCATTCCAACATTTTGCACACATATCTTGAAACTGCTTAAACGTCATATCTGGCGATACATGATCAGAAAAAATGTGGTTGAGATTCATGTCATCCTGTTTGAATGTTACAATGAAATTTGAATTATCTCTGATCAATTGCTTCGGAACACGGGAATATGTTTGGGCTAGATAAAAACAGTCAACATTTTTATGGCGCCCCATACTAAAATATGCTCTAATAACATCTTGCTTTTCACACATAACATCATCAAAGATGAATACCGAATCAGGTTTAGCCTATGATGGTTCTACTATTCCAGACGTGACATTTCCAAAAGTATAAAATCCCAATCCTTCAATCGGCTTCAACACTCCTCGTAAATACTCATATTTGGGTTGATATAGAGATTTTGAATAAACATACACATTCGCGAATCGCAATCCCAGTGGGTGAGTTAGTAAAGAAATCATCACATTTGTCTTCCCACAATTCGAAGGTCCAATAATGAGACCCCTAATTGATAATGGGAGGAGAGATCCATGGCGTCGTTCACTGTGCCTCCCCAGTCCATCATTTACTTTTTCGTCAAAATTATCGATTTTAAACTCTTGTTTCTGTTTCACAATGCGCATTGTACGACAGCTAGAGACTATATAAGTGCAGTGCTTCGCTGGATCTTTTATTTAAATGACAAAACTCAATCAGAACGGTTGTAAACGTAAACAAGTGGGCGGTAGAGGTTTGGTTAATTCTCTAATCAATAAACTACCCATTGAGTTGCATCTACCTGGTGGTTATCAGTACTGTGGTCCTGGAACAAGATTACATAAGAGGTTGGCAAGAGGAGATCCCGGCATAAATAAACTAGATTTCGCATGCAAGGAGCACGATATTGCTTATTCACTGAATTCGGATCTCAACAGTAGGCACAAGGCAGACCAGAAGCTTGAAGAAGCTGCTTGGAGCAGATTCAAAGACAAAAACGCTTCTCTTGGAGAGAAAGGTTCTGCTTGGTTGGTTACAAATATAATGAAGGGAAAGCGTCGATTTGGTATGGGATGCGAGTCAACTAAACCGTGTAAACAGGGAAATATTCGAGCTATGAGAAAAATTAAGAAGAAAAAAGCAAAAAATATTAGAAAGGTAGTAGCCTTCGGTTCTGGCATTGTAAGAAAGGTGCGAAATGTTTTACGTGAAGCAGGAGGAGGTAAAATTGTTGCAAATAATTTGAGAAAAGCCACCCAAATCGCGCTGAAAGCAGCCCGTAAATACACAAAAGAGGCAGGAGGAAAAAATAAAATTCGTACACCTCGGGTGATACCAATTCCCAAAGTTGGTGGACTTCTACCACTCATACCAATATTTGCTGGGTTATCAGCACTTGGCACTCTTACTGGAGCAGCAGCAGGTATAACTAAAGCAGTACAAGCAGCAAGAGCTAGTAGAGACCAGTTGAATGAGTCAAACCGCCACAATAAGTACATGGAAGCTATTGCTCTCGGTAAAAGTGGCAAAGGAATGTATTTGAAACCGTACCGCAAAGGTCTAGGATTATATTTAAAGCATCAGAATTCAAAAAACCTATGAGTATGCCACCCCGGAGAGCTCTTTCTGACATTGACATCAAATTAATCGCTAAGAAAATGAAAATTACAAATTTTCGCGGTGTATTTATGCGTGACGATCTTCCACTTTCAGGATCGCATCGATGTGAATCCGCAGTAGTTAATTTAGATAGCCGATACGGCCCAGGAACACACTGGGTGGCATATAAAAAAAATGGAGGATCAGTGCAATACTATGACAGCTTTGGTGATTTACCTCCCCCCAAAGAACTAATTCGTTATTTTCACAGTGGACCAAAACCAGCTAGTGAAATTTGCTATAACTATGAGCGACACCAGCGGTTCAATACAGTGTGGTGTGGTCATTTGTGTCTGCAGTTTCTATGCGGTAAGCCACTATGGACAAAACCCCTATCCAGGATAGAGAAAGCATAAAGAGGATGGCGCATTCATTAAATGCATATTCTAGACTACGTAGTTTGAATAAAATGAGTAAACAACAACTTTCTGATATGCCCAAAGAAGTGTTGATTGGATGTGCTGCTGGGGAAATTGCGGCAGTGTGGGATAAACTACCACCACACCTTCAAAATGATATTGATGTCTTGAAGTATCAGTACTGCCAGGAGCATTATAATGATGTTGATACTTGCAGTTCATCTGATGTGAATGATGGACCAATACCCCGAAAAATATTTTGTTGCTACTGTAATGTGAAGGATGTAAATGTAGTAGCAAAAAATGATGTTGACACCCATTTAACATCACCACCAAAAAAGAGACGGATGCTGTATCATTTCTGTTTCCAGCAATAAAATGTCCTGGAATACTAACAATCGAACAGTCATGTCACGAACGTTCTCGCTATCAGGAGACTCAAGCGAGTTGAGCGCTAACTTTTACCCACCAGTCGAATTGGATACGAGTAGCAGTTATGGTTTGGGTTTACATGGTTTCTATTCCTACAATTCAATTTTCAATGTTACTGTGAAGAATAATGTGATCAGCTATTCAAAACGAATCAATTCTCCACCCATAACCATTAAAATTCCACCTGGCGCTTATGAAATTGATGAAATCAATAAAGTTATACAGCGATCCATTAGATCTAAAGAGAAACTGGCTGAAAATGTCACCGAAAAGAATATGGATGAAGTGTTTCTCCTACATCCAAACAACAATACTCTGAAATGTGAAATGCGATCGAAATATTACATCAACTCTATCGCTGGTCTTTTAGGATTCGAGCCTAAGGTCTTTGGTATCGGTGAAACACATGAATCAACATTACCTGTGAATATCAATAATGTGAGAATAATCCGTGTGGATTGTAACGTCACTTCTGGAGCGTATTTGAATGGTGAGGAATGTCACAGCATTTTCGAATTCGATATTGATGTCGAGCCAGGATACAAACTCACAAAGGAACCACGAAATATAATTTATATGCCAATCAAGCCCGAAGGCCGTCAGTATCTCGACAACATTACTCTGCGCATTTTGGACGATCGTGGGCATCTGATCGAGTTCAATGGTGAAAGAATAATTATAAAATTGGAGTTGAAAAAATTGTAATATTGACCTCTGCCAAGAAAATACAATGGGGTTTTGTTATAATGTCCGGCGATTGAAACCGAAACGGTGTATGTACAATGGGGTTGAGGATCATGCTGATATAAAGAAGAGAAAAATCATAAGCCGATTCATTTCACGTGAGCCCGTTAAACAATCAAGATATACCATCAGCTCTAGTAATCTAAACTTTCTGAAATCAATTGGCTTGAAGATCAGGAATACCAAGAAGAAATAAAACATGGCCGCTTTCACTACAAGCGATATGTTAGAAGTTTTTGAAGAGCCAATTTTCGATCATTCCCTGATTAGTTTGCATGAGCATACATATAAGCCGTATGGATCACCATATTATAAGAATTCGGACGAAATCAGAATTCCCATCAATTTTCAAGATCTAATTCTCGATATAGCAGATAGCTACATTTATATCGAGGGAAAATTCACACCTTCAGAGCCCAACAAACGATGTTATCTTTCCAATAATGCTCTGGCTTTCTTGTTTGATGAAATCCGCTACGAAATGGGTGGTGAACAAGTTGCAGTTGTACGAAAGCCAGGCATAACAACCACATTGAAAACTATGGTATCATTCGGAAAAACACATGAGAATAGTTTACTACCAATAGGTTGGGGTCTCAATCAGAATAAACAAGATATACTGGATCCTGCAAGTAATTTTTTCAGCGGCAAACTGCCCCTAAAATACATTATGGGATTCGCTGAAGATTACACCAAGGGTATTTTGAATGTTAAGCAGGAACTCATTCTGATTATAGCTCGATCCTTCAAAAATTCATTCATAGGTGAGGTCGATGCTGAACTAGAAATCACAAAAATAGAATGGAGAATCAGACATATTGTACCAGAAGATCGCCAGAAATTGAAGCTCTTGAACCGAATTAATAAAAATAGTAGTGCCAAAGTCAAAATGGCCTACCGTATGTGGGATCTTTATGAGTTACCATCACTTCGTGATACAGCTTCAGACATATGGGCTGTGAAAACTACCAATAGCCTCGAAAGGCCTCGATTCATCATTATCGGGTTCCAAGACACAGATCATTCCGAAAATATTTCAAAAGATGCGACGAAGTTTATTAATGCAAATATAAATAATATCCGTTTATATTTGAATTCTGAAGTATTTCCATACGAACGTTGGAATCTGGATTTCGATAAAAAATTGGACTCTTCAGCCTACTATGCTTACGAAAATTTCCAACGCAGTTACTACAACAAGCCTATGAGTGAACCAATGATGGATATTGGAAGCTTCCGGAATAATCCTCTTTTCGTCATCGATTGCTCCCATCAACCTGATGCCATGAAGTCATCCACCGTCGACATCAAAATTGAGTTCGAAACCCGAAAGACAAAATTTCCCGCCAACACGAAAGTATATGCACTTATACTACACGATGCCTATTTGAGCTATAGTGCACTCAATGGTTCAATTCAGATTGGATTATCATAATATTTTATTGATATGTATCTTATTTTTCATATTTTGAATGTATCATAATATAGTAGTAAATAAAAAAAAATACTTTCAATGTTGTTTTTATTTATAAAATGAATATTAATATATGCGTACTAAAAATAATTTTCTATGTAGACTGCAAAACTTCACCACTTTGACACACATTCCCTTCTTCTCCATCTGAGCTATACTCGTCTTTTCTCAGTTGATATTTTTCTGTTATATCTCCTGGTAAATATGCAATCAGGTCTGATAAAAATCTTCTCATTTCCGCTTCAATCATCTGCTTGCAATACTCATCCAAACTAATGAGTCCATAGGAATATTTGTTACACAACTTTACACCAAAGTCATATTTATTGCTGAGCTCCAAAACTCGTCGGACCTCCTCAACATCAAAACAAATGTTCATATCATAATTTGCCGAATGTAGTGCATCCCAACTCAAATCATTCAATTCACAACGCAATCTTTCAATTGCAGAATCTATATCTACAGCCTCTGTCCACAACTCGCTGGAATATTGCATCCACATATTTGTATGGAAGTTCTGAAAAATAAATAGTGACTATCAGTTTCAAATCATTATCACAAGCTATACCATACTCACCTTACGTTTTGAGTAGGTGGATTAACAATATTTTATATTCTACCATGAATTTACATATTATAATTATACTTCTACTCTATCACATCGAACTTTACTAACGATCGGGTTTTCGCACCAGAAAATTCCTGAGAACTCTGCCCTATATATGTTATTACCACTTTGGACTTTGATGAATTTATCATTTGAATAATCTCATCTGTTAATTGCTCGGTGACTCGTTTCGGAAGCCATGATTTGAATTTGACATTATCTTCCAACAGAATTACCTGAATAGATTTACCATATCTTGTAGAATACATTGCCATTTTTTCAACTTTATAAGCTTTACCGATCGTTAGTGATGTTATAGGTCTTTGTTCTAGAGTTTCTATGTTTTGAATAGCAGAATTTATTTTTTCAAAATCAAATTTTAGGGTATCCATTTTCGAATATGTAGAAATTATGGTAGAAAACTATAAAATATTTTCACCTGAATTGCGATGTGTTCCTTTTGGTGCACTATAGTTCGATGCCAACTCGGAAAAACTGATTATGAAGGCTCACTCTGGTACTATGGGCGGTGCAAACTGAATTCGTAAGTATCTACTCTCTAGCTTTTATAGCAATCGTTGAAGGGAAGGGGTATATTTGAGGTTGAAATGAATGAAGTTAGAAAAATATTCAAGGTCACTTCAACCGAATATGTCAATGCTAAATTCATTTCAATACACCCTCTTACTCAATAGTCTTCAAAGATATCGGTCTACAGTGAAGGTCAACCAATTGAACAGTCATCCACTCTCAAGCTCAATTGATCTCAAGGTTACGCACTTTCAAGGTGGCCCACACTCAAATTCACCCTTCAAATTCCATGGTCACCAACTTTCAAGGTCATCAACCCCCAAAGTCGACTACCCTCAAGGTCACCAACCACTAACCAGATCATCCTCTGAAGGTCATTCCCCAAGGTCACTCTCAAGGTCAGTGGTGGGGGGAGGTCCAGGATTGGCATAAACCCCCTACTAATATTCTTTTTGTCTCTCCCAGAGAAAAATTACCTCACTCAGCAATATTTAAAATGAATTCATACACCGTTCGCAATTCAAGAAAAAAGCTATTCATTCACTCGACAATCGATAAGATTTTCCGCCTCAATAATGTAAGCACGTTTCGTCGCCAGCTTAACGATAGCAAATTGTTATTATGAAAATTTAACTGACTTGTCCGTTCGAGAAAGAATATCCTCTATTGGGTTTATGGGATGAAAATTATTCGCTCACATACAGAGCCGTTTTAATATTATTATTGAATAAGATGGCCCATATAGGACTCAATAATTCTCATGGATTTCTGAAAAAAGGCAATATCCATTGTTACAGTTAGTGTCCCAGGTTCGCTTGGTGTGACGATGGAAACAATGGAAAGCCCACTCAGCTCAGTGATAGTCAACTTCTTCACGGAGCAATTTGAAAAGAAGGCAATATCTCTCTCTTTCTCTGATTTGGAGATACGAGCGTTACAGACTGAACATTTTCCTAAACCACCTAAATGCTCTAAAACATAATATCAAGTTCACCATGGAGACTGAATAGGACAAGCAGATAGCCTTCTTAGATGAACACATCGTAAAATATTCTTGTAAAAAAGTGTATATCGGAACCACGGAAATATCCGTGGAAACAAGGCTGAAGGAACATCGGATAAACTATAGAGTGAACCAAACGGACAAATTGACAGTAACGGTACACTCGCTCAGTGACGGGGGTCATAGTATACTTTCTGAAGACGCAGAACTCCTTACCCCAGTCCAGGAGTAAGTCGACAACAATAGTGAAGGTAATGTCGTGGTGTCTCCTACATCCAATTATCGCCACCTGAAGACATGCCGGACATCTCTTTTCCAGGGCTCGTTATTCAACGCATGGAAAGGTTCTGAAACTCACTGCCTCAAGACGTGTTCCCTGAGGCATAAAGCTAGCAGAAATCGAATAAGAACACCAACTCCTACCCACCTTCCCTCGGCTCTCTGGATGTTTCCTGGAGATTATAGAATTTTTCCTGTGGTGGGAACCAAAACATAAGAATGATAATTCTAATTGTCATTATGGCGATACCGTTCGGAGAGGATATTTCGTATTTTTTTCCGAAGGGGAAGGAACGAACTCCTCTCTTCAGATAGGTGCCTACCATGGAGTGAATAATTTCAATAATGCTGTGAAAAATTAAATTTCAATCGGCTTGTTATATTTTGCAATTTGAATTCCTTCAGGACAACGTGCTCGAATACAGCTGAACGAAATCATTCATGAAAGGGTTAGTAGAGTTTTTCTTACATTTCAATGAGCACAAAAACCTTAGCGTCCGAAGGACATACAGAGGCAACGCTAGTCCTTTCCGCTGGAATCGCCGTTAATGACTAGTCGAGTACAATGCGAACCGCACCCGTCACATTTTTTCACGAAAGAAGTCAAATACAGCGGAACGAGAACAATGAAAAGCTCCCTCAAGAACAATGACGAGGGTCTAGTTGGCGGCGTCGACAGCAATGCCATCCCTTGACCGGAACTTGAGTTCATTCTTCATGATAATAACGACGTCATGGCCGACCATGATCCTGCTATATTTGTAATCTTTCGAATAATCCGTGGATAGACTACAGAACAGGTGTTGGTACACTGAGAGAAATCTGGAGAACAAACTGTATCTTCAAGAAATTTTCATAGTAAGTACTTATTTAGTATATTTTTTTCCGACCACAAATGAGGCGAATCGATAATAGTTACGTATTTCATCGTAACAATGTTAATGTACTGCTTACCATACCATATTTCAGTATTTGATATTCCCGTCATTAGCGATCATAATTATTCAACTTCAGATGTGATTTTTTTAAATAAAATTCACCTATAAATATTAAAATTATATTTTACAAGTATTGAAGCCGCGTATCGACTTTGCGAGGCATGCTTCACGAGGCTGACTCAACGGGTAATTCTGAACGGAAATGCGGCAAGCACGCAAAGTAGAGCGAGCCGTCAGTCGGTGCGAGGCACTCCACCATGGTACCGTTTTTTTCACGTACAGCCCTTTCGGCATTTTCTTTTACTGTGATAAATCGAAATTTAGCAGATAAGATGAAACGACGAAGAAAACTGCGTTGGTAGATATGACAACTTATTTCTTTCCAGGCATGACGTTCTTTGTATAAATCAATTGAAAGTATACACTTTTCGTGGACAGAACCACATCCATATGGATGTGCCAAATGCCTGGCTACAAGAACTGCTGAAACGAAAGTGAGCGAGAGCAGCTTTCGGATCAGCACAAACAGCGGGTGCCCACAAGGAGGGGTACTATCACCTCTGATGTGGAGTCTCGTAGTAGTCGAACTACTCGGAACACTGACCGTGAACGGAGTCACTTGCCTTGGATATGCGGACGACATAGTCATTATGGCCAAAAGCAAATTCGAAGGAACCATCTGCGATCTCATAGAAAGAGAGCTGGAGACAACCAGGTGTTGCCTCTCGGTGGGGTTGAGAATTAACTCATCAAAAACCACAGTAGTACCATTCACTAGAAGAACAAAGATTCAGCACCTAAGAACTGTTCGCCTTGACGGAGCAGACTTAGAATGGCAGCAAGAGGTGAAGTATCTATCTTACCCTAGACTCAAAACTACTCTGGAACAGACACGTAGAAAAGATAGCTAATAAGGCAAAATCATCACTGATGGTGTGCAGGAACAATGCAGGAAAAACATGGGGCTGTAACCCATCAATACTGCGATGGATGTACACCATGATAGTGAGACCTATGATCACCCACGGAGCAGTAGTGTGGCACGGCAGAACTGAGCTCGCCAGAACTTTGTATGACAGGAGTAATGAGGTCGACTCCAACAGCAGCAATAGAGGTCATTCTGGACCTCACTCCTCTCCATATCATGGTGAGGAAAACTGCTTGGGAAGCAAACCAAATACTCCGAATCCATGGGCCAGTTCCCAGCATTTTTCAAGCGGAAATTCACGCCATAGAAAGGTGCATTCAGTTCAACTTCAACAGGAAATACCGGAACAAGGAAATCATGATCCTCTTCGATAGTCAAGCAGCCATCAAAGCGTTGAGCTGTTCCAACCCTCCTCTGGGTGCCGGGGACGTCGGAGTGGAGGGCAATGAACAAGCAGACACCCTAGCACGGAAAGGCGCAGCAACGCCATTGATCGGGCTAGAACCATTCTGCGGACTCGGAAAATCTTACTTCCGAGAAGAACTCAATAAAGCTGAAGGATTAATGAAAGCAACATACTGGCTAAGACTTCCACGGCTCAGGCAAGCCAAAGACCTTCTCGGCAATTCCAAACGAGCAAGATCGAAGACACTGATTAACCTCAGCAAAACGAGTCTGAAGACAATCACGGAATTTCTAACGGGGCATTGCAGACTCAAAGAACACCTGAGGAAGCTAGGCTTGGAGGAGGACAGCACCTGCAGATTCTGTGGGGAACATCCAGAAACACCCCTCCATATACTGATGGAGTGTTACGCTGTACATCGTAAAAGATTGAAATAGGATCACACCAGCTGACTGTGGAAGAAATACCACGAGTAGACCCCCTCAAAATCATGAAATTTCTGAAGGAATTCAGACTTGAAGGGCTGCTGTGAACAAGAACACCTTGTGATAGCGGAAGAAGATGGGACACAATAGATCTAATCAGGTAATACCAATACCAAAATACACTTTTCGTTGTCCAACTTGATTTTTATTGAGCGCGACAGATAAACGACAAACCACGATACAAACAGAGCGAGGCAGGAGTGTCGAGGCGCCTTTGAGGACGACTAGCAACCGACTGTCGATGACTCACCTTGGGGCTGCCTCAAAGTGAGACAGTTTCGGGCGCCAGGTGGGTATCCATTTTGCAAAGCATGCCTCGCGAGGTTGCCTTGCAAAATCGATTATGTATTACTTATTATGTGTGAATCAGTGTCCTTCGCTTATATTTAATTTGTATCTTGTGCGTTCACCTAGTAACGGGCAAGTTTGTCACTGCATCGGGATTCACAACACTTTCTGTCCTGTCCTCCTGTCCACCCGATTCGTCATTTAGGAAGCTGACAGAATAGACGACGCGCGACGTTTCGATTTTATTTCAAGTAGTGGTCGGATTGGTGTCCATACTTTGTTGAGTGACAATATTGAAGCATTTTTCAAATGGAAATTCTCCTGAAATATTGACAATATAAAGATCTCATCACAAGGTTCGTAAGAACCGAACTTTTTCTATTTTGGTTGATTTTGTTCGTAACAAAACTTAGCAATATTGCTGCCGATGATAAATCATCCTTCATTACCACAAGATCAAGAACAAGCTTAACTAAAATATAAAAAGTTTGATTCTTGACATGATTTTTTGGGTTTATGACCTTCCACAATCTGAAAATGAAAAAAAATTTATCCAAAGAAATCTGTACAAGTGTAGAAGTGCAAATTTGCCTGATAAGTTACTACGTTCACAAGACTGCTGTCTTGAAAGAAATCAATTTTTGTCAGTAACGTACCCTACACTGAATTTGCATCGGGCAAATTAATTAATTTGCCCTTCTACACTTGTACAGATTTCTTTGGACTAAAATTTTTTCATTTCCAGATTGTGGAAGGTCATAAACCCAAAAAATCATGTCAACAATCGGATTTCCTCCACAAAATCAAACTTTCAATCAATATAAAAAGTTTGGTTCTTACCTTTGAACCTTGCGGTGATGTCTTCGAATCTCTAATTGGATGTATCAATATTTATGTATAGTTGAGATTGAAATAACAATATTATCATGTTATTCAGCCAAGTAACAATTATCAACTAATAATTTTGCAAATATCAATATACCCACATTCATAAGCCTTTTATTTTTTAAGGTAATATTCAGTTTATTGTTTTCATTACAATACAAAAATTTCAATGTTCGTTACGATACTAATTTTGTAATAAACATCATAAATAATCATGATACTTCAATACCGTATTACTGTCACATATAGTAAGTACCAGATATTTTTGTAAAGATTACTATTTTTTTTGGTAATATGCATTTTTCTCCGTGTATGTTTAGTCTAATTTGGATTCATTAGGCCGTAAGTATTTAATTTTCGAACAACAGCGATTTTTTGCTCGCGAATCAACATTTCTTGATGTTCTGGGCGGAGCTGGTTGTATATACTCGATTAGTGAATTAATTAATGTAACAGGGATTTTCCTTGGTCAAACATATCATCACGAGATAATTGCGTTATATTTTTCACTTCACTGTATTTTGATGAACGAAATGACATCTCTGTTGATGACTGGTCCGGTGAATTTACTATAATGAATATCGGGAAATGGGATATCCATTACTTAGTCGGTTTTTCGGTTTTTATGATTGTAGAGAATATAAATGATCAAAAATACAAATAATAAAGAACACTAAATATTATAATTATTATTTTCTTCCAAATCTACAGTGGATATCTGGTCTTAAACTGAAGAATATGTGACAAAACAACTTTAAACTATCTTTTTTTCTTAAAATTGTTTTTTTTGTTAACCAGCTGTCGCCCCCCTCAGAAGTCGAAACCAGGATCATTATTAATCAACCACTGTAATAACTTTCACTTTCAATTCGTCAATATTATTGCTAGCGATTGTAATTGTAATAACGTGATCATACATATTTATGTGGGCATTCGTATTTTCAGGTAGAACAATATTGATTAAACTAGTGGTCCCAGTCCCAAATCCTGGGGGACTACCAGCTTCACAGGATATTCTCTGGAATCACCACATCACGCTATGTATGAGGGTATCCAGTTTATCACATACTGTGGAAAATTGAGTGCCTTCAGTTTAGGAATTTATTTACGGGATCTACGGTATCAAAAGCTTTCGATTGGTCAAATAGAACCGATAAAATATAATCCACATCATCAATCCATTGTAGCACAAGGATAGGAAGATAGCAAGAAGCCGTTCCCTTAAATCTTTCCTAAATCCATGTTGTTATCACACAGTGGACTATCTATTTCTAGATAGGATCTCATACGATCAATTAGGTACTATTTTTTCAAAGATTGTCGTGATGTTAATGAAACTATCTGCCTATAATTTTCGATTTTCTGTTCTCTTTTATGTATCGGTATTACTGTAGCTGTTTTTGAATATATTTGGAGAACGTCCTTGAGAAAGAGATGACGTATACTGGAGGAATAATGATAAGATCTAAAATAATTGAATTACTATAAAGTGATAGTTTATCCAAACCAGTTGTATCTTTTCTTCGTTGTTTCAATTGTCTCAATTATTTCTGTCTCAATAATTCAGTCTGATACTCGTATATACAGGGTGTGATCTAATCTCTTGCACTCCCGTGAAGGACGGGTGCATAATGCCATTTTTTAACGAATTTCAGGTGTGAAAAGTTCAAAAAAAACTGTGGAAAAATTATGATGGAAAATTCGTAGAAATTTTGGGAACCGCTGTCCGCCGAACGTCAGCTGACCGGAGCAAAGCCGCAATAATACTGGAACTGCTGGATGGAACAAACTGTGTAAATTCGAACAGCGGTTTCCAAGATTTTCCGAATTTTCCAACAAAATTGAAAATTTTCAATTTTTTTTTTCGAATTCCCCACACCTGCCATTCACGGGAGTGCAAGAGATTAGGTTACACCAAGTGGGAAACAACTAGTCATTTTTTGCACACCTAATGAAAGCAGTGAAGTAATTATCTCTAATGAAAAACAATGAAAAAGTTTTAGGGGGCAATGAAAGATAATTACCATTCAATTACGCGGATACGTTGTATGGACATAATTTAACTCTTATGTATAAAAATATTATCCTGAAAGTTCGAAGCTCCACGTATGATTTTTGGTGTAAGTAGGCGACAACGAGTATCAAAAAAATTGAAGGAGATTGGATGGTTACATAAGGAGAACAGGAGGATGGTTCATTTTAGTACCTTGTCAATAAATAATTCCCAAATACATACCCAATAATACTAATTCAGCCATTTTGAATCGATTAGCGTTCGCAGAATTTGTCTATCTCTAACCGTTCTCGAGTTGGTCAGCTCTGAATCAGTTTTCAAATGGTTTTTTTGGCCCCTTGCAACATTATTGTTGAAATATTCAGAATCAGCACGTCAAATTACTTTCGAGGACAAAAATTTTGAATTAAAATAATGGAAAATTTTATTTTTCACCTTAAACACCTTTTTCCGCCTAAATCTTATATCTGAGCATATAAAAATCATACATTTTTGGAATGAGCATAAAATTTTACGTATACAGTGCAAATTTCAAGTCGATGTGACGACTTGGTATTTTTGATGATTTTTAGGGGTGAACTCCTTGCAACTTTGTCGTGTAATTTTTAATTTCTTTCGATTGACTCAAAATTCACAATACATACTAATTTGACCATTCTGAATCGATTGGCGTTCGCAGAATTTGTCTATCTCTAACCGTTCTCGAGTTGGTCAGCTCTGAATCAGTTTTCAAATGGTTTTTTTGGCCCCTTGCAACATTATTGTTGAAATATTCAGAATCAGCACGTCAAATTACTTTCGAGGACAAAAATTTTGAATTAAAATAATGGAAAATTTTATTTTTCACCTTAAACACCTTTTTCCGCCTAAATCTTATATCTGAGCATATAAAAATCATACATTTTTGGAATGAGCATAAAATTTTACGTATACAGTGCAAATTTCAAGTCGATGTGACGACTTGGTATTTTTGATGATTTTTAGGGGTGAACTCCTTGCAACTTTGTCGTGTAATTTTTAATTTCTTTCGATTGACTCAAAATTCACAATACATACTAATTTGACCATTCTGAATCGATTGGCGTTCGCAGAATTTGTCTATCTCTAACCGTTCTCGAGTTGGTCAGCTCTAAATCAGTTTTTTGATGTTTTTTTTGCCGTCAAAAATATTTCTGATGAGTTTTCGACATTATTGTTTAAAGATTCGAAATCAGCACGTCAAAATACGTCCGAGGACAAACATTTTGAATTCGAAAAATGAAAAATAAAAAATCTCAGAAAATTTAATATTTTATCTTAAACACCCTTTTCCGGCTAAATCTTATATCTGAGCATAGAAAATCATACATTTTTGGAATGAGCATAAAATTTTACGTATACAGTGGGAATTTCAAGTCGATGTGACGACTTGGTATTTTTGATGATTTTTAGGGGTGAACTCCTTGCAACTTTGTCGTGTAATTTTTAATTTCTTTCGATTGATTCAAAATTCACAATACATACTAATTTGACCATTCTGAATCGATTGGCGTTCGCAGAATTTGTCTATCTCTAACCGTTCTCGAGTTGGTCAGCTCTAAATCAGTTTTTTGATGTTTTTTTTGCCGTCAAAAATATTTCTGATGAGTTTTCGACATTATTGTTTAAAGATTCGAAATCAGCACGTCAAAATACGTCCGAGGACAAACATTATAAATTCGAAAAATGAAAAATAAAAAATCTCAGAAAATTTAATATTTTATCTTAAACACCCTTTTCCGGCTAAATCTTATATCTGAGCATAGAAAATCATACATTTTTGGAATGAGCATAAAATTTTACGTATACAGTGGGAATTTCAAGTCGATGTGACGACTTGGTATTTTTGATGATTTTTAGGGGTGAACTCCTTGCAACTTTGTCGAGTAATTTTTAATTTCTTTCGATTGACTCGAAATTCACAATACATACTAATTCGACCATTCCGAATCGATTGGCGTTCGCAGAATTTGTCTATCTCTAACCGTTCTTGAGTTGGTCAGCTCTAAATCAGTTTTTTGATGTTTTTTTTGCCGTCAAAAATATTTCTGATGAGTTTTCGACATTATTGTTAAAAGATTCGGAATCAGCACGTCAACATACGTCCGAGGACAAAAATTTTGAATTCGAAAAATGAAAAATAAAAAATCTCAGAAAATTTAATGTTTTATCTTAAACACCTTTTTCCGGCTAAATCTTATATCTGAGCATAGAAAATCATACATTTTTGGAATGAGCATGAAATTTTACGTAAACAATGCGAATTTCAACTCGATGTGACAACTTGGTACTTTTAATGATTTTTAGGGGTGAACTTGCAACTTTTTCGAGTAATTTTTAATTTCTTTTGATTGGCTCGAAAATAACAATACATACTAATTCGGCCATTTTGAATCGACTGGCGTTCGCAGAATTTGTCTATCTCTAACCGTTCTCGAGTTGGTCAGCTCTGAATCTGATTTTAGATGGTTTTTTTGCCGCCAAAAATTTTTATGATGAATTTTCGACATTATTGTTGAAATATTCAGAATCAGCACGTCAAATTACTTTCGAAGGACAAAAATTTGAAATTCAAAAAATGAAAAATAAAAATCTCAGAAAATTTTATTTTTCATCTTAAACACCTTTTTCCGCCTAAATCTTATATCTGAGCATATAAAATCATACATTTTTGGAATGAGCATAAAATTTTACGTATACAGTGCGAATTTAAAGTCGATGTGACGACTTGGTATTTTTGATGATTTTTAGGGGTGAACCCCTTGCAACTTTTTCGAGTAATTTTTAATTTCTTTCGATTGACTCGAAATTCACAATACATACTAATTTGACCATTCTGAATCGATTGACGTTCGCAGAATTTGTCTATCTCTAACCGTTCTCGAATTGGTCAACTCTAAATCAGTTTCGTTCGAATAATGAATTTATTTAAAATTAATAATGAATTAATGAAAATGTTATGATGTACACCTAATGAAAGAGTAGTTTCCCCCTCGGATCACACCCTGTATGAGTTATTCTTGACTTCACGTACACGCTATTGCAGATATCATACGCACTTGCAATCACCGCGCGTTGAAATGGTTAAAGTAAATAAGGAAATAAGTAATCTAAGATCGGTTTTCTATGGTATACCATAAGGTACATTTCTTCGTCCTGTACCATAGTATATTTAACATCCTTGCTCATTTCAGAAATTTTTGGAAAATTATCATTCGCTGAAGAACTGATTTATTCACAGTGCTGATTCATTTTCGAAAAAGGCAGAAGAGTTGGTAAGACTAAATAATAACTGTTTCAAATTGAATATTTGCTAACGGCGAATGTTGCAAAAATAAAGATAAAATCTTTTTTTATTTGATTAAATAATTTTTTTCGAAAAGGTTTCACTTCTTTTCTCCCAAATTACTCAAATATCACAAATAAATATGTTAAAGTTTCCTACTAAAGCCATTTGCGAGTGTTCAACATGTATAACGAATCTATAGCGGCCAAGTTAATGTAGCTATCTCCTATAAAATCATTTACCTTGTCTATTATCTGTTATCATTGAATAAGCATGAATGATTCAAATCAATCAAAACAGATTACCCCATTAGATAAATCACCAACAGACTCATCGTGAATTAGCCTGTTGGTTATAGTTTTAATAGTTGATGGACCCATCGACCAATCAATCAGGAGCGGAGTGACAGCTTCATCTCGAACATTGCTGGGATGTACCGCTCGAATTACAAAAAACGTATTGGAAAGCAATCAGAAGTCGCTTTACTCTTGTAACCATGCTGGGAGGAAGCTCTTACATGTTTCGTGCGGAATATTGCTGATTCGAAATCCATCGAAAAACTTGGGATCGGAATTCAGTTGCAGATCACTTTATCGTCATCGATCATCTATGACAATATACAGAGTGTCTCGAATTGTTGATTACAAGCAATATCCCTTTTACTTATTTGAAAAGATGAAAAAATTAATCAAAAACACATTTTATTGCCATACCAATATCCTTCTTATAACTTTAGAAGAACTTCATTTATGCTCAACACCCTTAGTAAACTACCATTAACTTTTTTATATCAAATTGGAGAACCTGCATATTTTGTCATATAAAATTGTGTGCCACATGGTATTCTAAATACAACGGAGTTTTTGATGGAACCTCTGAGTCTGATCTTCAATATTATAATACAAACATCTCTTTTTCCTAAAGCATGGAAATGTACAAAAGTATGTCCTATTTTCAAAAATGGGAATGGAAGCGAAATTGCTAATCACCGACCAGTATGTTTAATATGTGTACCAAGTAAATTATTCGAATCGAATCTATATGACAGAATTTATTCACATCCAAGACGAGCAACATGATTTTATGAATGCTAAGTCTATCATCACGAATCTGATGGCATTTTCCCAGATAGTGAACGATGTGGTGGATAGCAGAGGGCAAATAGATGTCGTGTACACGAATTTCGCCAAAGCCTTCTGAACTGAACTCTTTAGGTTACTTGTTCAACCTGTTGAAGCTTGCCTCTTACTCAAGGAACCGAAAACAGTATGTCGCATACAAAGGAGAAGGTTCAAGAATATTTTCCACTCTGTCCGGAGTACCGCAGGGATCCAACATAGGTCCATTATTCTTTTAGTTCATGATGAACGATCTTCCCAAAACTATCCATCACTCTAAAAGCTTATTATCTGCTGATGATTTCAAAATTTACCGAAAAATGGAAAACTCCATAGATTGTTTTCTCCTTCAAGAAGACTTAAACCACATACATAACTGGTCAGTTGAAAACAAAATATCATTCAAGGTTTCCAAATGTTTCGTACCAGAAAAAGTATCGTTACAAAATTTGACTACCACATCAATAATGAACTGCTTCAATCAAAAGACCATGTGAAAGATATTGTGGTGTTATTCGAAACCAATCTCAGTAGCAACTCTCAAATCGAGACACTTGTTAACATGACTTATAAAACGTTGGGCTTTGTTATAAGGTATTCGTGTCATTTCAAAAACGAGAACACCCTTATATATCTCTACAGTGTTTATGTGAGAAGCATTCTGGAATACGCATCAATCATCTGGTCTTCTTTGTATTCAGAGCAAAATAATGATATCGAAATGGTACAAAAAAAAATTAATAGAAGCCAGACGCTGAAATGTGACGCAATATGACCACAGGCTACGCGTAATGTGAGTGATTATTAGTTTCGTCCAAGTGTTGTGGGGTGAGTTGCAATATCAACCCGTGATAACTTCTCCGAATATTAGCACTATTAGAACCAAATCAACACTTTTAACATTACCTTGTTGAAGAATTAAACAAATAAATTTTGATTGATAAATTTCGAGTTTGAAAAGATGCAAGATACTCATGGAAATTGAATTTTTCTGATAAATTTCAAATTAAATTTTCTCAATTCCATCTTCCGGACATTGCATATCTCTCCCTTCATCTGCTGAGTAGCGTATATTCGAATCGGATGAAACTTGAAAGAAGATGAAGTAGCATCATCCACCGCTTCCGATGAACGGTCATTAATCAATTCGACTTTTTTGTCCTTCTAGAACAGCCCCCGATTCTGATGACAATGAATCAGCTGTATTGAACGAGCGGAATTCAGGGCAGAATTTGGAGTGTATCGCCCGTCTCTTATTGTTCATCCCGGTTCATTCCAGTCGATGGTATTTGGATAAAAGCGACTTTGGCATATTCGATCATCACGGGGACTTAGATCTCCAGGTCAGATTGATAGAATCTCGAATACTTTTGATTGTTTGAGCTTGATTTCACAGCCAAGAAGAATACGCTTCACTGATAAAATATTCTGAGACCATATTGAAAAGATTTATATTCTCTTTGAACTCTGAGTAATTCGCGAACTTTTTCACCTCATGCGAGTTGTTTGTAATAACTTTCACTACTTTATTTCTTGATTAACTTTTTTTGTGTTCTGGTTTCAACGAAAAAAAAATAAAAAATTAAATCCTGTAATGTTCAGAGAACATCGTGAGAACCGAGGTGAAGTAGGTGAGAAATAGTGTTTTTCTTATATGCTAGAGTCTCCCGAGGCAGTTCCATAGTTTTGCCGTATATTGAATGAACGAGCTCTAAGAAGAAGATAATTGGCATTTCAAAAGGATGTGAGGACTGAGCACGACGGTGGAATGGTGGAACAATTAATGTTATTTAGTACGAGCATCATCCATGGTAATATATAAAATGGAGACAGATTGTCAACCTTCTTGCAGTATTCCATAGAAGTGATTGAGATTGTAAGCGGTGCATTACCAACAAAACGCATGGCCCTTTGGTCTAAAAGTTTCAGTGTGTTTTAGGTTCTGTACTTCAAAAATGGGAACAGTACAGGTACAGGTCAGGTTGAATAGCTCTTGGCACGAAACAGAAGTTTTTGCAAGGCACTATTGGAAATGAACCTCACATAGTGTTGCCAACTGATGGTAATATCAAGCTTTGAAATGAAATATTTCATTGTTTAAAGATTCTCAGCCATGTTGGTCAAGAATTTTTGCCACGTCCGTTTTCATTCCGTTCACGATTATTTCCTGTTCATTCCTGCTTGCACTGGTTGATATTGGAGCTGTGGAAGAGTAGATGGTATGTAGGGTTTTGTCATCCCCAAAGCTGTGCAATGGTAGTTCTCATCAAATCATTAATGTGGAGAAGAAAGAGTGTTAGTGCTAGAGGGATCCCTGTATTCAAAGCCAGAGTATCGGATGAAACTCTAATAATAAAATAAAATAATAAAATAATAAAGTTTTACCATATTTTCGATATATTGCTGCTGTTTATGTGAAACATAAGAAAGCAGGTCAGCAGTTGATCCCTGATACCGAAAACCCTATTGTTTGTCGATTATTGGAAGTTTCTGAGAGTTCTGGATATTTCATGAGCTCGATGTTGATAGCTTTCTCTATGACCTTCGAGATTAAGTCGAGCTTTTATACTATCAATGTTATTCAAGCAAATTCATCAACTGAATAATTCCAAAAACAAATTTGGACCAGACCTAAATAAGGAAACACACTCTCTTATTATGGGAGAGATGGTGGGAAGCAGTTTCTGCAATGAATACAAATAAGAATTTTCAACAAACACCATGGTGAAAATATTTATTTTATCCTGGATTGTCGTGGCTCCCTTCCTTAATAAAAGAAAGAAATTATCAAAATAAATTCAATCTATGAACCGATGAATTTATTATTTGCGAATTCAGTTTCTTTCAAATTAATTCTGTGAATTATCAACCGTATACAGAAAAGGAAAACATTTCACATTCATCGGTGGATTATTTAGTGAAAGAAAGCCTGCGTAATGAAACGAAAGGAAAAGAAGGAATTGCAGATGGAACTACAACAGACTTTGCCTAGGGGAAAAATGGCTATCGACTACAAATAACTTTTCTCAATACATCGTTCAGGAGGCGTCTATTACCAGTAAATACCATCCACAAATAACTTTCCAATAGAGTCATAATTTCCATTCCACAACTGCTCGCTAATAATGTTTCGAAGGTAAAACTTGGAAAAAAACGAGCGCTCATAAATTTCGTGAAATTATAGAGTTCTAAAATAATACATTTTCAGCTGCAAATTGCGTTTTAATTTAATGGAGTTAATGTGTCGAGATGGAACATGCAAGCCATAAACTGAAAGTTTTATGGCTAGCATTATATTATTTTATTTACCGTGTTGCCACCCCTTCAAGTTTCAAATGGTCAGACCCGTGAACTGATAGATAATACTATCCATTTTATGAGAAAGGAGTCAAAAAATGATGAACCATTTTGTATGAAATTTTATTCTGAAAATTTTTCCACATACATAATGGTTTCTATACATGTGTATCCAATTGTACCTGTTTTTGTTCACTTACCTAAGCGAGCAGTGTACCCTCTTCCTTCCGATTGCTTTCTCACTTCTTTGCGCATGACCTGAGAAAGTGCTAGGAATCGCACGTTGGAAGGTAAGACCTCGTTAATCCTTAGCTCGCACAAGTTTCGACTTTTGGGGACTGCCGTTCATAAGAGGACGACAGCTGGTTAACAAAAAAACAATTTAACAATTTTTTTCCCCATTCTGCTACAATCTTAGATCGTCTGTTCCATAAAGAAACTTGTCTATGGTCTGTACCGCCTACTTAAGAAACGTCCATCCGGTGTATTATACACTCCCAACCTGATATACTCATTTAAAAAGTGGTTGTTCCAAGAGGAAGTAGAGAATGATAGTGAACGTAAAAATGAAAATTTTATTACACATGATGTGTCTCCGAGGTAGAAGCACAACTCGGAATTTGAGTGGAGTTTTTAACTCATATCCGGGAAAGAACTCATTAAAAAACCGTCGAGTGGTCGTGAAGTTGATACGTGGGTCCCAACATTACTCGCCAAAGGCGCTTCAGATTGTTGAAGGCTCATGGAATATTCCAGAGTAAAATCTCAACTAGGGTAGCAGGCAATTTATAACTATTAGAAAAGATTCAAGTTACTGTGGTCCATTTTTAACGACCGAAGATATTTTCGAGAACTGAAACTACGTATTTGGATATCTTCTGTACCTTTATCTTTTGGTGTTGGTGATGATCATGAACTGAGGATATTTTAACTATTTCTCAATTGGGTGTTCATAATTTAATTTCAAATTTTTTTTACTGCATACAAAAAGATGAACTTTTTATATGTATACAGTTTGGAAATATCAGTCAATAGTGTGAATAATATAAATAAAACGAACATTATAAAATTAGACAGATAACAGATCAGTCTGAACAACACTTAAATACATCATAGTTCTCAAATGATCATAAATTATATTTTATATTCAAGAAGTGAAAATTTCAATAAAAATTTATTCGAATAAATGACTTTCTTGACTCTTAAAATTGCTAGTACATGAGTTTCATTCATATTACAGAGATCTATGTATATCATTAACACTTTTTTGAATAAAACTATGAGCAGCAATCCAGTATCCAAATGCTTAACCTATATTGAAATAAAATGATTTGTTATTTACTTTAATTAACACTAATTATAGGTAACCACAATCACTGGACATTATTTATTTTCAATAGGCTCTTTTAGAGCTGTAAACTTTACTTCGCGTCGTTTCGAAATATTTCTACAATTATCCATCCGCTTCGAGCGATCACTCGCGCCACCGCTATTACTGCTATTCTCCTCTAGGTGGCGCCAGCCATTACTCAAGTAAGTTGGTCTGAAGTCTGAATATCCGTAACAATATGTTCAAAATACTTGAAGTTTTTCTAGAAAACATTTACAAGACCTTTCATTTCCCTAACTACCACTATTGCAACTCAATTGATGGAATGATATGGGAGTGGATTATCCATTCTCCTCATGAAGAAAATTGCTTAAAATTTGATTCATTGAGTGTGAAATCGTTTCCTCTACAATACAGTGACAAAATCAATATCACTTTTGAGCTTATTCATGATCTTCATTTTCAGATCATCTTCATATAACAATAAATGGTCGTTGTAGTCAGATGTATCATTCACAAATATTGTGAATGATTTAGATCCTTGTGGTACCGCTGAATCATTAACGAAAGCGTATGACGGTGTTGTTGAATTTGAATACGTTTTTACGATTTGTAAAAAGGATTTCAGAAATTGGATGATATTTGCCTGAAATGCATATGACTATGAGTAAAAAAAAATTTTAAATACCATGGGCGTAGAAAATTATTGGAAAAAGGGAACTTACTCTTCTAACCGCACGCCAGTGGATCTACATAAAAAATATAATTTTTTCCTAAAATATGTATTTTTTTCTTTGAAAATGACCTGTTGAATTTCGATTAGATATATTAACCCGGTTTGAAGTTATCAGATGTACTCTTTTATTTTTTTTCAACTTCACCCCCCTGGATTTTGAACAGTAATCAGGTTCGGCCTCTCATCCTTATATAATTTTGTCCCATTTTATGAGAGGTATTTTCAGGCAGACGTTGTAAATGTCATCTGGAAACACTCTGTATTAACCAATTTGCATGAAACTGTATCTACATATATCGGCTCAAAATCAACAAAATATCGACATAGAAGTCAAACTGGAAAATCGAATGATATGAACACTGTAAATATTACTTCAGCCAGGTAAACCAAACCAGCGGTCCCAATATTTGCTCATGTAATGGAAATCAGCTGCACTCTCCATTATTGAAACACTCTATCTCCTACAGTTTCCAGTTTACAGTTCAAGATATAATGTTTGTTTATTTTACGAATTTAATTTAACATTTTTCATTGCGCCAGCAACTTTTCTTGGTAAGGAAGATTCTGTCGAAAAAAGTTACTCGAAAGCTCTGAAGGAAGGTTTCAGCGATAATAATCGAGGGTGAATTAATTTTCGGGGGAAATTTTGTTGTTGTTTCGAAACTGAACGAGGCTATCAAGGTATTCTGTTGCCACTCTTTATAAAAGTGAAACATAGATTTCAGATTGAGAAAACACGCCTCACTTTTACATATTATCTCAATAAACATATTTCTCCCTCAGGTAATTGCTTGTTGAATTTAAATATCGACAATTTTCCTTGACGAAGAACAAGCTCGAAATATAATGAAATAACAGAAGACTGAGCGTTCTCACAGCGGTACATCTCTGGCAAGGTATTCAATATTTCTATGAATGTAATATTTTTTACCTCAATACATTAACTGTATGTTGAGAATCAACGGCTAGCGGCAGCGGACCAGCTAGCCAAGCAAGGAGCCGGGCAACACTACTATGGGCCCGAACTTACACTCGGTATAACAAGGAGACAAGTATCAACGGCACCAACTGGGTTGGTGATACATCAAGAAAAGAGAGGAGAGGAATAGGCGGCTGCAAGCAGTCAAAGCGGATAATATCGGGGTTCGAAAACGCAAGGATGGCCAATATACTGAAGCTGAGCCGCGAAGAAATCCGAATTTCGGTTCTAACCAGCCTCTGCAATCTCAAGAGGCATCTGAGTTGACAAAGACCAACTATGCGCGGAATGTGGTGAGACAAAATGTTTTCAGAGCTGCCACTATCAAGGATAGTGAATTGCATTCCTTGCAATGGAAGAATATTTTGACCCTCATGAGCAGGGCGAAGAGGTTCGAGCAGGTATCTGCCATGGGATAAGTGAAGAGCCGGGATTTGCTAAAAGGATCCAATGGGGCCTAGTCGCTAACGCTTGCATCCCCCACCCATTACCATTACCATTACTACACCATCGAAGTGAATAGGATATAAGTATTTGCATGTATTTATTGATAAACGAAGCTGAGGAATGAATGAGAAGTTTTTGAATCTGTTTCAATTCGTTCAAGTATGTGATGAAGTTAACGTTGTAGAAACTATTATTGAAGCTTAGGATCATCTCTAGTCAAGAAAGTTTTGACAAAGATACTGGCATTTTTCCAATTCTCCGTCCTCCGTATTGCAATTACCGAAAACCAAATCACCGTGATCTCATTCAAATGAACGAATTGATCATTTCGGTCTATCCAAGTTGGAAAAGTAATCTGTTTCGCATCAAATGTGCACATAGTGAATTTATTACCTCATTTCTTCAGATTACACTTTGGAAGTTATAAAAGTAATGATGATTTTATTCCGCCATCGACTTCTTGATTGAGGTCTCCTTTTGTGGATTTCGTCTTATGTATTTGCTGCCACTTTGTGGTTCTTCATTATTAGAATTTCATGTATTCTATTTATATGAATGAAACGCTTTCAGTGTTGTTGAAATTTCACTCAAACGAATCAATTAATTCAGAAACAATGTGTATTTCGTATAGAAACTTGGCTCATTGCCAAAATATTAACAATTCTGTTGAATGAAAAATTAAAGAATCGAATGAGAAATACGAGATCCAAAGATGGAAACAAGGTATAAGAATTGGCGTATAAACTCAAGATAATTTTAATCAACGATTATTTGGCGAAGAAAACACTTTTGAATGTTTTGACAATATAATAATCAAGAGAAAAATTATTGGATATAACCATCAAATGGAGGGTACGTAAATAATGAAAAACGTGTCGACGGTAACATTTTCATTCGATAACTTTTCTATTTATATTCTCATACAGTGTCGGAAACTTTTCACCTGCGGTATAAACAGAAATCTACGCGAGCAACAAGGAACGCAATGATATGATAACACCATATAAATAAGAGGGACGCCCTACTGTGCGCCTATCCTGTTACCCCACCCAACGAATCAACAACTCACTCGATATCCCTTCCTCGAGCGAGGAGAGGAGAAATTGTAATGCTCTCTCAACATAAAGCAAGCTATTCTTTACGCTCTCATGAAACCACCATACCCAAGATGAAAACTTTCCGATACTGTAAATGAAGCAGCGCCTTACAGTCAAAATTGAGGGAAAATATTAGTTATACAGTGGATTATAATTCATTGGGCTGGGGCTGGGATTCCAATGTTGTCCGACTTACCTACACTGACGAGCGGCAAGAACCGCGAAACGTGTCTACAGGTGGTCTTCCCCAGCCAAATGAAGGATAATTTGCAGTATAATTACAATGAGCAATTGCAACTGGGTTTTCTTGGAAGAACGTTGCACAAATATCTGTCAGATGTAATTCAATGTCCGTCGTGTTATTAGCCAGGGAAATAGTTGTTTTCTGTCAGATGTCATATTTTTCACATGGTGGAAATATTTGCAGAGAAGGGTTTCAGAAGAAGGTAATCTGGATATATTGATGTATTTCGAACAAAATGCTATTCAATGTATAACTTTTGAAGCTTTCCTTGTTAATTTTTCAGATGAAAAGAATAAACACACCACTAACTGACACTGAACGAAAACCCAGAAAGCGCGACTAAAAAGAAAACCTAATTGTGTTCTTCTGATTCCAGATTCGCTCTAGAAATATCACGTCCTTTTTGATAAAATAATCAGAATTAAGAACACCGTATCCCAATAGTAATGAAATGAGTGTTTCTTCATAGAGATGGATATTCCAGAGAAGTTTTAAATTACAGAGTATACTTTTTCATGGAGGAAATGCAAAGAATACGTCATTAGCTTGAAAGCTATGAAAAGGAACTCATCAAATGCAAATTAATGCAGATTCTACGTTTTTTTATGCCGACTCTTCTGGAAATATATATTCATTTGAAAATAACTTATTCAAGCTAATTCAATTGTGCTCATTTGCATTGCGTAGACAATCAATGGAAATTTTTATTCATATTTATTAAGTGCTGTGCATGGTCCTTGTCCATTCGTTTGCCGTTGTCTTGGGACAAAGATATTTGCAAATCCGTAGCGGCTTTCAGTTTGGACTTTTCAAGAATCATGTTGTATTTTTTAAGTTCTGGTTCCCAAAAAAGAAAAATACTCCAATGTTCAGATAACATGGTGATAGCCTTAAACAAGAAGTTGGAAACTTGTGTTTCTGGAGGCTGTATGACTCAGGGAACACTTCCCGAGGCAGCGAGTTCCAAAGCTTTTCCGTTCTTTGAAAAAACGAGCCTTGGGAAATAAATATTCGGCATGTCTTCAAAGTGACGGTATATGGATGTGAGGCTTGAGCTGGATGGATCAGTCTCGATAGGGCTGCTAACGAAATAATATTTCGGAAGAGCATCGTCTATGAAAATATCTATAAAACAGGACATATCGCCGGTCTTTCTGCGGTGTTCCAGAGGAGTGAGCAAGCGTGTGAGACAATTCACCGACAAGGTGAATGTCTCTCTTTTGAACGTAATTTAAAGGTTTCAATGTATGTCTGTTTGGGTGCTACACTCCATATATGGAAACAGTATGCCAGGACATGTCGGATTCATGCATTATAAATCATAATCAGTTGACGGGAAATAAAATAATTCATAGCACGGAACAGAAAACCAAGTTTTTGAGAGGCACTTTTGCCAATGGACCTCACATGGTTATCCCATGAAAGTGTAGGTATTGCAGATTGAAATAGAAGATTTATTTGGTATTAATAATCCTGACATAGTTACGCTGCCCACTGTGAGATCGACCATTCTAGAGAAAAAATGTATTAAGGTTCCATTCGTATTGAATTCTACCAAGTTGCTGGATTTCCGTTTTAGAATTCATTTCATTCTTGGTACAGCTTGGAAAGAGAAAGCGTGAGGAGATCGGTCTGAGAGAAAGGTAGATGACAAGGACCAAAATTGGTATTACAAGCCATAAGATGAAAGAGGTCCCTGGTGCCAAACGCACAATATGCCTTGGAGATATCTAATGCAACGGCCACAGTGTCACAATATTTTTCTATAGACAAAAGCAATCAGGTCACCAGTTGATCTCATAAACTTATAATTATGATTGCTAGAAAGAAATAATTTTTTTAGTAGCCTTTGCGCCCAGTTGTCACTGCGTCCGGTAGTCTTTGCGCCCAGTTGTCCCTGCGCCTAGTTGGCCGCGCCGAGTTGACTTGCGCCCAGTTGGCCGCGTCCAAATGTCCTAGATCCGATGGATTTACAGTAGTGTCCTTCTGTACGAACATTGAACCGATGCCTATTTGTCGGATGTGGTTCAGTGGCCGTCGTGGTATTGCCAGGGAAATATTTTTCTGTCAGATATTTGCCTTATATTTTTCACTTTTTGTTACATGTGGAGAGAAGGCTTATTCGACGTCTTCGGAATTTTGGACATCCCGAGACCTAGACCGACCCTGTGTACCTCACCATCCACCACTCACTTCATTTGTTTTATAGTTTCCGGCACAGTTTTTCGAACTATGTTTGGATAATTCCACCCAGTGCCATGAACGATAATTTTTCTTTTAATACGAAAAAGTAGTTTACTTTGAATTGTCTCTATTCCGATGGTAGAGTTTTCGTATTTGAGAATTTTGTTCTGAGTCATTCAAGTAGAAACTTCCTTTAACAAGCAATTTCAAACAAAAAAGTCTTAAAGTAAGTACACGTAATAAATATTTTCCGTTAATTATTCGCTCCAGATACCTTAAACTCTGTCCCAAACGGGTCTGTTCAATATTTTCCGTCATCTTCAAAAGTTCCAAAGTTGCCTGGGAGAGGAAGTTCAGTTTCACAGGGACCTGTTTTCCTGGCTATAATGAAGTACTAATAAAGCTTAAATTTTCTATAAACAAACTCCGTGCCTTGAATAAAAGATGTTTCTTCTGGAAATTATCGTAACTTACTCGGAATGAGTTATTTGAAGTTTAATGTTTTAATAATTCATTGGCGAGCTTGATAATAAAGAAGCCCATGAAAAATACAGACATGGTCACGATAAATTTTGTTTTTATTTCTTGTGAACTATTGAACTATTGTTAATAAATTAAAGATGAGTGGAACGAAAAAAGTTTGTTCGACAACCAGTGAGAACAGGACTTTTTGAAAACACCGCCTCCAGCCAGTGGCATTCTCAGTTTTTATATCCCGAAAAAATGCAGAATTAATAAAAAATGATTTACCATGCTGGCATGAAAATTATGTTGTTCAGAAATATCACTGGATAAATGTGAACTGAGCAACAAGAAAAATCTGATGAGGAAATATTTTCCACCGTCTTAAAAATTTGATGAGACCAGGACCAATACGATTTCTCGATTTGTTTGCCCTTTGATTCTCTAACACTAGCATAAAAACATCGTATATAATGATACAGGGATGTTTAACATTATATTCGGCCTATGTGCGAATTTATTGCGATATGAAATATTATCTGTTATATATTTTCATTATTCCGCGATATTCATCAAATTTTATCTAAAATGCGAGGAAAATTAGCTGAGAAAATATTTTAACCGAGTTCATAATTTCTTAATTGTATTGCCCATCCTCTGAATTTCTTACACCAGCACATTCATAGGATATAATGACACAGAGATTACACTGTATACGCCCGATGTGATATAAAAATAGAATTGAAAAAAATTGCGGAAAAAATGTTTTAACCACCTTCCTATCGTCGCGAGATCAAAAGCATGTATATTTCACCTTGTTTCCATACTCTGATTTCCTAACTCCAGCATACTTGGAAATAATGATACAGGGATGTAATACATTATAATATTTGACCGATGTGATCCAGAGAGTATAAAAATTTCTAATTTCTGTTCTTTTGATTTTCTAACTCCAGAAAAATGATTGGAAATAATAATGTAGAGAGATGTAATACAATACATTCGACCTATAGTCTTATGGTATCTGAAAGAAATCGAAAATTTCCAACATGTCAAAAAATATTAGCCCTCACCCTTTAACGTGTGATATGATGCAAATTTCATATCAGAAAAATTACATCCAAAAAAAACAAAAAGATTTTTCCGCCTACCTTCTCACCCTTTCCTAAACCCTCCTGAATAGACTGGCACAGGAACCTACATAAACCCAGATGAACCTGTCTGTTTCCATCCTACGACTAAACCCTCGTATCAGTTGTGTACCAGCCTACGTGCTTTCGGCGTCATTAGTTAGCGATTTTGATATATTCAATGAGATCATGTGGGTATCCGAATTAAAGTTGATATTTGGAATTTTGGGAAAATACCGAGAAATACGTGCACATATTTTCAAAGAGAATCATACGCAACGGTGTTTATTTTTTTTAATCCAACAAATCAAAACCTTGGGAAAGGCTACGTAAACAGTAAAATATACACACGACGTATCCTAATTTATGGAGGAAGCTCACATTTGGCAGCAACCTTATGTTTTCGTGCCAATGCTGATATCAGAACAGAGACTGGTTAAAGGGGTGAGGCGTTGTTTGAACGACCCAATCGACCAAACATAATGAATTGTTGAACCTCGTTCGTTCATGTCTTCATATCTGTTTGCGGTTCACATCACATCTACACTGCCATCTACATAGTTTTTTGCAGTGAAGATCAATTTTCAAAGCGTGTTTTTTTGGTATAGGCTGGTATCTCATACAAAATAGGGTGAATTTAATGAGTTACGTGCGATGGAAGACGATAAAACAGAGATGTCAAGCTTTATATCAGGGTCGATGAGGTAGGTAGATAAGGTTAAACAAAAAAAAAAAATCAGTCTACTGCGCATCAGCAGACAATATTGAAAGTTGAATTGAAAGACGTCCATATTTCAAATCCACCCTAAAAATTTTTTGTAATTTCCTGATTGAAAGTACTTTCAATTCCAAGGTATTAAAAAACGTCCTCATTGCAATTCAATAAATGAGGTTTCAAATATTAATTTATTTGGTCCTTATAACTGAATGACGGCGTTTTTCTAGATTAATGGACAATGGGACAATGACAAAAAAATATAATACTTCTACCGAAAAAAAATGCAACAATGTCCCATAAGCCTCATCAAATGCTTTGGAAAAGAACATTTATCGTCAAATTGAAATATTTTTGAGAATAGTTTTGAATTGTTCTGGACTTTTCAATGAAAAATTGGCTTTTGGTGAATTTGCTCGAATTTTCTATATGCTGTGAAATCCGCGATGCTGATCAAATGTCCCTATTGCGCTAATGCTCTAAATTCAACGGTTTATATTATACAGGGCGCTGAAGTTGACTTATCCAAAATTTCCAATGGCCATTGTGTAGAAAGACAGTATTTCGAATAAATGAACGAAATCAACCATGCATCAATTATTTATATGGACGATACTAATCCACTATAGATTATAATAATTTTTGCACATATCTACGATATACAGAGTGAGTTTTTTATTGATTTCTAAAAAAATTGAGAGGTGGAAATTCATTCATTCCCAGATATTTTGAAAAATACTGAAATCGAATCCAATTGATGATATTAGCATCTCCTGAATCAGACTAACATATGATACACAAGATGTTCTATTTCTCATGAAGCCGTATCCGTCCTGATTGTTGATATATCCAAATGCTTGGAATTTCAGATAATCAGTGACCATTCACGATGAAAATTTACCCTGCACACAATATAGAGGGTTTGTCAAAAATAGTTGCCTTTACTAATGATTTCTTTGATGTAGTTCTGCTTGAGATACATTTTTTTTGATAGATTTCCATAAACACATTTTAATCGACACAAATCTTCAGAAATATTTTAAACAATTTAGGTTGAAATGTGCATTTCCTATAATAGTTGATAGAATAACTTGATTGATAGAGGTAGGAGGTTGCAAAAATTAAATAAAAACACTGAATTACAATATACAATTGGTCAACAAATATGCTCATATCTTATTATAAAAGACGTTTCGTACCTTTGGAGAGTATATTACATTGGCATAACAACAGACGAATTTGATTATTCAAAAGAGAATTTCAGAAGCTAGATTTTCATATACTAGATGAAGGTAAATGGAATTTCAGAATTTCGAATAAAATGTGTTTCTGGAAATAAATCAATAAAATTAATCTCAAGCCTGACTGCTTCAAGAAATCATCAGCTAAGGCCACCATTCTATATAGATCCTGTATATTTTGTGTCAATCATATATAATCGAGTTTTTCACCAATTCATCCGGAATTGGATGAATGAAAAAATAGGACAGGTCATGAGAAATAGATTTAGATTCTGGAGATGCTAATATCATCAATTGGATTCAATCTCAGTATACTTCAAAATATCTGGAAATTAATTAAATGAATTAAATGAAAAAAACTTGTCAGCTTTGAACTCACCCTGTATATCGTGGATAAGTGAAGATAATATTATACCTCATGGTGGATTCGTATCGGCCATACGAATAATTCATGCACTATTGATTTGGTTCATATACTCGAAAAAATGTCTCCACCATGGTCATTTGAAATTTTGGAAAAATCAACTTCAGCACCCTGTATAATCTAAATCGTTGAATTCGGACCTTTGGCGCAATGGAGACATTTGGTCAGCATCACGAGTTCTACAATATATAGAAAATTCGAGGAAATTCACCGAAAGCCAATTTCCCATTGAAACGGTGCAGGGTCCAATTTGAACTCTCAAATATACCCATTAGGTAATAGTGCTACTTGCGTAGAGGCCTTTCAGGTACAACAATCCTAATTGGTTCATTTATGGCGCCAATGTGTTCGCCAATTCTGTATTCAATGGCCTCCAAATTTCTTCAACATGAGCCATAGAACATTCACAAGGAATACGGTAAATACATTTTTTTTAGTCACTACTAGCGTTAGGTGGTCTTGTTTTCGTAAATTGACAGCGGATGGTATTACCCGACTCGAAACATGCTCGAATATTGTACCTCGATCCGTTTCGTCCTATTTTTTCCGATAAACCTCTCACATAAGGAAGGCAGTGTTTGTCCAAATAATTCAATTCTTATTTCTTTATATTTTGCAGTTCGATGTCACAAGCGCCATATGATAAAAGTTTGTTTGCATCCGGCGGGCGAGAATAAATCTGAACTGTCATCAAAAAGAAAGAAGGATGGGAAGTTTATTTTTAATTTCATTCTAGTTTCAGTTTCCTATTCGTGATATTTTGCCAACATTTGAATACATTGGTTTGCCAGATTTTCTCCACAGAAGTTTCGTGAAATATTTGTTTTCGTACTCTGTTTCAATATGAGATGGTCTAGCATAAAATTCCCAACGATGATTGAAACTGCGGTCTACGCCTTGTTGTCCTTAGCGAAATTAAATCGGTGAATCAAAGCTATCGGATGTACATGTGCCAGATATTTGTTGACAGAATGACTGTGTGATAAAGTAACTTCTATATGAACTCTCATTTCACTGAACGTATCCCGAAATTCGACCATAAAAGGGTATTGCGGGAAATAATTCATGAAGTTTTTCCCTTCTTAGGAGTGAATCTTCTTGGAATCAGGAATTAGAATTTGAGAAGTTTCCACCTGTCCGGTAGCTGAAATGAAACATTTCCTAATTTGCGGAAAACTACCTCCGATGGACACTATCTGCAATTTTTTCTCATTCAATTATCAATCCATTGGTCAAAAGGATAACTGAAAAAAAAAATCCTATTAATAAAAAGTACCATATTATATATTAATAATTTGGCTAATTCTTACCGGTTTCAACTGGAGTTAAGAAGTTTTAAGCGCGTAGCTGAAAACAGAGTTTTTCATGACAATTAGGACTCTGGTAAACTAACCAATTATTGGGCATATGGTGGTTATTGAACAGTTGGACTATAATAGTCGAAAATAAGATTCCTACTTTACCTTTCAGTTTATCTATTATTCCAGAGATGGCACCATATATTGTTATATTATTGCTCTTGACTGCGATGCTTATAGCATTTCTGTTATTTTGCGGCGTTCTGGGTTTTACCGATGTGTAAATAGTGACGATAATTATTATACTTTTGTTAAGGAAGTTCATGATACATTATTGTGCTACTTAGTTCCGCTGAAGGAGATTTGCGGGATCTAAGATTCTAGGTGGATTTTATTCGGAAGAAAGGTTAGTTTAACAACTTGTACAGAGCGGGAAGTAGAGCTGAGTTAGGTTTTGGAGTTTTCCAATAACTGAAAGAAAATACCCACTAATTGCGATTGTAGGACACCTGTCCAATAACTGATTTTGCTAGGTTTATTCAAGTTAATGTAACAGTTTCACCGCCTTTTCACGCTGATTCATTCAATGTGAAATTTTCTTGAATACCTATTTTTATCTTAACCAGTTATTATGGATACTGAAATTTCCATGTGAGGGGTTTTATTAACTTTTAAATGATGCCAAGGAGGAGCCCTTATGATGCCGACCCTATGGAGTCTGCTAAATGAAAAAAAGAGCCTGATATCGGATTGAAAGGGACTGCTATTGAATTTTCAGTAATGGTCTTCAAAACTGAATCGAAAGAGACTCATATCGAATTGAAAAAGCCAACAGTACTGACCAATGGAAAAAACATGCCGAACGGTAAAAAACTCATGAAAATATATAGATTCTGGGAAAAAATCAGATATAACAGCTGAGGCTACAAATAAAAAAAATCCATGTTATTGAAAATATCATTATAGCTACATGAAAGAGACACTGACGCGGACTATGAAATTCTAAATGATGATGATGGTACGAGTTCACGTTGCTTGAATTCGACTCAAACTGGAATAGGAGCATATGGGCCTGAAACCAAATATTCCGAAAGTATAGGTAGCAATTTCCAAGTGGAAATCTATGCCATCGGAATATGCATCCAGTTTAATAAAGGAAAACATTTTCGCAAACAAGGATTCATATTCTCCTCAATTAGGTCAATTTTCAAGCAAGCAAAAGAAACGGTGTGATGAAATTACTAGTTGAATCGAAAGAAAACTCTTTGAGCACACTGTAAATAAAATTCCATTCGATACAATAATAATTTGAGCTAAATCTCATACGAAAGCAACATATTTTCCTTCTGTTATTCAACAATGAAGTTTTATTTACTTCATCTCCTAGGGCTGTTCGTCCAATAAATTCTATTGTGTTTCTTCTCGGACTTATTTTCGATTCCCTGTTCCAATTCTTTCGTCATCCTTTATTGTGGACAGAGGATTACAGCGAATCAAAAATATGGAATCTGCTTTACTGTAAACTCGTAAACTTTAAGATACCCTTCAGCACCCCATTCAATCGCCTTTACAGGCTAATGACCTCAGCGTTTGTGTGGCGCGAACACCTATAGTAAATTAACTGAAATGAAGTGAAAAATACAAAGTTGCTGGAAGGCATGGATGTTCAAAAATAAATATATTTGCAAAAACTGATGGGTTCCTAGCTCTGCGCGTTGTGCTTGAGTCGCCATATTTAAAAAAGTGAGGTGAACTATTTTTTTTGCAAATACATTGAGACTTATGTAGTAAAAAGTGTTTTTATTCGACTGTTTCCATTATTTTTATCCTTCTTGTTTTTTCTTTTCTCCTAGGTATGTTCCGAAAAAATAATAATTATTATAATATTAATTATTCAGGTGAGTACGAAGCATTGGTCGTAAGAGGACAAACATATAATATTGACTGAAAGCAATCGGAATGATAGCAGGATCATCCCCAAGAATATCGCATACAGCAGTGCCTATTTACGACAACAGGTTCGAAATCTTTATCATCCGGATTCGTGATACTTTCAACTGTACGTATTGAGACTTTTCGCCCAAGTTGGGGAGCATTCTAGCCCTGCGTTTTGCAGCCACATCACCACAGCCACATGCCAATCAGTTGTACAGTTGCAGGAAATCATTTTCAATATTGATTCCGGAAATAAATAAAATAGTAAAACCGAAAATGTTGAAGTACCCTTCTCTCCAAACATTTTCACCATGTGGATTATAATCCACTGTATAACTAATATTTCTCTACAAATGAAGCAGCAACTTACAGTAAAAATTAGTCGCAGCGCCACCCGCAGGGAAACCAAAAAGCAATCCTCGATTGCAAAGACTCCAGTAAATGAAAAGAGATCAAGAATTTTTGCCGGAGAGTATGAAATAAATATTTCCACCATGTGGAAAATACTTCCCTGGTTAATACCACGACGGACTTTAAAAATTATATCTGACAGATATTTCTGCAACGTTTTACCAAGAAGACCCAATTGCAGATGCTTATTATAATTATAGCAGATTATCCTTCATCCTGCTGGGGAAGATCACCTGCAGACGCGTTTCGTTTGTTGGATTCATTGCTTCCTTTCCTTGATAAAGGCCTGAATTGATCATCAGGTGATTTCTTCAAACCAAGTTCACAATTGCTCTATCACATTCGCTTTCATATCAAGTTCATCTGTAGTTTTTGCCGACACAAGGACCCCACGCCACCCCTGGGTTCGAGCTCTTCAGAATCTTGAAGAGCATATATTTTTCTACAAGAATACTTATTTTTTAAAAACTTCAATTCATCTTTCGAATTTTGTCGAATTTTGTGCTATTTTGCCTGTATTACTAACTTTTTTCCGCGGTAGATTCTTTCACTATTTCATTATCGGCTGTGAAACGAACACGAGTATTTACAGTTTTTTCAGCATAGTTGGCCGGCTTGGTCGGATGTCATTGTGAAAAGTTGGCTACAAATGAATTAAAACTTCTGGAATGAAATATGTAGCTTTCATTTGCAGGTTTCCCCTTTTTTGACGTGAATATTGTGTATAATCCCCGTTGAAATGGAAACACCTCAATTTAAAGTTTTAATTGAACAAAAAATATCATAAACAAGATTTGTTCGGATAAAATTTGATTCTGTTCTCTGTGATTTATCCCAGAAAGTTTAGAACCAATCAAATTGGAAAATAAGACAAGTTTTTTTTAATGGTTTTGTGCCTACTTGAAGATGAAAGTCTACAATGAGTATGATTTTTGTGAATAAATATTGATGTCCGTTTACATTGTTTTACAATCTAAAATGCTTCTGATGTTAATTTTGATGTTCTATTTATTATTTGACCAGGATATTCAACTACTTTTTTTTTTCATGAAACAATAATTATTATTGCCTTTTTGCAATATATATTTTTACGAATTCCCCCAGGTTTCCCTGAAAACGTCCCAGAAGAGAAATTATTTTTTGAAAGGGTATTAACCCCATTTATAGAGTCCTTTTTGGGATTCCTGTCATATTACTTATTGGCTTCCTTTGAGCCCGAAAAATATCCCAAGCTGAAACCAAAGCTTTAAAGAAATCATTTTTGAGGGCCATTATAGATTCCTTGGTCTCCGACTACAGCCCACTTGACCTGAAAAAGGCGTTGATCAAGTTTCTGGATAAGCCGAAGTCTTGGACGTTATTGGAGAATACCCCATGCATTGGTTTATCCTGTACAGCTGCAGCAAACCAGCGTTTTTATAGGCTTTCTCGATCACAGCGTTTCGGCCATGCGGTTTGGTGTCGAGTATAAACTTTTTTCCTTTTCCTTGGTCAGAGGCCGCGCAGAAAAGGGGATCCAAACTCTTGATGACTCTATAAGCTATATCCAGTACCATTAATATATTCCCACACTTGCTTTTTTGTTGTCGGGAGGGATATTCAGGATACAAACTCCTGTTTACGCGTCTTTACACTAAGTTGTCGCAGCTCCTTCTGAGTCCAGTTCATCGCTTTGAAAAAGTGGTGTCAGATCGAAACGGCAAGCATATTATTTGTGACAACAATTTTGTACTCGCTTGACACTTTTGACGACCAGATGTGTCGGAGTTGCTGATACTCGCCAAGGAGAGTTTTTTGACAGTGATATTTTGAGAGCTGCATTATTCCACTTTTTAGTTTTTATGGGTCTTACCTGAATTTAGAAGAGGTAGGATGCTTTCGTCTACGAGCTAAACGTTCTCTACATTTTATTTGCACCTTCCTCCTGCACTATCGTTCATGACTATGTTGGTCCTTTTTATCAGAGACATCAAGTTCAAAGTCATCCATTTGAAATTAATAGGTGTCCTTGTGCATCTGGTTGTTGGAGGTGCCGCATTTGGATTCTCAAGGTCTTGAGTGCTCCGAAAATCGGAGTTACAAACCAAGGTGATGATGCTCCCATATAGCCATGAGGTGGAAACTCTGCCAAAATGCTGATGGGTACTAGAACATTGTTTTCACCGGTATTCTATAGGTCTATCTCTTGTCGATCTTCTTCCAGGGTTGTCAGGTTGCGCAGTTCATTGAGCTTTAGTTGTCGAAGCCTCACGAAGAAAGCTTCAAATTGCACTTGGACTGGAGTATCTGAATTTAGTAGTTGCGGATTTTCATAGATAATATTATTTCGGGAGGATTTCCGATTCCCGATCATGGGTTCACAACTGGAGGTTTTTGCAGAAAGTGAAAATGTTTTTCTCGGAACTTTGTGTTCCCTATATGACAGCCTATGAAAATTGAGTTCGATATTTCTGCATTCTTGTAATTATTTTCGAAATTTATTTCAGCATACTGGGGTTCCTTGAATCCTACAGTACAAATATTTTTAAGAGTTTTCTGTATATTATACCTACTCAGAATTATCCACTAGTAGCATTCATTGAAATGAGCCAGTTTATATTTACAATCAACCTACTCAGTTCACAGCTGAACTAATATCTTCAAATCCGCACTACATTATCATAATTATTATTTATTTTCCAAATACGTAATGTATGGAGATAATCTCGTGTTGGCACCGAATTAGCGAAGCTTATTCAATTAAGGCATTTCGTGATGGCTTTGTTGCAGAGGTTTTCTAGCTTTCATGCATTTTGGTTAGTATGCATTCATGCAGACTGTGTTCCATCTAGATAATTCAACTATGCCAGTTCTGCACTCTTTGCTTTATACCTAACACGAGTTGTCGAGTGAATATAAGATTTTTCGTCCCTTCATAGTACAGTCGGTGTAGAAATTTTTAGATAATTTTCTGGCATGGGTACTTTCGACTTATATTCTTGTTATGACACTAAGGTAAAACACGATTAAAATTGCCACATAATTTATTGTCTTTGCGACATGTTTCGATACACGAATTGGGTGAAAATTTTATTCGTATTTTACCTTAGTGTCATAACTATGTGTTTCCATCATCAACGGCCACGTCAATACAGAAAATTGTATTCGTGTGTTACTAATTTCAATATTACAATATTGAGCGAACAAGCTTTTTTTTTAAATTTGAGTAATAACATTGACAATTATCATCTACTTTTTTGTCAAGTGCTCAATATGGTGAATTCTTGTTGAAAGGGGTTTTGATTGTATTCTCCCGACCATGCTTCTGCAAGCGTGTTCTTTAGTTTCTCAAACTACTATTTTATTTTCGACTGGAAAATCGAAAACTCCGAAAACCATTACACACCAATTTGAATGAAATCGGGCAATAAAGACAAATCTTGTTCTTCATCTTGTAGCCACCATCTTCGATTTTTGAATTTTAATAAAAAATTAAAAAATATCTGACCTAAAAAACCCCACGTACCAATTTCTAATCGAATCTGAACATAATCGCAAATCTCATCTACCATATTGAATTAGAAGTCTGAAGCAAATAATATGTGATCAACGTATTTTAACGAAATTGTGGAAATCGTTTTTTTTTTCGTTTGACGTTGGGCACAGTACTCACAGTACTCATAATCAGTCAACTCAACATGTTCCTTTGCTGATTCTGTACTATAGTATCAATGAGATCTAACACGTTCATTTATACTTATTCTCTACAGAAAATCCAGACTGCTAACCTATTTTCTATTAGATTGATAATTTTTCTGGTTGATATTCATCTACTGGTACAGTAATAGGAAAATGTCATATAAATGAAAATATTTTCAATGGATTCAAAACCATCGAAAATTCCTATACAAATTCCCCATAAACGATGAGTGAAAAGTGCCTGAGAATCCCTAGATACAATACGACATCTGGCATTATTGTTAGCAACTAACCATTTTCGATCTTCGATCGCATCGTTATTTTTGATCGGGATGTCAAGAACTATGTTATTTCAAAGCATCAGGCAGTTCAGCTGGGAGCCAATTTCCAATGGAATTTGCTACATCCTTCGTATCAAGAATGATTTTCCTAACAAACAAAGCAGTTTTTTTCTTTCTCGAACTCCATCGCGGAACAACATCTATTTTTATTAAACATGAAGTAACGAAACTCATCTGCAGATGTCTTGTTCACTGAATTGGAAAACTACGATTTGCTGAAGAGAAGAAATATAGAATTTCGCACAGCTCGCATTTGTTATTTCACTATATACTAATTCAAAGAAGTGTTTCATAAATAATTGTCTCGACGACTCGATATTTTGTCTTGCATGTCACACTACACCGTTCATATAGTACAGTCGATGAAGTGAAATATACATTATATTATTTATCCAATGAATCGGCATGGAAATGTTCATCCATAAACTAACTTACTAACTAGCTAACCAACCAACTAGAACAACGAACTGGCTAGGAAAATAAAACTGGTTAGAAAACTCTTCTATAAAGCAAAGCGAATGGAGGGAGTACAAGAACTCTCTTACTGAGTACAATAAAGCACTAAGGCTAGCCAAAGAGAATTCTGGAGACACACTGTAAGTAGGTAAGAGGCAGTCACGATGGGTCAAGATTTTGCAAAATTCTCTCCACAGAACCCCAACAAACAATTCGAACAATCAGGACAGAATCAGAGGCATACACGCATAATGGAAAAGATACCTTGGAAGAACTGTACAGGGGACACTTTCCAGGATCAATGAACACAACAACTGAGGCCTGGAGATACTCATATCTGAGACCTCCCTCGTGGGCCTCCAGGAAAGAATGGCATGCCTCAAAGAAAGTGATATAGGTGGAAAACACGAAATGGGCAATCAACTCATTTCAACCGTATGAATCGCTAGGGACGGATGGCATTCATCCCATCATGCTACAAGAAGGTATGGACCTACTAGCACACAAACTATGCACGGTACCAAGGTCCTGTCTTGCACTGGGATACATACCAAAAACATGGAGAGCAATTACAGTGGTATTCATCCATAAACCTGGAAGAACGGCACAGGAAAAGGCCAACGGCACTAAGGCCGATAAGTCCTATGTCATTTATACTTGAGACACAGGAAAAGCTACCTATACAACAGGCAAATCTACGGAGACAGCATTCCATCAGAGAAGGTGGTAACTGCATTAAGAAACAAAGAGGTCTTGCTGGATGCATTTCAAGACAACGAGGGAGCATTCAAACTCAATCTCAAGGGCGTCGGGATAAAAAGGCATCAATGAGAATAGACTGTATGTCAGAGATATAATTATCTACTCCTCTTCATTGGGAGAAACACTAGCAGCCAAGGTCACTAGGAGCTGTCCGCAAAGGATCACTCAGTGGGGATGAAAAATTACAAATAGTGCATTAATGCCAGTTTATACTGATGATCCATTGATACCAAAATCTCATGCAGCTGTATCAGTGATTGAAAAACAAAAACCTGTGGCTGCATAAAGCAATTTCTACAATGTTCGAGTGTTTGCACATATTGTGATTCCAGTGAATGCGAATTTTGAGACGCCTACCATCGACATAGATGAAGAATTGCCCAATTTCATGGATAGTCTGCTCACAGACATTATGGAAGAAGAAGAAGAAAAAGAAGAAGAGCCAAATGATTAAGCGGACAATCCTCCAATTAAAAAAGGAAAATTAGTGAATCAATATCCCCAAATTAAGTACAAAGCGCAAGCCACTTTGAACCCACGAAATGAGTTTTCAGTGCTATCCCCACTTCTCCACCAGCTACAGTTGCCGCGATCCGCGCCTACACACCTCACTTTATTCGTCAATTAATTATACGGCAAATGAACTAGACATATCCTAGTATTTTTTTTTATTGAAATTATAGGTACTCAACCTTAATATCCATGAAGGTGATTGCTGTACGATGATTATTAGGCCTTCCATATTTTTTCAAATAAAAAAATTATCTCGGCTCCTAGTGATCGTAGGAATACAATTTTTTTTTAATGCGTGAAATCAGGCTCTATATAAAAGTTATTTCTATAAAAATAAAAACAAGGAATTTATTTAGAAAAAACATTTGAAAAAATTGAGCAATTTTTTTAAGCAATTTTTTGACCCTTAAAATTGTAAAAATTAATATACTCATTCAATCATATGGAAGTACAACTCTTATAGAAAAAAATTAACCTTAAATCACTGTAGCATCATTCCCCGAGCAAGGGTAGCCACATTAAAAGAGCATCATTTTTGAGAAAACTTCATATATTTTGAAAAATTATCAATTTTTCAAAAAAATTATTTTTTTGGCTTGCCATAGGAATTTTTTAGGTTATGTTGGGTTATCACGATCGAGTCGCATGAAATAGACACTCATTCTGAATTTCGATCTCCTATACGCTGATATTTTTTGAATACGAGGAAAATGTAATGTGAATTTGTTTTAATTATACGTACATACATTTCACAGAGAACATCAATTTTCGTAGGATATTAATTTTCAATCGGCACTAGGTCTAACCAAGCACACATCAGTATCAAGCGATTAATCTGTACTTAATTTTAACTGATTTCTGTTTTACATCATGGAAATTACACCGTAGACAATCGAATCAAATCAGTCAACCCCCGTCAATTTTCTTACCGATGCCAGACTAACTTGATTTTGGAAAACCACCAATAACAAGTCTCTTCTACGCCCACCAATAGGATTCAGCCGTCACCAATTCAACTTGTAATTTCCTACGCAATTTTCATTCCTGCGGATATCTCATTAAAGAGGGCGTTGCGTGTAAGTTGCTCTTGGCGGTGAGCCATCTTTCAATTGGCCGATTCCACGGATGTATTTAGTTTGCTGATTTTCCTGACGAGGAACGATTTTTCGCGCCGGGCACTTTCAGAAGATGCGGGCGGTAATGAGTTTTCTCCGAAAAAAAAGAGCGGATGTTCCTAATTTTCACACTCCGCCAGTTTCTCCAGTTTCTAAATATACTGAACGCCATTTGCGTGTCTTGGAGAGTGGAGTTATTGGCACTCAGTAATTAATTTCTTTAAACCGATTATAAGTAGATTCTGTTTGATCTTCTTCTTGAAACCCATTAACCAGTACAAAGACGGAAACTTTTTATATTACGATATTCATATTGCATACGAACTAATTGAAAACACTATTAGCTGATATTGATAGATAAACAGATTTTATTTAACAACGTTACATTACAAGTTTGTTGCAAGTCGGGTTCAGATATATATATATATATATATAAAGACAAATACAACAGAAATATGTATAGAAAGTGAAATTGTATAAAGACAAAATGAATACAACAAAAATATATAAAATATGTGACTGAACAAATAGTCACAAGTTAATATAATATGTTATAACATTAGGAAAGAGTCAAAGTCAGATATTCCTCAGTACTATAGAAACAACTCTCGAGAAATAATGATTTAATTTTCATTTTGAAAGATTAGAAGTTGTAATAATCTGATAAATGATTATACAAATTTACATTCAGTGAATTTTTCTGAAATAGTCTGTATCGTGGTGGATTTTTTGTTCTATATGATCATGTACATCAAATGTCTAGTGAAGTCAGATTTCTTTTTATGAATCTCCAAAACAGTATTATAAATGTACAACGACGTTAAAGGTAAAACGCTGATCTTTTAAAATATATAAAGGCTTACAATGTTCCCTGTAGTCAGCATTCAATATTATTCTGATGACCTTTTTTTTGCATTAAAAATGATTTCACAGAATGGGGTGAATTGCCCCATAAGGGTAGCCCATAATTTATATGAGAGTGGAACAAAGCAAAGTATGCCCTCTCATGTCACCACGATCTCCATGTCTTCATGATCTCGTTCCTCGCTAAATCCTTCATGATGTTGATCACCGAACTGTTTTTTACAGAGAACCACCAAGTAATTTTTGTATAAAGCGTTACCAAGAATCTATCAGATATAAGCGAGCAGCAGTTGTTCTCTGGTAAATACTTGCCGCCGAAAATACTTTACTCTACTATTGTGAAGGTTTATGGAACTACATATTATTTGCAATCCATCATTATTATTTCATATAATTTCATATTTCTCCACTTGATTCATTTCAGTTTTCTGCAGTATGTTTCGAAATTGATATGGCAGATATTCGATCAAAATACACCATCAATACCGCGAATCAAATCATCAAAACTGATATTGATATGCTCAGCCCCTGATTGGTTAATTGCCTGTTCAAAAATAGTAACCGTTTATGGTTTTTGGATAACATGATATGAATTGTGAGGTGAAGTGTGTATTTATTACATTCCAGAAATGTACACTAACTTTGGAAATTTAATTTCAGGTATGTATGCAACGACCGCTATTTATTGATAACTGATGGGTGATTATTTCGTGAAATAAAGGTATGTAATCTAACTTCGATATAGAAATCGGTTTTGATGTCATGTACCTGCGAGATGGATATATTTTCATTCAGGTTGATTTTTAACGAAGGCTAACCACAAATCGTACAGTGAAAAATTACTGGATTGCCTCATATTTAAGAGGCAAAGAGTAGGTCGAAGTAATAAACGGAAAAAATCAAGGTATATGAAAATGAACATTAGCATGCCTCAAAATCCTAAATAGGAGCCAGTATCACTTATCTTTTCATGAATTAAATGACAAACTCTTTATCACCGGTATGAACAGTATTGAATTGACTGATATTGAATATAACAAATTCAGTAGTGCGGAAAAAATCCCGGACGCCATTTTTTTAATGACTTTTTCCCATACTAGTGTGGGAGAAACTTTCTCGCACGGGAAAGTTTTTTCAAGGCCGCTACATGAGAGTTTTCAATGCCCTTGCAAAAATCTTCTCTTATTGACTTTCTTCAAAGCAAAGAAGTAAAATTAATATTAGTTATGAGGACTAAGATCTTCTTGAGAAACTCTGATATTTCTTGTTCTGCTTCTTGTTTTGGTAGTGTTAAAAGCAAAAAGACAAATAATAATCAAGTTTTTGATTATTGAATTTCGTATAAACTAGTTTGAAAAATGTTGAATTCAGAACTCCATTAACTTTTTAATCGAAACTGCCTCAGATCATAGGAACTGAAATAAATTTTTCAAAGTAGACATTTTTTAGTAAGAATGTGAATTGGTGATAAGTTTCATATCCTGATCACGACTCCGTAAAAACTTCATATCAATTGGTAGTCTATTTTGTCACCTAATAATTTTTTAAGCAAAAATCGACTTTTCCATTATATAATAATAATAATAATAAATTCTTTAATTCCAGTAAGATCATTTTTACATGATGTTGGAAGAGTCGACATTACACATATAAAACAATATTAAGAATTACATCACAGAACATATAATTAAAATGTATAGTTGATATCCATAATGATAATAATAACAAATATTTTTTTTCCTTTGATCGTTGTTACACGATATTGGAGAAGTCATCATAAAAGAGCAGGTATTGTATAAATACGCATGTACATAAAATATATAAAATGGTTCACAAATATCACAGGTAGAAAGAATGTACACAACAAATATTGAAGTAGTGAGAAATACAGAATAATAAGAAAGAAATTTATTGACAAAATCTATTTTGGCACCATTGTCATTCATCTAGGAATTCATGTACTTTATAGTAACATTTACTTACTAAGAGTTTTCTCAATTTATTTTTGAAAATGTTGTAATTCTTTTCACTTAAAATTTCTTCTGGTAATTTGTTGTATAGTTGTATTCCTGCATAGGAAGGAGCATTTTCGAAAAATCTTGTTTTATGGCATGGTATCTGTAGAATATTGCCGTGTCTTGTATTATAGTTATGATTATCTCTATTTGTCAATAAATTAGGGAGTTTTGTTTTTATTAGAAGTATACATCTCATGATGTATATACAAGGCACAGTGAGTACACTGACGGGCAGTGTATATCACTCAGATTAACACCAGACAGGCTTTAGAATCATTGCAGGAAATTTGCAGGGTTCTACTCCATTAACTATGGAAAATACTGGGGTGTTTCCATGAGAAGTGAGACACCCTGTATGTCCTATGACAGGAATCGGTTTTAAGATAACCATTTCAATCAAGTATTCGCAAATCAGCCATTAAGGCTAGTGCGTATTGTGGGTATACGCACCAGTATAATGCTACTTCTCGGAAATACAACCTCGGGCGTCGCGCTCACAGAGTCCGGCTCTGACCATGCTGAGTCCGGCTCTGACTATGCTGAGTCCACTACGACAATCTACTACGAATATCGAATGATGAGGCTACCACTCGAGCTAAAAAACAAATAATGAAGTAGACAAGTCTGGATACAGAAAAATATATCCTCATATTCGGATCCAGCTAACAAAGAGTTTCTCCAGCGTCCCTTGCAACGTTTGACTCGGAAATACAATCCGACATTGTAGTTTTTATAAATGATGTGAATTTTCTTGTTACAGTGATCGCGTGTTTTGGTTTCGAAAACATAAACACGAGAACATTAAATTTGTTATTTTTGGACTGCTGATCCATATCGCGGTTTTTGAAATGTTATACTGATGTGCTAATTTCCACAGTGGGAAAGTCAATCTCGAAATCTTTACCGCTGTTTGAGAAAAACTGGCTGGATCGATCGACGTAGGAATTCGCAAGTTCAAGAAATTGAAGTTTATGTATTTCGATCTTATATTCTAAGGGGGCGGAATGCATAAGTACATGCACGTGATGAAATTCATGAAAGTATGAGATTTTTGAAATAACTGAAATTTACTGTAGCTGATCTATTACAGGATTTCCAACAGATTTTATGCTAGATTCGTGAAATTATCGCAAGCAACTAACTTGATTGAATTTAAGAGGCCATGAGCGCGATTACATTTTGGCCGTTTTTTAGGGTAGAAGAGTCGATAACTCGAAAACGGTTCGTCCTATCGATTTGAAACAAGGATAGGCTTCTAGAGGGCGTTTGATTCTATGTAACTATGTCTGCGGCAGCACCTCAAGATTTTTTTCATGGATAGTCGAAGTAACTGCATTGGTATTTCTCTTCCATCAATATTTGAAGCAAACTTTATCTAATGAAAATGAATTTGGTATCAAGCGAAAAGTGAAACGTTGATCTATGTACGTACTGTAATGTTTTTTTGAATTCATTTGTTCATCTACCCAAAAAATTGCTTCAAAGCAACTGCATTTTTGGGACATTTTTGAGATTTTTTTTTGTGAAAAAGTGGATTGAAAATTCAATTTCCATTACAGCACGTACGTAGAATCAAACTTCCTCTAGAAGCCTGTCCTTGTTTGAAATCGATAAGACGAACCGGTTTTTGAGTTATCAATTGACTCTTTTATCCTGAAAAGCGTCCCAAACGTGATCTTGCTCATGGCCTCTCAATGATATATTTTCATATAATTACGAATTGATGGTGTCACTCAATGAGAACAAGAAGTATTTTCTCCTTTACTATACAAGTAATTCAATTCCCAGATGCACATTTCGATAACCAAGTTATCATCATCAGTGAGTATTACTAAACTATCAGACTCATAGTTCCAGATAATTGCCAAAATTTGATGTCGTTGATCAGCGGTGGCGTAGCGGAGTTATTGTTTCCTCCAGTATATTTATTTAATCACCCTGTATGACAGTTTTCGAAATAAAAATTATTTTACATTTCGAAAAACATAACCCCCTCGAAAATTGTAGATATTTTTGGATATAGATGAAACTTTGAAGCTTTCTGCTTCATAACCAAATTCCACCAATCACATATATGTCCGCACAAAAATGTGAAGGAAAGTCTATTATTTCAAAAGAGTCACCTTTCGTTTCTTTATTGGATGGGGTAGATTGAATGAACTCATCATCAAAATCTACAAGTGCTAAGCAGCGTTCACTTGCCATATAATTTTATGAAGTGTCGGAAGGTGAAAACATTCTGTATATAAATTTTTACAAAAACGTTTTGAGATGAAAATGGTTCTGCCGAAAAAGTTCAGCCGAACCTTTGCCAGTGAATTTGTATTCTGAATATTATTTATGTTGGTGTAAGTATATATTTTTTGGTGGAAAAATCTATATATTTCTATTGTTCTCGTATTGGTAATTTCAATTCAGTTCTGGAAAACTATTTCAGCTGTTTAATAACAACACTTGATTCAGCGAATTTCACTCTAGATTTCTTCGAAAGAGTTTATTCATAGTTCAGAATACAGATTTATAGTCTAAATATAAAACAAGACTGATTTATTCACCATCATGATACATTTTACCTGTGAAGCAGACTGAGTTGAACGATATGTTTCAGAAACAATTTGACTTTCTTAAATTATCGTTAGTTTTTTTCCAAAGCTAGCATTGAAATCTGGAATATGATTTCCTTAACATTCACCAATGTTTCGTTGATGGTTATTTATCGAACAAGTGTATTAACAAGGGCGATTAACAATCGAGATAATTTAACGTTTATGTTTGAGATTGTTAATTGCTATTTTAATTCACGAGTTTATTACAAAACTTTTCCGTCGATCGTAGTTTTCAAAAATAGAGATGACTTTCAATGTTTATTTATTTAACGATACGATAAAAAACAATCACTATTTTCCATTTATATTAACTCTAATCAAAGATAGTTTAATTTGCTTTAGTGGTAATTTTATTTTATTTTTTCAAATTGAAAAAAAATTGCTCTACTGTGGGTTTTGAACTCTCGACCTCAGTGTTACCAATCCGGCTGTCAGGCGAACCTTACCATTACGCCACGTGACACGTAACTATATATGATTTCGACCAATATAAAATGTATGTTGGGTTGCATATAATCAAATTGTTTATTAATAGAAAATCATGCATTAACAGGGGTCATTAATCAACGATTTTGAGTGCGTTAAAATACATCATAAATGAATGATCGACGGAAATGGTTATTTAACGAACAAGTGTATCAGTAAAAAAGATAACTTAACGTGTGAGTGGAGCCAGTTATTAACTATTTTATCTCAGGAATGGTAACACCCTGTATACATCGGCTCGAGCGAGCCCAATCGATGTTGCTTTCTTGGTGTTGTCTTAGTTTTACAAATACGCATTGTATGTATACAATTTCAATTTACTGCGGTCCAAATGAGCCGCATAATCCGTCGTGAACGAAATTGCGTTTATATTTAACTAACAAGATCGCAGACACCATTACCCTATTTTAAGACTTGATTAACTGTTCGGTGAGGTTTTATTTCAAGTTTAACATTGTTGTAATTACATCATCGTCATGTGATTCCGCATAGGAAGTAATAATAAACCATGAAACTGCTTGATTCCCGGATTTTTCAGGACTGGTTTATTGCCAATGAAAAGGAGGAGATTGCTCGGAACACGTTTCCTTGCGTGTCAATGAGAAGGAGTTAGTTTTTATGCAAATACCACTACACTTTTGGACACAAATCAGGAATAATTTCATTTCGAATCCCTCAGAAAATATTGTTGTTATTGCATTCGTTATTTTCAATCCCAGTCGATTGGGGAAAAATAATCCATCTGGCAAAATTCAGGCACTTTCATTGAAAAAACAAATATTTTCTTGAATCTGAGAAAGAAGAAGTTCCAATAGATTTGGCACTTCTCGATCTTCAAATTGGACTCAATATATCCTGGAGCATAAGGCAACACCAGTGTTCTGTCTATACATTACAAGTGCAAAGAGCTGGGAGTAGGTAGTAGGTCTCAGGTGCCCTACGATCCGCATTTAGACGCATATAAGGAGAACGTACTGAAACAAAATCAAGTAATGAAAATCCTTTACTCTGTAATTCACCATTAACTTGAATCAACCTTTTACAAAAATTCATAACCAATTTTATTACACTCTATGTTTATACGTCTTTCATTATAAACTTCACATTGATGTTTTCCGTTATTTTCTTATAAACTCATACTGTAAGCACCTTTTCATGATATATTCACATCAGCTATACTTTATGTTTCATAGCAACTGAAGATGAACTGAACTTGTTCCGAAAGCTCTCACAAAAGTAAAGAGAGTTTAATCAAAACATAGCTGAAACCCCACAAAATATCTAAACGGAAACGACTCGTGTTTGGATCAAGTTTTGAATCTACATGAAATTTTGCTGATTCATCTATGACGGCGTTTTTCTTAAGAGGGCATGAGCGCGATCACATTTATGACGCTTTTTAGGGTGAAAGAGTAAATTGATAACTCAAAAACGGTTCGTTTTATCGATTTCAAACAAGTACAGACTTCTAGAAAACGTTTGATTCTAGGTATGTGCTGTAATGAAAAATGAATTTTCAATCTACTTTTTCACAAAAAATCTCAAGAATGTCCCAAAAATGCAGTTACTTTGAAGCAATTTTTTGTGTAGATAAGAAAATAATTTTGAAAAAACATTACAGCACGTACATAAATCAACATTTTACCTTTCATTTGATACCAAATTCTTTTCGAGTGGGCAAATATTGCTTCAAATTTTAATGGAAGAGAAATACCAATGCAGCTACCTCGATTATATATGAAAAGCATCGTGAGGTGTTGCCGCAGATATAGGAACATATAATTAAACGTCCTCTAGACTCCTGTCCTTGTTTGAAATTGATAACATGAACCGTTTTTGAGTTATCGACTCTTTTACCCTAAAAAACGTCCGAAATGTGATCGCGCTCATGACCTCTTAAAAAACGGAATTTTACATAAAACAATAATATTACGAATTGATAGTCTGACAGACGTACATACTTGGCGAAGGATAGATGCTGAGCAAGAATAATCAAAACCTCTGAAGCCGATAGAATTAGTCTTTCCTGGTTTGTGGGGGGTTGGTTTGTTGCAATTATTATGAACTGTCACTGCAGGTAAAACTGCAAAACGAGCAAAGCTCGGTCACACAGGTACTAATAAATGATATCAGATCTGGGTGTAGCTTTTCTAAAGTTCAATATGAGTGATTATTCTAGCATTAACCGGAGGGTTGAAATAATTATTGATGGCTAGGATGTAAGTATCGAATGAGGTTTTATTGTATTCGTTATCATACAAAAGCGAGGTCGTAGGTAACATATAGGAAATATTTCATTATTAATATATATCTATTTTCATAATGGGTTCATTCATGATATTGATATAACTAATAAATAACAGCCAATAATAGGACTGGAATAAAATTGAATGTTAACGTTGGATTGTTGGACAAAAACCCAATATTTCACCATTTTAATGTAATCAATAATTTTAATTAGCGGTTTTAGATTTGGTTTTGTCACTCATAAAATTAATTGAATAATATTGGATGTTCGACCACATACATATATCTGTCATTAAAAGTGTTGAATTGAATATCGATCGCAAAAAATAATGAAAACTGCAATATTCAGTTCCAAAAGCTCAGAAAACATTAGGAGAATGAAATATGAACTATATGTTCAAGACTGAGGATATAAACTTGCTTAAACAAATGGAAGATCGTGATATAAAATGACTGGTTCTACCGGGGGATATACTACTAGTGCTCACAATACTACCGATAGTAATTCTGTCAAAAATCAATGAGATCGAATCGCTTTGTAACACCACGAGACAGCTAGGACGAGTGAGTAACTTCAAAGCAATTTTGTTTTGAAGGTTGTAGACGATGTAGTGACTTGATTACTTGTGCTTCGGACTTCCATCGTCTTAATGGTTGGAAGATTTCTACTTCTTTCAATTTTTCACTACGTTTCAATTGCTTGAATCTGCAATCGTCTTCAGGTGAATACTGACAAATTTTGAATCTACACGATGTTTTATAGGTCTGCCGGTAATTACGTTGTAAATTACGCGCGGTCTTGTGGCGCGCGTGTTTTCGCGCTAATTCTACCTCCAAAGCGGTTCATTAGCGGCCTCCATACGTTTTTGATTTCCACGCTCGGTTGACTGAAAGCACCATTAACCTCGATATAAGTGGTTTCAATAAATTTGCGTTTAAACCAGTGTTCTTCTCTATGGAGAACATTAGCCTCGTCCCAACGAATTCGATGGTGCTCTGTCCACGCGTGGTCGGCTATTCCCGATTTAGATGTTTCCCCCCGTTGAGTCCACTTTTTGTGTTCAGCTATTCTTACAGATAATGGCCGCTTGGTCTCTCCGATATAGGAATCTCCACATTCACATGGGACCTCGTAAATACAGTTTTTGCTGGATTCTGTTTCGTTCTCTGGTTTCGTTTTGGTGAGGAAACTTCGTAAAATGCTGCCGGATTGAAAGCAACTCTTGATATTGTATTTGTTTCCGATCCTTTGAATCTTCTCGGAGATACCCCTAATGTAGGGAAGGACAGGAATGGGGTTTTGTGATCGTTCTTCGACCGTCTTGGTCCTTTTGAGTTGTTTCTGAATTTCCTCTATGAGTTTCTCGGGGTATCCGTTTTGGCGTAGGTCTTTCTTAGAGAGGCAGAATACAAACCAAAACTGTGGCTAAGATACGTGGACGACACATTCATCATATGGAGCCACGGAGATGAACACCTTGAGAATTTCTTCTCAAGAATAAATAACATCAGGAATTCAATCAAGTTCACAATGGAAAAGGAAACTAACAGTACCTTGCCTTTCCTCGATGTGAAAGCTGAAAGAAAAGACACTGGTATCCTCACCTCTCTTTACAGAAAAAAAAACACACACTGGACAGTACCTCAACTATGGCTCCAATCACCCGAATTCCACGAAGAGGGGCATTGTAAGAACGTTGATGGAGAGAGCAATGTGTATTTGCAGCAAGTCTCTGGATGCGGAAATAAACCACATAAAGAAAGACCTACGCCAAAACGGATACCCCGAGAAACTCAAGTCAAGATAGTTTCACAATCGCGAATTTTTCAATAGTTATAATTAATAAATTATAAAGATGATGTCTGTCAGCCTGACATTTATATCATACTAGGTATGTTTTTAGTAATGGTTGACCATGACGGAGTGGTCTTACCGTATTGAAAAAAAGGAACTGCGTACTATCGCCGACACACCGTTTTTATTGGTCCATGTGTCGCATGGGATGGGAGTTTCATACCATGAGTGAAATTATCACGTTACGATTCAATCCTGGACTTACTTGGAACTCTGTCGAATGAATTCTTGTTTGTTTTTGATAAAACAAATGAAACCGAGTATGGATTATATCGAATTTAGTGTCAAAATACTATTGATTTGATAGATGCATGTTTTCAGAATGAATATTTTATGGTATTTTTATCAGAGGGCTCATGGGAACAATTCAAAACCCTTTCAACTCTTGAAAATGTCACCAAAAACATCAATTAATATCTAGGCTGCTGGTATATTTTTGGTATTATTCCCGTTCTTGTCCAGTGGAATAGTTATTATAATTTATTCAGGAGCTTTGCTGGCCCATAACATGCTCTATAATCAATAATCCTACAAAGAAAATAGTCATGATATGCATGAATTGTTATCTGGCGCAAACTATTGGTTGAATGAATAATCGAGAAGTGGAAACACTAACAAAGAAAATTGATGGAGTTGAATTGACATTGCATCATTCTTTTATTTCAGAGAACAAGAAGTTCGAAAATTTCTCCTATTTTTTTAAAATTTTATATATACAGATCTTTACGAAAGCGTCTGAAGGCCACATAGAACTTTTTCCGACTTCGATCACGGAATTTCCGACTTTGAAGCCGGAATTTTATTTTTTCGATTTCAAAGTTGCAAATTCTTACTTAAAAGTCGGAATTTCCGACTAAAAATTCGGAATTTTGTTTTTCCTACTTCGAACTCGGAAATTTCGACTTTAAATTTGGAAATTCCGACTTGGAAATCAAAATTTAATTTTTCAGACCTCAAAGTCGGAATTTCCGATATTTCAGTTATTTTGTTTCATTCAAGTCACACATTGTTGAGTCTTCTTCAGTGTAACGAAAGTAATTTTTGTTTACTCAGTATGAACAATCCAATTGAACAATAGTTGTTGCCGACCGATGTTTCACACTTTTCACTCCCATATACACCTACAACGTAAGCTTATTATGGCAAAAATTTGCCAGAAAACAATTGCTCTCCTGGCTAATACCACGACGGGTATTGCATTATATCTAACAGATACTCGTACGATGTTCCTCATTGCAGAGGTCACAATTACACGTGCTCCATGTAACCTGATAGATATAATGCAATACCCTTCGTGGTATTAGCCATGGGAGTAGTTGTTTTCTGACAGGTATTCGAAAAGGGAAATTCCGATTTTGAAGTCGGAATTTCTGAGTTTAAAAAGGGAATTTCTGACTTTCAAGTCGGAAAACTAATATTCTTACTTTGAAGTCGGAATTTCCGAGTTGGCCGAACGACGCGTTAGCGGAGTTTGGCCAGAAATCGCGTGCGGAAAAGGCACTTTACGCTCGTGTTAGGTACACTATTTTTTCTACTAGTGGAAAAAACACCCAAAAGTTAACATAAAGAACATTTATTATTAAATACTTATTAACCTTCACAACCATACTTGGTAGGCTTTCCATTTTAAACTTCTGCGACGCAATATTTAAATGTCAGTTTAATCCGCAAAAACTAAACAAATCTACTTTTCCGCACTAAAATGTTTTTTCCGCCCTAAAAAGAGTGCGGGAAATACTTTTCCGCACTAGTGCGGAAAAGTGACTGTTTCAAAAATAAAATGAGTGCGGAAAAGACTTTTCCGGACGCTAGTAGAAAAAATTAAATTCCCAAAGAAATAGAGAATGAAAAAAAAAAAACACAAACAGGACCTTTTTTTAAACAAACCTAACATTAAGACACGATTTTATATTTTCATTACTTTTCTGACGGGTATTAGTGGCATTACTTGGGGGGTAATACTCGGGAATTACTTGGGTATTAATCGGGAATAACTGGGTATTAGAGGCATTACTTACGATTTTTGGGTATTAGTGTACACAATTTCTTCGGCGGTTTCCCCCTTGTAAAATCATTATTTTGAACAACTGTGACAATTTCGAGGTCTATTATAACAATCATCTCAACAATAACAGATGCAACAAATGAAAATATTTTCTCTGCAACCGCCACTCGAATGCACATCGAGATCTTTCAGAAGAAATAATTCCCTTTCGACGTGCAAACCGTAATGAATCCCGGAATAATCCGTTTTCCAGGACTCGCGAGTTTCTGTCTAGCTATAGTTAAGCCTCCGAGCACTAGCATAACGATGACTTTAATTCCTCATTTCAGTCTGATATTGCAAAGGTATCTGATTATAAAGTCTCACGAGGGTTCATTAACGCACGTCGGGTAGACCGAGATGTTACGGTTGGACGAAGAAATAGTCGGGTGGCAGATGTGTTGAGGTGACTCGTTTTCTGTGGTTGGTTCCTCAGTAAAACAAAACTTCGATCAAAAGAGAGCTTTCAGTGAAATTAGTCAAAAGCATTACTTTCGTTTTTTGTTCGAAAATATTAATAGAATATTCATAAAATCTGTTGTGGAATCATCTGCGGCTGAAAGACATGAATACCTCCCAAGAGGTTATCTTGAACGATGGAAAATAGCGACTAAAGTTTGTCTTTCAGCCGCAGATGATTCCTCAACAGATTTTATGAATATTCTAATCGAACGATGGAAAATAGCGACTAAAGTTTGTCTTTTAGCCGCAGATGATTCCACAACAGATTTCATGAATATCCTATTCATAATTTCGAACAAAAAACAAAATGCAATGCCCATGACAGGTCTATGTCAAAAAATAACTTTCAAAGTGTCACCGCAGGAGAAATATTTTCATCAATTTCCATCCCTGATGTGTATAATTGCTTCTGAAAAGCCTGTTTTTCCAATCATATCAATCTCCCTGAAGAGCTTGGCAAAGCGAAATAGATTTTCGTCGACCGAAATGTATTGTTGATTAAATGCGAGAGAAGCGAACTTTGCTTCAATGAAATGAACGATTTCTGTGAGTGATATTTTTCAATGACATTCTCCCTACCTAATTTATTTAATGATTTTTTCAATGAAAACTGGAGAAATTTTAAAAAAATCCACCAACTGAATGAAAATGCGAATTTTTACTTTCAGATTTTTCTTTTCTTTTTAGTAAGAGTCTTTTCAAAATATTTATAAGATGTAGTTCAATGTCCAATGTGGTTTTTCAGGGGAAGTAGTTGTTTTCTGTTAGATAATACAAATAAATCACATTTTTCATTTTTTAATATTCATGGAGGATGTTCTCCTTTTCAACATCACTTTCGTTTTCATGACACTCTTTTGATGAGTTTTTGTTTTATTTATTTATTTATTGAATTAAAGAGGAATAATAATAATAATAATAATAACGTATATTGAAGAAAGATCACAAAGAATGTTTCCTATGTTAAAATAAAACGTTGAAATATTCGCGAGTGTCTAGGACTTAACAGAGAAGTACTAAGACACTGTGTGCGAAAAGGTATAAATGACTATACAATATCAATAAGAGAAACAGATAAAGTTATAATACTTCACATACACACATAAGTACAGTCACACATATACAAATATAAACATATAGAGATTTACCTATCTAATGAAGATGGAACTTAGGAATCTAATATAAAACAGGATGTGTAAAGTATAGAGTCTAATTTTGAAATAGTAGGGTATTTTTTTTTCTTTTTTTGTTTCTTCCTTTTTTCCCTTTTTTCAGTTATTTTTAGCGTCTACAAGTTTTTCTATTTTAGTTTTATTTTCAGATACGAATTTTTTCAGAAGTTTTTAAATTTTTGTGGGAAATTTATATTTATGATTTCGTTTGCATAAAGAGCACATCCTACGGTGATACAAAGTGAAATAAGGTATTTTTACAATTTATATTACACTGGTCGTTAGAGAACATAAGATACATTGCGGCTTTTAGCTGTCCCCCCCCCCGTTAACTTTTGAACGGTTTGACGTAGAAACATGAAAAAAACTGTTTTGATTGTTTTACCAATGCTACTTTTCGGAATAAAAAAAAACTGGTGATTGCCCGACAGGGGGGGTGGGAGGACACATCAACTCAAAATTATACAGAATACCTTCCAATAACATATTATTTTCATTAGTCAAATTGTAAATGAAAAATCTGAAAAAAATCAGAGATCATCTATGTGGTTTCTGCACTTATCAGAAAAAAATATTTTGAAAAAATCTCCTCAAATGTGAATTTTAGGATATTGTAAAACCAAACTTGACAGATTTCCCATATATAAGAAATTGAATATGTTGCGATTTCATTTTGTGATGAAAAAAATTAAATATCCACATTAATCGTCGTTCTTTTCTCTGAGAATTCAATCTCCCATGTTTTATTGCTAGTTTTCCGAATAAGCCGAGAAATTCACATCAAAGAATTAATGAGTAGGACGTCAAATTGCTTTCCATGCGGTGTTGCCGATTTTCTCACCACGGCTCGGGAGATTAAGTCGGCTGTGGTAGGACTGTTACCCTGCAACTGGTGGCTAGTTGAGAACAGTTATGGCGGATGCAGACTTTTTTTGAGTTCATTCGCAATAGTTCGCCAAGCAAAAAAAAGATATACGTGGATATGAGAAGAGAAAGCACGACGAAAATGAGATAAAGGAAAAAGCAGAGAGAAAGAGAAGGACGAAAGGGGTATCTGATGTATTTACATGACAATCGACAACGATTATGAGAACAGAACTGGAATTCTAAGTGTCGAAAATTTTTCTTCAGCACAGTGCAGAAATGAAGAAAAATTAACGCTGTAACCTCAAAAAAAAATTTAAATATATGCCGCCTGACTAAAAGTTACTTCGGTGAATTGAGTCGCTGATGAACAGAAGTTCTCACACAAACTATTCATGTCATCAAGCTCCGGGACGAGAAGATACTGCCCTCAAAGAATTTGTGTTTATCTTTGCTAAGATGCTGAAATTAAATTGAATGAATTTATGTTATTCGTGCAGAAATGGAGGATTTATACTGATGAGAATGTTATCATTCCTGCTAATGTTTAGAAGCCGATGAGAAAGCCTAACGTGGTTTTCGTCTCATCAGGTTAGAGTGGGTTTCAACTTCTGTGGGCGGTACACGAAATATATCCTCAGATTGCTGGTAGAGATTAGAGGATGAACTTGATCTAGTTGTCTGAGATGCCGGATAATTGCTTTCTGAGCAAGAGGAGAATAGGTTTGTTTCATAGGGGAAGGGTTGTGTCATTGAATACTCGTGTCTAAAAAAAAATTATAATAACATAATATAAAATTATCACACTAGCATTTGATTGAAGTAATTTAATTTCCGGATTGTCATTAAATTATTCTACAAATAGGTAAAAAATCTAGTCAATCGGTGATTTTGATGTTTCGGAAGATTTTTTCATCACTAGTATTCGAGATATGTGCTGTTGAAGTTGAAGTGGCCATTTTTATTTGATTATATTTTACGCAATCACAAGATTCTTGTGATCATTACTCATTTTATCGAAAACATTATTCTTATTCTTGAATAAGACCAGTGTTTCAATTATTCCAACAAAAATAATAGTTTGAAAAAACTAAAGAACACGCTTTACTTCTATTATGGATTAAAAGGTGAAAAATAATTGCCAATTCAATTACTGATATGTAAAACAAGCGTGGGTGCTTTCGATCTATACTCTTATATTTTTTAGTTTAATTCAACAACACTTGAGCGTTCAGCTCAAGAATACTTTTTCAAGCACCCCAAGCTTTTTTTAAAATTTGAGTCGTTAAATTGACAATTATTTTTTACTTTTTAGTCCATGTTAGAAGTAAAGCGTGTTCTTTAGTTTTTTTAATTTATTTATTCTTTTATGACTGAAAAATCGAAATCTCCGACCTCGAAAACTATATCAATCTAATCGACCATAATCATAAAACTCGTACACCATCTTGGGCCGCCATCTTGAATAAATACATTTTGACAACAAATTCATAATATTTGACCCCGAAAACCCTCACACACTAATTTTGAATCGAATCAGACCATAATGACAAATATCGTCCACCATCTTGGAGCCGCCATCTTTGATATTTGAATTTTGAGGATAAATTCGAAATATATGACCTAAAAACCCCCACATACCAATTTTGAATCGAATCTGACCATAATCACAATACTCGTCCATCATCTTGGGCCGCCATCTTGAATTCATAAATTTTTACGAAAAATTCATAATCTCTGACCCCGAAAACCCTCACACACTAATTTTGAATCGAATCAGACCATAATGACAAATATCGTCCGCCATCGTGGAGCCGCCTTCTTTGATAAATGAATTCAGTCACTACCAACCACGTGCCAATTTCATTTCATTCATTCTTCTTCTTCTGTTCATCAATTCATTTCCTGTTGAATCCCAACATGGTCGACACGACTTGTAGGGAGATAAATAAGTTTATTGACGTATTTTAAATTATCATGATATTTTAAATCAAAGTTTGAAATCAATTTTTATATCAATTTTTATGGGACATGTTAATTCATAAATCACTGCGAATGAAAGGGATTATAAACTTCACTTTCGTAAGTAGTACATGTGCTTCTTAAAAAGTTTTTTACTGTTAGATTGAAATTCATTGTAGAGTTCCTGATGAAGACCAATAAGGACTCGAAAGCTTGAACAGAAACAAGAGTTCCACCCCCTTGTTGACTGCATACCCAAAATTGAAAGGATTCTTCTATATATCTATCTATCTGTCTGACTGGAAATATATTGTCACAAACCTGATAATCGATGAAAACATTATTTTCAAAAACTACCAAATATTACAGAAAAATATCCAGAATTATTCGTTCTTGTTTTCGCTCTTACTTTCGAATTCAATTTTTTTGTGATCCAGAATTTCGTGGATGTTTTTGGAACTTAGTTTTCACTATATTGTAACAAACCTGTTACAACACTCAAATCAAAAAAATGTATTAGGTACTCCACCAGCGAGAGTTCTGAAATATGTCGGATTCGCCTCAACTATAGTCTAGTTCCCAAATTGTAGATAGTGACTCATCGTACATTTTCAGGTTTTAACGGGATTTGAAAGTGCGGGGGGATTGATTTAAAACCTAAGTACCTAACCGATTTCTGTTAGGTACTATTTATTTAGATTAGCACTAGGCGTACCAACCAGGATCCTTGATGAAAACGATACACCTTTTAAGGCTCTCCTTCATACCCTAATTAGATTGATTCAATACCGAAAGTAAATTTTCAGCGAACGAAAAATATTATGAAAGGATTAAAATGTGATACCTCCCAAGGAGCAGAAGTGAAAAAAAGAAATTCCCTTCGGATATTATTCTTCTCGAATGCTAATATTGGAGTTCGAGCTGAAGTTTTCAATTGAGAACACTTGTGATGTTTTGTCCTTGAGTCGAGTCTCATTATACATTTCCAATTCTCTTTGAGTTTGAATGAAAAAAGTTTCGACTGAAACCTGAAGTGAAGTTTGAAATATTCGACTTATTATTTTTTTAAATGCTTTCGACTTTTCTCTATTCGAAGTTTTAAATTCCAGAAAAACTGGCTCGTTGAAAGCTGATAAAGTCGAGAACTTTGCTTAATTGAATCGAAATTCACCGTTAGAAAATTTAGCGGGATATTTCAACAAAATTAATGTTTGAAGTGATTTTAATGAAAGATGGTGAAATATTTTTTAGGAATTTCGAAATAACTCGAAAAGATTATTTCACTTGAATCATGCTGTCATCATACGATTATGTCATGATTATATCATCTGTGGCTGCAAAACACGAAAAAATGAGTTCATTGATCTATCCAACAATAAACAATTAAAAACAAATATTCAACGCAATATTTAGGTTAAAATAGTTTCTGGTGAGAACAAAATCAGTCAAATAATAGAATTATATTCGAAATCACCCAATTACGCTCCACACAAATCGCCATTCATAATAAATCGGTTTGGTTTAAAGAGATATCAGAAAGGAACATATTATTTAACAATAAGCAAAGGCAGCAGGACCTGACGGAATTTTCCCAGCAATGGTACAGAAGGGCCTGGAATACCTCGCCCCAATACTGGGGAAGATTTTCCGGGTCAGCTTAGCGCTGGGGTATGTCCCAAAGGTTTGGAAGTCAGCAAGAGTAGTCTTCATCCCCAAAGCGGGGAAAGAAAACTACACAGTAGCAAAGTCCTTCAGACCAATAAGACTTACACCGTTTCCGCTTAAAACGCTGGAAAAGATGGTGGACAGGTTTCTGATGGAGGGGCCCCTAAGGGTGAGCCCCTTCCACACAAACCAACACGCATACAGAAAAGGGAGGTCGACAGAATCGGCCCTCCACACTGTAGTGTGAAGAATTGAAAGGACTTTAAGGTATAAAGAGGTAACGCTAGGAGTGTTTTTCGTTGTAGATGGTGCTTTAGATAAGGCGAAAACGACGACTTTACAGGAAGCGCTAATGGCCCGAGGAACACCTCACTCGATGATCAGCTGGATTGTATTATCACTAACGAGGAGGAGGGTTGAGTTATCCAGGGGGGACCTCAGACTGGGAGCCGAGGTGGGGGGGGGGGCTGTCCTCAGGGCAGCTACCTCTCTTCCCACCTATGGTGCTTGATCATGGACGAACTCTTGAGTAAACTTACACACGAAGGTTTCGAGGCACAAGCATACGCGGATGACGGAGTTATCCTAGTCAGCGGACGATTCATCGGTGTCGTCTGCGACCGTATGCAGGCTGCATGTAGGATCGAAAGATGGTGCGGGGAAGCAGGGCTCTCTGTAAATCCGACAAAAACAGAGATGGTCCTGTTCACCAAACGCAGGAAAAAAGATGTGTTCAGACCACCCACCATGTTTGGCCGAGAGCTGCAATTGGCTCAGCAGGTCAAATACCTGGGGGTGGTTCTGGACTCCAAACTTTCATGGAGGCCGCATGTCGATAGGGTTATTCAAAAGTCGGTAGCCATCTTATGGCAACTGAGGAGAGTTGTAGGGAAAAATTGGGGAACCAATCCAGAGATTATGCGCTGGCTATACACGTCGGTCGTAAGACCAAAGATCCAATACGGGTCAGCTGTATGGTGGCCAGGCGCACAGAGTGGCACAATAGGTCGAAAGCTCAGTAAGGTCCAGAGGTTGGCCTGTTTATTAATAACGGGTGCAATGAGAACAGCCCCAACTGCGGCATTGGAGGTACTGTTGAGGCTACCACCCCTTCCGGTTGGAATCAAGAAGGAGGCAATGGCAGCTCATTTAAGGATTCGAGACTCGGAGGTCTGGGTAAACGAAGGAGAGATGATAGGACATGCGGAAATCGCAAAGTGGGCGGAGCAGGAAATTCCTATTTCCGTCCTCAGAGTGAAAAGCGCACAAGACAGACTGCGATGGAATAGGAAGTTTGCGCTTACTATTCCGAGCAGAGAACAATGGAAAGGAAACACAATGGAGCTTCGTCCAGGAGGCCTATAGTATGTTACACGGACGGTTCGCGTCTGACTGACAAACAGGCTTCTGGCGCAGGCATCTACCTGGAAGGAAGAGATACGAGAAAGCTACGCTCTAGGAAGATAAACAACAGTTTTCGAAGCCGAGGTGTACGTCATTCTAACCGTAGCTACGAGGCAAGAGGTGAAAGAAGGGCCCGAACAGAAAATTTATATCTGTTCGGATAATCAGGCAGCGCACAAAGCTATCTGTCACCCTAGACCAAGCTCAGTTTTGGTACAGGAATGTGAAGATGCTCTTGAGAAATTAGCGGAAACAAAGGAAGTCGAGTTGGTATGGGTCCCTGGTCACAGGGGGGTGCCGGGAAACGAGGTGGCAGATGAGCTTGCCAGAACCGGTTCTGCTGCGCCGTTCTGTGGACCCGAGCCAGTACTAGGCCTAGATGAATGGGTGGAAAGAGAACTAAACGAATCTTGGAGGAATACCGCCGGCTGCAGGCAGTCAAAAGACTTTGTGGCCGGCTCTAGCAAGTCAAGGATGACGTGGCTTTTAGGCAGAGATCGCCAAACACTACGCCTCCTTGTAGGAATACTAACAGGCCATAACAAACTAGGTAGACACCTGTCACTAATGGGTATAAAAGACAATCCCACTTGCCATATGTGCGAAGAAGACGAAGAAACTTCGTCTCACTTCCTTGGCGAGTGTGAGGCGTACGGGAGGCTAAGATTCGAAATCTTCGGAGTCGAAAAACTCCAACAAGAGGAACTCATCGAACTAGAGTGGACGGACATACTGACCTTCACTAGAAGGTCACAAAGGTTCGGAAAGGAAGACTAGAAGAGGCAATGTAGTTATGTGGAGAACAGGGGATGGCAAAAAGCCTACTTGCCTGGCTGCAGCAGCGGCCTCCCCATGATTACTACTACTACTACTACTAACAATGAGCATATCAAGTTAGAAACTAGATGTCCTGCCATACTAGGATGCCCACTGCAATTTTCCTATACACTATAGGAATATATTTGGTTCGAAAAACCATCAGAAAACGACTACTTTCCTGGCTAATACCACGACGAACGTTGAATTACATCCAATGATTTGCCGTGCACCAATTCCGACTGGAAATTTTTCCATAGTCGAACCGAAATTGATCATTGAGATTCAACTCGCCGCTAGAACAATTTTCCCAGGAATTTAATCCGGTCTCCATTCGATTCCGTCGTATAATTCAAACTCATAACACGTCAGATGGATATATTTAACTTCGGGTCCGCGCGCGCCAATCCTGAATGGAGGGCTGGCAGACACCGCAATTATTAGGTTTGAATATAATATCCGGCGACAAACATTCAAATTTTTCCTAATCAGATTTCGAGCTCGAATTTCCTTCCCAATCCGGTGTGCAGTGCGAGGATGATGTGCCGGAGTTTTGAAAGGGTGAGTGGGGGAGAGTTTGTATGATTTGGTGCTAGAATGTTGCAAACTGTAGGTCTTATATCTTATCAGACATATCTTAGTAGAAAGAAACTGAAGGAGAAACGTTTGAAACAAAATGAAACACATCGTCTAGAGAGAAGTAAACTCTTAACTGGGTAAAGCTTTTGAAATCCACCTAAACATGAATAGAAAAAAAACCATCTATCCCGGATTAGCAAATGGCTTTGAGAAATATTTTCCAAGTGTCATTGAGAAGAAAATGGTAGATGTTGAAACTTTCGTTGTTTATGGTCCTTATTCTCTGTAATTCATTTACGATTAAGGAAGGATATTATGATCATGTTCATGTTAGATTATGTTTCTCTCTTAGAGATCCAACACAATGCCGAGGCAATTTCTGAGATCATAATGCTGAGGATGCAAACATATTTACCTAAAACCCTGGTTGAAGCAAAAAACATCTGCAAGGACACAATCGAATCTTCTAAAGAGGCTCCGAACGCCAAGATACGATCAAATCTCTTTGAGTGTCCTAACGGGTCCTGCTCCTTTTGGTCATTTGCCAAAGCTGTTGGAAGAAATTTTACTTCCAGCGCCTCCCCTAACAAAGGAAGATGGAGCACTAGCAACAAACGCTCAGAAGAAAGCCAATATCTTTGCAAACATGTTTGCTGCGAATTCTACGCTGGATTCATCGGAAAAACAACCCCAAAACATCATTTCCATTGACAGTCATATGCCTGAAATTATCTTTCGCCAGCGAACCATCAGACGCATTTTGCTGGGTCTTCACACCAACAAAGCTAGTGGATCTGACGAAATTCCTCCGATCGTTCTCAAAAAATGTGCTCCCGAACCAACACCAGTTTTCTGCAAGTTATTTAACCTCTCTTATAATTTGGGAGTATTTCCGACCAACTGGAAAATTGCAAGGGTACAACCAGTCCCTAAAAAAGAGAAAAAGAACCTACTCAGTAACTACAGACCTATCGCACTATATAGGTCAAGGAGAAAGCTAACAATATCAAGCTCATAAAATATCTAGAACGCTCAGGAATTATCAATGATCGACAATATTGTTTCTGGCACCAGAGATCAACCAGTAACCTGCTTGCTTATGTTTCACATATTTGGCAGCAATCTATCGAAAAATATGGTGTAACTCTGGCAGTTGAATTAGATATCTCCAAAGCATTTCCGAGGACTCTTTTGCATATAAAGATGTTAGTCTTGGAACGAAAATATCAATTTGTGGCAACAATGCAGGACAGTCCATTGAATAATTTCCAGGCATATAGGATTCCAACGTGTCTCTAACTATAATTACTCCCTCTTGGAGGATAAATCCCATTGATTTTAAAGCTTAGGAATTTTAAGAATTTCTTTTGAACTTCATCGTAAATGGAAAAGCATTGATCCCATACAATAGTTATTTTTGTACCAAGGACGAAAAACTGTCTATTAGAGTCGATCGAGGCTGCAAATTGATAGCTGAGGCGCAGCCGAGGCTAGCAAGCAGCCGACGTCAAAAAATTACCTACTACTTTCCAATTTTTCAATCAATAATCGACAATTTTTTCAGGTAAGTATTTTTCGTCCACAGACACTTTTAGTCCGCAACACTTTTTGTCCACAAACACTTTTCGTCCGCAAACGCTTTCTGTCCGCTGTGGTCACAATGATACGGCATAGTGACCACAGCGGACAAAAAGCGTTTGCGGATGGAAAGTGTTTGCGAACGAAAAGTACTTGCCTTCAAAACTAGTCGATTTTTGTCCGGAAATTAGTACGTAAAATGTCATTTTTTGTATATTCCAATACTTTCATTATTTCTGTCGCAGAAAATATCTGACTCTTACAAAGAGTTCATGTATCCTATATATTTATTCAAAACTGTAACGAATGATTCAAATTCAAAGCATGCAACGAAATAAGTATCGATAAAAGTCTGTGTTCCAATTCCAATTTTTTTTTTCAAGACGGTGAATCAGCCATTACTCAATCTTTGCTCCATCAATCAACGCCCGTCCTAAAGCGACACAGGGGTTCAATTTTCTTTTTATGAAATAGCGAAATATCCCTATCGAAAACGTTTCAAGTATTCTTCGCGCGTTCTTCTTCCTTCGACGAAGATAACGTTCCTTCATTTCCGATATCATTTCGGAAATTATTTATGACATTAGGCCAGTAGATATAGACAAATGATTCAAAATAATTCCAAAAGTTTTCAAACTTCGATACAAGACCGGGAAAGGTTTGAGAACAAACTATAAAATTTTGCCACCTTGCAACCTTGTCCGTAACATTGTCAAAATTGCAATAAACTTGAATTTGACTGTAAACTCATTGAAAAATTCCAAAAGTTCTGCATTGTCGTTAGATGACAAATAATGAACTTCCTATTTATCAGCCAATGTTTCGTTTTATTAGGTTAAAACTTATCAGGGCCTCAACTAGGATCATATACAGTGTGACCCATTTAAGATGGAAGCACCCTTATGAAACTTACATTTTTCAACCGATTGGAATGGTTTTTTTTTTCGTTAGGTAGACATTCAAAAAGTCTATTGGGACACCAAATTTCATGAATAAGTTTCCATTTTCAGGCCCAACTACCCTTAGTTTTCAACGTCAAAAATCTGAACAGATTACTAGCGATTTTTTTAGAAAAAAATCTGACTACACCACTGGATTCGCAACATTTTCAAATGGTCAATCAATAAGGAAGTTATAGGAGAATAAAGTTTGAGAATTATGCCGTTCAATCAACACACCACTGCTATTTCAAAACATTTATCAGAACTGTAACTACAGTACTGGATTCAGTAGATCCAAAAATATCTCTTACCAAAATTTCATCGAAATCTGTTGATAAATAGAACAAACAAAAAATAATGAGTTAAAATTACATTTTCCTGAAACTCCTTTTACATATTTTTCGAATTTTATTATCTTATGATTTCCTTATTTATGAACAGATTTTGATGAAATTCTGACCAATGATATTTCAAGACTTCCTGAATACTGTGGTGTATTCCGAATTTTGATAAACGTTCTGAAATTGAGCTGGTTGGTTGACTAAACGGCATATTCTACAAATTTCATTCGCCTATAACTTTTTTATTGATTGAACGCATTTCAACGTAATTAACAGATAAACTATTTGACTAGTAATTTTTTTAGATTTTTGACCTTGAAAAATAAGAAAAGTTAGCCCTAAAAATGGAAATTTATTCATGAAATTTGGTGTTCCAGTAGACTTTTTGAATGTCTACCTATAGAAAAAAAATATTTCCATCGGTTGAATAATGTAAGTTTTATAAGGGTGGATCGTGATTTAACAAAACTAATTTTTTGGGGCATTCAGTGTGATCACGCTATGGTTACCAGCACCAAAAAATTAGTTTTGTTAAATCGGGATCCATGCGTTGCACGGAAAACCTTATTGACATACAGGATATGTACTTACTGGATATTTAAATATAATCCTAGTTGAGACCCTGATGAAGTTTTATCTTAATAAAACGAAACGGTGGCTGATAAATTAGTAGTTGATTGTTTGTCCTCTAACGACAATTTCTTTATCACCTACAATACTGAAGGACACAAAACTTTTGCAATTATTTCGAGACCACCTTGATCAAAGAAAAGACACCGACTTAAAAAAAATATATGTTTCGGTCAACGTAAAATTTTGCCAATCTGTACTCTTCGGAATATTTTTCCAAAGTATTCGTCAAGTTTGCAGACTTTTTGAATTTTTTCTTGTGGCACTCAAATTGGTCGCAAACTTGATTCATGGTATGAAATTAATACCACTACAAGTTCACAGAACTTTTGGCATTTTTTCAACGAGTATACAGCAAAATTCGAGTTAACTGCAGTTTTTACAATGTTGCGAACTTCAGAACTGGTTGCAAACTGAGATTAGGTGCTTTGTTGCTGTACCATTCACTCGACCAAAATTTGAAAGCTTGGAGGGTTATTGTTAAATTTTCGATTTTCAAAGTTTATCTCTACTGGCCTATTATTTCTGTTATTTATTTATGACATTGCTCTTATCGAATTCAAAGCCGGACGGTTGGTTCTTTTTCCTTGAGTAAATACAAAACTGATATTTCCCGAAAACAAAAGATGGCTCAGGATGCCGTTGGGGTGATTTGTTGTTTCGGAGAATAAACGCTAGTGACCACTCGAACATGAATCTGGGATTCCAAGCTGCTCCCCAGGGAGAGATTCGCATCTCCAAATGTTTCCCCTCGGAAATATTCCTTTGGGGATTCCATGAGGCTTCACAAGTTTTTTCCATTGAAACATGTGAAATAAATATAGGTGATACAAAAAATTGATTATTGACTAAACATATTGTTGCAAGGCACTATAAAATATGTTATTACGTTAATGTTGTTTTCAACCTGAGTTTACGAAATAAAATAAAAAAATTCTTTATTTTTCGGTCAATCAAAAAAAATTGTGGAAATTTTAAATTTTGTTGGAAAATTCGGAAAATCTTGGAAACCGCTGTTCGAAATTACACAGTATCTTCCATCCAGCAGTTCCAGTATTATTATGGTTCTGCTTCGGTCAGCTGACGTTCGGCGGACAGCGGTTAAAATTTCGACAAATTCTCCCACACAATTCAAACTTTCCACAATTTTTTTTTCACGGGAGTGCAAGAGGTTAGATTACACCCTGTATAAATATTCGCATCTAAATTACTGGCGAGTAGTGTTGAAATTTCAATAATTTTAGAGTTCAATCCTTATGATTGTTGATTGAAATTTCTGTATTGCAATAAGTTGTAAAAGTTTGTTATCACAAGTAATACTACGATATTCTGAATATTCGCTATAATTCTGTAGGTTTGTTCTTCACGAACTTGTGTTGCTAAGCAATACCACGAGTCCGCTACTGCAAAACAATCGAGTGATTGACAAGAAACAGAATTTTGAGAATATTTAGACCAGAGTGGTATTTTGCTACAATTTATTACAGTCATAAACAATTTAAGTAAAAAATTAATATTTGGAACCTTTGGTGTGAATACAATTCAAGAAATGAAGCTACCCAAAACACTATAACTACGTCACTTTCATTCGATGCGCGTTTCGCTAACTTTGTGTGTTTGTGTTAAATTATATTCAACAATATTATAATGTTTGGTTGAAAAATTCCATTGGATTTGCACTGAAGCGACTCATTTTGTCAAATACGAAATCATTATTGATCAAACTGTCAAACTTTGGTATGTCATGGTTGCGTCAAAATAACGAAGCTGATATGTAGGTAATCAGAATTGAATGACAGCTTGTGTTTTCGCGATACTTCAAGTTGTATTTAGTTTGCGATTGGTCTGATGATGTAAGAATTTTGAGTTGAGTGAAATAGTCAAGGTAACACGTTCTGAGATAGTTATTCGGAAAATATCTAACCTCACAGTTTGTTGTGAAAATTTTGTTGATTCCTTTCTATTCATGGACGGTTGAAATTATGCCATACTTCATAACGCCGACCCCGTTTTGGGACTCGAGAAGTTCTTGCTCGAAAAATATTTACTACTGTATAGTTTTCAGACTTGTTTTTCACCCGGAGGTTTCGGGTACCTCAATTGTCATACCATATTTTTGTAGATTTGCTACGTATTTGCATCGTATTTCTGTGGTTTTATACCGTTCTACTACGAAGCCCACTGGTTTATTATGAATAGGAAAGCACCTTTTTGGAAAAGGGTTTTCAATATATTTTTTCGAGTCAGCGATTGATCCGAGAGTTACTTTTTTTGCCAATTGAAATTTTGCATAACTCCGTATTCGTTCCTCATTTATTGAATAGTCTTGCAACCATGTCTCAGTGAAAAATAACCGTGAGCAATTCAAAAATATTTTTCTTCATAATTCTGACCGTTCGATTGTTACTCTGTGTTATAATCAGGAATGATGGAGCTGGTAAGAATTTCATTATTATAGGTATTTGTAAACTTTTAATGAATCTGTATGATGCATTAGAATGGCTTTCTCGATCTGTTGTTTCCAATCAAACAATCAACGTCTTCTTCCTGAGGTGTTATTTGAAATAGCCTGTATATTTAAATTTTTTCCAATAATTCAAATTGAATGAATCACTAATAATTTTTCAATTTATCGAACGCTTCTGCCGATAGAATTTGAATTTATTCTTTTCAAAACTTTTATTTCAACGTTAACATTTTTGTTGCATAGGATTAGGACTTAAAAAAAGGCAAATATGCAGATTTACAAAAGCTTTCACATACATACAATACAACGCACTTTTATCCTAGAACGAAGCAATTTTTTGATGAATTTCAATTGCAGAAGCGGGTAAGCTAGAATAATATTTTACATTTTTTCATCAAAAATTAAATATCTCGTTCCTCCCGAATGAACGGGCGCAACGCGTCGTTTTCGAATTAATTTCCGGCGAGGTAGGCCATTGTTGAAAGTGTGATGGCGTCGTCATGTTTCATGGGTTAATTAATTACGGTTACTGCAGTAATTTTCGAACAGGTAAAAAGAACCTTCACTTAATTTCGCATACCCAGAATCTTTTATTCAAATTCCTGGCGAAATTCCGGTAACATTATTTTTCAGAAAAATATATTGTGAAATCAGATAGTTGCAGATAGTCATGAAACTATATTATCTTATATATATATATATATATATATATATATATATATATATATATATATATATATATAAATTTTGTGTAGCGATGTATGTTCGCGATAAACTCCGAAACTACTGAACCAATTTTTATCAAATTTTGTAAGCATTTGTAATTTGGTCGAACTTGGGAGATGGGTTAGTTTTTATCTCAATTATTGATCTCAATATTTGATATTGCAAATTGAATGTTTATTATACGACTTTACTATGTATTTATCAGTTAGTTTCTATAAAATCCTAATAGATGGCATTATGGCATCTAAGTTTTATAGATATCTGGTAGATGGCACCGTATTGCTATTTCTAGATTGCATTAAAAAAATTAGAAAAAAAATTATTCAATCTATTATAATTACTGAGCCACAGCAACGCGTGGCTGGATCAGCTATAAATATATAAAAAGAAAGTGTTAGTGGGTATGTCCAGCCTTATTTCTGTGACCACCTACTGCCATCCACTTGCGGTTGCAGTGGTAGAAGGCCCCACGTGTGTACTTGCAAGTACAGTGAAACCAGCCTACCAATAGACGTGAAAACGTCGTAGTCCAACAGATTATAGCCCGTATTATATCCAGTGATAAGGCACTCAACATAATCGAACACGAAATTTAAAATCTATCGCTAGATTGGTTTCACCGTAAGGGAGTTTGGATGTGGGGTAAAAATGTGTAATGAGATACTTCTACTTTTTGGAATATTATAAAGAAAATTCTAGAATGCAATAAACTGGAACAAAGTCTTTGTAATGCTTTATAACATACTAAATCTCTAGAATATAAAAAATAAATTTCTAGAACATACGAAGAAAAATTCTAAGAAGTTCCGGAAATTTCGAGATCTCCTTGGAATAAGCTAGAACAGAGTCTCCGTAATGTCCTAGAACATACTGAAAATACAATCAAGTAAGTGTTTAAAAGTTTGGTCACCGGGTAGAGGGCAAGGTGATGTAACTTTCTGGAATATTCCAGAATATAAAAAAGACATTTCTTTAATATAAGAAAGAAAATCCTAGAATGTTCTTGAAGCTTTTGGAAAGTTCTGTAAAATCGAAATCTCTGTGGAATGAACCAGAACAGGGCCTTCGTAATGTTTTATAACATACCGAAAAGACCCTCAAGTGCATCTTTCGAAAGTTCGGCTATCAGGAAGAGGGCGTGGGGAGAAAACTTCCTGGAAATATCTAGAATATAAGAAAGAAAAGTCAAGAATGTTTTCGAAGCTTCTAGATAATTCTAGAAATATCAAGATCTTCGTTCGATAAGCTAGCACATAGCCTGCGTAATAATGTTCTAGAACATACTGAAAATACAACTGAGTAAGTTTTCTAAAGTTCGGTAACCAGGGAGAGGGCGTGGTGATGTAACTTTCTGGAATATTTTAGAATATGAAAAAGACATTTCTATAATATAAGAAAGAAAATTCCAGAATATTATTGTAGCTTCTGGAAAGTTCTAGAAAATTTGAGATCTTCGCGGAGTGAACTAGAACAGAGCTTTCATAATGTTTTTAACATACTGAAAATACCCTTAGGTACCGTTTTTGAAAAGTCGACCATCAGGGAGAAAGTGTGGTGGAGAAACGTTCTAGAAATCTCCAGGAAATAAAAAATTTAAAAATATACTTCTAGGATATACGGAAGAAAGTTCTAGAATGTTTTAGAACCTTCTAGAAAGTTATAAAAATTTCGAAATATTCGTGGAATAAGCTTAATGTTCTAGAATGTACTGAAAAGACACTCAAGTGCAGTTCTCGAAAGTTCGTTGAACAGGATGACGAGCATGGTAATGAAACTTTCTAGGTACTTAATTTCTGGAAATTTAAATAAAAATCTGGAATATTTTCGAGATTTCTATGAAATTCTAAAAAAATTCGTGGAAATCGTGGAATGAACCAGAGTAGTGTATTAGGAAGGTTCCAGGACGTACGGGAAAAAACACTCAAGTGAAATTGTCCAAGATCATATATTTTTTACCCGGGCAACGCCGGTTGTTACAGCTCTAGTATTATTATAGTTTTGTGTGGATTTCTTGTACACTCCTTAGATGATACCTATGCACATTCTGATTGAACTTCAATTTATTTCAATTTTTGTGAATAAAGTATGAAATTTTGAAAATACATATTTTGTTCATACTCAGTTTCTCTGTTTATTCTTTTCGTTACAAGACCATTTTGGTGAATTCATTAAGTAGACAAGTGAATAGTAATTATACGTTGTCTAGTTGATTGCTTTATTTTTTTTCCATTATTCGACGCAAGATATTTTTATTGAATGATGATAAAAACGTTTTGTGTTTATTTTTGATCAAATATTTCTCATTAGATCACGATTTGAATTACATGATTACTACATCTGCTTTATGTTTTAGGTCTGCCATATTGTTGGAGTCAGTTATTATTGGCGTATCTGTTTTGATTTTGTTTGAAACAGTCCATTTTGAAAACATCTGAAAAAAAGTCAATCTAAAATTGGGTGTCGAGCCTACAAATATGGAAATATACAGTGTTCCATTCAAAAAACATAATTTTCAATAATTTTTTCATGTGACGGAAGTATCTAAATTTTTTAACCACCCTGTGTGAGGCAAATTGAAATATGGCTATGGAGGATCCTCATAGTATTACTCTATTTCGTTCTAAATTTGATCGTCTTAGTTCAAGATCATCAGTATTTATGGAATTACATTTTTGGCAAAAAAAATAAAAAATATAAATCAATTTTCATCTCCTAAGTGGTGGCAGGTAAATGGATTTATTTTAGAAATTGATAATAGCAACGACGCATCGTCTAAAATAAATTTTGTAAATCATGTTAATTTATGCATTTCATCAAATTTTCAGAATAATCCCTTATCTAGTTTGCTTATCAACGCTTATCGTGAAACGCACTGTATGTCTACACTGACATCCTAGGCAAAACCACCGTACCTAACAAGTTCATTTAAAATGATATTTTTGGTGCAATGGCTCCTAGACAGCTGATATTACATTCTCACTAAGCAACAACCTCTATATCAATTTAAAAAAACAATCCAAGTTATTTTATAAACCCGTATGCTTGCAAAACATTGCACGTCTACTAAGTAGGGTCGCTGCTTAGTACGGCAGTTTAGTTGAAAGTCGGAATTTCCGAGTCTAAAGTCGAAATTTCCGACTATGAAGTCGGAAAAATTAAAAGTCTGACTTCAAAGTCGGAATTTCCGACTATAAAGTCGAAAATTCCGTGTTCTGAGAATTTTGTGTTCTGAGCCTGTCTAAAGTTGAAACAGAAACCCAAATGTCGCTCTTTCCAAATTAGCCGAGCCACAAACAAACGAAAATCAAAATTGACGTAATGAAAGAGGATCGTTTACAACCGAGACCTTCTCAACGACGATAAAACCCCTGTGTAATGGCCACAATAGATGTTAACTATTGAAAGCATATTAAGTTGATGGCATCAGGAGTAAAGCTCCCGCTTTGGGAACATAAAACCTCGGGGAATTTGAAAGAAGAGCAGCATCGTCAAGAGGAGCATGAGTGCAGTTTGTCGTGTAGGGTCGCCTCATGAATTTTACATGAGCGTAAACCTGTCCGAGCGTTGAAGGAATTCTGACCCGCGTCACTCTGTAAATGTGTGTCCTATCGTTTCCAGCGAGCAGGAGTCGACTCCTGCAATCCTGAGTAGAGCGGAGGGATGTATGTTGATGCTGAATTATAAACATGCACCCGACAACGTAACGGGAGATTTGCGATGTACGCCGTATCTAGTTACTTAATCAGTATACGGGTCGTGGAATGGTTTGGTCTTTGAGTACATCCTTGGGCGATTTTCAATATTATACTTGGAAAAGCTGCTTTCAGTCGGGCAGGTTGAATCCGTCGGTACATTGACGGATCCAAGATCTGATGTGGTTGCTTGGACGTCTCTGGAAAAATAGGGAAAGATGGCCTAGTTATCATGAAGGACAATTCAGAAGTAGTTTTTGTGGTTGACTACAAAAGAATTGTCTCTTAATTTCTGGATATAATATCCTGAGCATTAACGTACCTGTAGACTTATTTCAAAATTCTGGTGTTTCCAAACATTAAAAAAAAAGGTAATCAAGCCATTGTTTAAAAAGTGCGATGAAGAACACCCAACCATATTCCATCCCATATTACTACTGCCATCTCCTTCCCAAATTTTTGAAAGTATTGTAAAATAACAATTAGCTTTATAGATAAACACAATATTTTTACGAATTCGTGATATGGTTTCAGAAAAAATATGAACACTTCTGATGCTATACACGACCTCATAAACAAACATCAAAAATGAAAATAAACAAATTTCACTAGTTACGTTTTGCGATCTATCTACAGCGTTCTACTGTGTATTTTATAACAGAAATTGGAATTGTATGGGCATACAAGGGATTGTATAAAATTGTTTCGAATCATATCTGTAAGAACGCAAAATCGTTTTCCGAATAATATCACTCGAATAACAAAAAACTGCAACATAGTGATTCCCAGGGATCGATTCTGGGTCCGCTATTATTTTTATACAGATCAATGACTCAGTCGCTAATTTTCCGTCTGTGGAATTCTGGTTATTTTGGCTCACGATACGAGTGTAATAGATTCAAGCGATAATAATGATAATGAAGAATAATCGGTATCAACAACTGACAGGAATAATGAGCTGGTTCTTCGCGAATGAGTTATGTGTTAATACTGATAAAACTAAACTAATGTATGACCCTCCATCCAAATAACTACGAACTAAATCAATATAAAAAATTCTCAGTTTTTGTTGAAAATGTCTTCTGTTTTGAATAGTTCATTTCATTATTTTGTTCAAATTACATGTTTTCGATTTCTATTGATGTTATATTTTGATATATTTTTGACAACTTTTTGAATCTAAATAAGTCAGTATTTTGCCTTTATATCATTCAAAAGCAATTTTATTCCATTATTATTGCACGTTGAATACGTGAAATCTTAATTTTTGTGGTCTATTTTTTTATGAACTTTTCTTGTGATGAAAATTCAACAAATAAATTATTTCTGAGTTCTAATCGTGCCCAAGTAGCAAAATAATTGCTTTATGGAACTGAAATATTTTATAATTATTTTATAATGCCGAATTAAAGAGTATTTCATCAATTAGTGAGTTTGACTGCGATATTTTTGTGTTTGTAGAAAATCGTTTTTATAACATTGTCGTATAATTGTTCATACCACTCGTATTATAAAATTAAACCTTGGTTTTGGCTTTAGATGATTTCAAAACGCATTATAACACCGCTTTTAAACCGTTTCAAAAGAGCGTTTGAAGTGCTCTAAAATGATTATATGGTTTCTATATAACCCCTTTGATTAAGACGTTAAAAAACTGTTTTGTAACAGCTATATAAAAGCTGCATAAATGCTTTATAAAGGAATGAATGAAACTATACATACTATACACAACTTTTCTATATTAACCGTTTAAGTGCCTGAGTTAGCATTCTTATAAAAAACTTAAAGAACTGAATTGTTACGAATTTCCGCATTATAAAATTTTAAACATTACAAGTTTTGCAATAAAATTGGATTTGGAGTTCATTAATTAGTCAAATTAGCTGTAATATGACAAGAAATCGATGAAATCAAAGGCTATAGAAATGTATCATATATCATGTTCGCCCTCAAAGCAGGCTCAAAAAAACAATATGTCGCAAACTAAGAAATGAATAGAATCTGCTTTTGAAAAATAGTTTCGTAGTGCCATTTGAAACAACTCTACAAAATCATAAGGTTCTGTAGGGTTTCTAATAAAACAAACATTTTGTTTATCGTTTTTATTGACACATAATTATTTTATAACTCAACGCCATATTTATTTGCGGGGTTGTTGAGCGTTTCCAAGTGGCCGCCATTATTCACGAAAAATATTTCTCAAAATCATTCAAGGATTATGGCCATTTAGGATCAACATTCATTTATGAAGCACCCTGTATTTTCGTACATCCAATGGACGTTCTTCATAGAACTTCCTTAGACATCCACGGCGTACGTACATAAGATGTAGCCAGTGTTTCTGGATATTTGGTGGACATTTACCGGACATTTGTGGACGTTACTGGACGACAAGTGGACATACATAAGATCCATGCTTTACATCCATTGGGCAAACATTAAGACATACTTGTGCTATGTGGGGTAGAACATTGACTTATGTCCAATAATAAATGGAAAGAATAATTTGTCTTCTCTGTATATTTATGCTATCAGATATCACGCAAAACCGCCGATGATATTTCTCCTGCATGACCACCCAGTTAGTTCAGTCCAATTTTCATTTTCATGTTGAAAACTCATACGCTTAGTAGGTTTCCGACGCAATTTAAAAAATCATCCAGAGTTTATTTGAAAGTCAGATTATCGCCGAACTCTAGTGGAGCTGAACTCTGAGCGCTATAGAGATCGCGGTGTGCTGCCTCTTTTCCGACTATCTCCCTCTTTATCCGACAAATGAGGTGAAGGAGAGAGGTAATTGCTACGTCGGCTGAATATGTCAGCGAGAATTGAGCCTTAGTGGTAACTCCAACAACTTTATTAAAGGTTTAATGGCTAAGTAGATTTTGCTTTGCATATAAAAAGGTTTAGATGTTATAGTTTTGCGACTGAAAACCGCCCCTTTTGAATTTATCCGAGATTAGTTTATTTTCACCGCCGGCGTTAAATGTTGAGCTGAATCACCTCAGATGCCTGAACTTCGGCTATTAACTTTTCATTATCTAGTCTCGAATTAACTCCTTTTATAATATCTCGGGGTTTGAATGGATAATAAAATCGCGTTAAATTCGTTACCAACTCTTCATTTTTGAATTAAGGAAATTATTTTAGCCAGCGTGGCTTCCGCATTATACTTTAGGAGTTGGGAATGTGTTCTCGTAAAAGCAAATGGCATTTGTCGGGTGAAATTGGATGTAATATTTCAGATGAGTTTATTTCACCTTCTGTGTTTCCAGGATGTTATGCGCGAAAGAGTGCCGGAAGTCTAGTTGTAATAGCTATTTTCCTCCCGCAGAAAGTAGTTAACTGTACGACGCGAAGCGGAGGGAGGAAAGACACTTTACTACCATGTAATACATATGATTTTTCCTCCTACCCACTTAATGAACTTTTTTTTATAAATTTAAAACGCATCGCAACTGCTTTTGTCTAAAACGGACCTATACTTGCTTGATGGAAAGTATAGACAATACAGTCATGTCGATCTCAAAATCTGCGGTGGTGCAATCGCTAGCGTCTTGGGCTTGTAATCCGAAGGTCCCGGGTTCAGCTCCTGGCAATTGCAACTTCTTTCTTTAAGAACGTTATTTTACTTTTTTCTTGTTGGTAATTTGAATTATTGGACATTTAGATAGCTTATACATTTCGTGATTGAGTGATTTTGTCATAAGTAATGTTATTTGCCTATTTGAATGAAGTGTCGATCATTTTTTTCTAAGAGCTGCGCTTGTAAAAAAAAAATGTGTGTATTTCGAGCACAAAGTGTCATTGTCGTTCTCCAAAGATTACTCTTTTTGTCGAGCGAGAATCACTTTGTGCTCTAAATACACAAATAGCTATTGAAGAACCAAAGTAAAAGTAACATTCATGTTTGATTTTTACCAGAATACAGGATATATAAGATGTTCTAGAAATCACGGAAACAATTTAATTATAATAGATTCACAAGTTTCATCGTTTACAACTTACTCGAAATGAGGGGGAGAAAAAGTACTTTCCTCCCTAGGAGTATGAGTTTCCTCCCTGGTTTGAGGGGAGAAAGTGTGTACTTTCTACAGGGATAGGAGAAAAAACAATATTCTGAAGAGTATCTGATGTCGGCTTTGAGTAGTCTTGACGAGATTTTTTTATTGAAATCAATATTGTTGAGGCGCCGGCAAAAATTTTCCCGGACCGATCCCACAGCCTGTGTCTTTCAACGAATATTTCATTGATTCAGATCTGGAACATATTTATTTTGGTTTTTTAATAATGGACCTAAGTCTGGTTGGTCACGCATGCATATGAGAAGAACAGTGAATCTTCAGTTTTCTCTATATTGAGTAAATAGTTCTTAGGTACTTTTCAGTCACCGGGTGATTTTTTGTTTTTTAATAGATGTTTCTTGTTGAAGACTTCATTTTCATCGGTTGTATTTAAATAAATTGTTATCGATGATTGTATCGATATTTTCTGAATATCTTCACCTGAGCTGTTATTTTTTCTGCAAGAGTCTTCCCTATTTCACTGTAATATACATCAAATAAGGGGCTCATGGACAGGTTATTTTTAAATATTTGGTAGTTACGTTCTAATTCCTTGAATTCCGTTTTGGGTCGAGATTGGTGACAAATATCATTGAAAATTGAAACCATAAACAAACCCTGAGCATAACTAATAATCGGACCTCTGAGTATTATCAGCAACTCTCCTGAAACCATTACCATTATTCCAACTTGATGGCTTCTTCATCCTAGGTAAGTGTTCATAATTCCATCCAGAAAGGGAATGCGAAATCATCCACAAATCCTGTAGAATCCTCTTAAGCACAATACGTCAGTATACATCTGAATGATTCATAGATAAATAGTCCCAGGACAATCCTAAACGTCTATTATTGAGGATACACGGCTTTCGCCGACCCAACTTATGAGTTCTTGAATCAGGACAAATGTTCTTGAATCCATCAAATATTTACGTGACCCATTTTGTCTGGCGCAGCCTTTCATAGTCTGGGATAAGAGAGTTCAAGTTCCCACAAACTCCTATCTGAAATTTGTCCGTTTTCTATAAAACGTATTGGACTTTGTTATACTGTGGAAGGATTGTGTTCTTTTTTGTGGTGGAGACGGTAATCTTGGGGTTTGCCGTAAAATATTGGCCAGACCTTCAGCATTTATTGGTAAGTTTATTGAAAACATTTTTCGATTATTCGGATGCGGTCTTTACAGACATATGTTGGATTATACTGGGTGAGAAGGAATTTATTGAGTTCAACGGACCAATGAACTAGAAAATAATTCAACAATTATTTCACGTGAACCAGTTTGAGAAATTAAAACTTGGACATGGTCAGGGACTAAGTATTCACTATTTTTATTGCGGATATCCTTTTTCTGTATAGTTTCTATGAGCTGGACGTTTCAATCGGTTCAATATCTCCGATCGTTATTAAGTGTGTACTGACCACCAGAGTAATGAGAGAAACTTTATATATTTTGAGGTGATTTTCTAACTACTTGGCTTGACTTGAAATCAAGACACGAGAATTTGTTAAGGAATCAGTTATCAACTGAAAGTCCTAACTTTCGAATTGAACCGTAGTACCCAGCTGAGAACCAGCACTACCAGGTCTTCAATAATTTGCAGCGGGAACTGGAAGCGATTCACTCCTCCATCTAAGTGAGTGAATCCAAACTCGAAAGTATATCAATATAGAAATTCAAGTATGAGATACAAAAAGATAAAAAAACGTTGGAGATAGTTGTCTGTACTATGCATAAATATCATGAATTATTTAGCGATTCAAACAAGAAAATCATAGGAAAAACTAAAGCACTTTATGGTAAAAGTAATATAATTAAAATTATCGGTTGCGAGTTCGAAATGAACTTGCTATTGCATGGATTATAACAGGTATTGAATAAAAAAATCAATAAGCATTCAGATTATATTTGGGTCAAAACAGCATAGTAGAAGTGAGACATTTTTTTACAGTTGTTCAGAATAGAAATTAACAATCATGAATTGTTTAAAAACATGTATTTTGTAATCAAAGCCTGAAACACTTTATAATACAGCACTGTGTATGTGTTTCTTGTGAACACGTTTGGCAAATCTGGCAGATTTTCTGCCTTTCTGACAGACTGAACTTAAATCGAGATTTTGGTGTTTCGTAGGAGTTCTCCTTTTTTTTACCCGAACTGGCGTTCAAGAGTTCGACACAACAGCATTTCCTTGGCAGCTGGGAGTGAAGGTTCTTTATTTTTGTTAATTTCTGATTCCCACGAAAAGAAAAGAGCTGTATTGTTTACATAACATCATGAGAGCCAAGGAAACGTGGGTACGAATAGTTATTCTTTTTGAATTTGAGTCTGAGCTACTATACTTTGCTGTTCATTGAAAGAACCGCTAACTGTGGAACAATTGATGATATTTCGATATTTCGTTCATGGAAATATGTATCAAACAGAGACAGATCGCCAACCTTAGTGCAGTGTTCCAGAGAAGTGACTGAGCTTGTGAGCGACGTATCACTGACGGAAAGAATGGTGTTTTGGATAGAATCTGAGAGTTTTAGTTTGTGATTGAGTGCTGTAAGTACCCCATATACGGAAACAGTCGCACAAGGTCGCCTTTGTGCCTTATAAATCATATTAAATTGACGGGAAGTGAAATACTTCTTGACTCCAAACAGAAAATCATGTATTGCGAGGCACTTTTTGCAATGAACTCCGATGGTTTTTCCAGGAAAGAGTACTGCTGATGGTAACACAGAGTATTGAAATGGAAGATTTCATAGTCATGGAAACCGTGACATAGTTACGCTGGCCACTGTGCGATCGGCGTTTCTGGGGAAAAGACATGCTTGGGTTTCATTTGCATTGAATTTTACTAAGTTTTTGTCCCCTTATTCTAGAATTTCTGCCAAGTCCGTATTTATGTCATTAACGATTTTTGCCGATTCACTTCTGCTTTCACTGATATCGGAGCTTTGGAAGAGAAAACGGAATGAAGCATACCATCATTCGCAAAGCTGTGCACCATACATGAGGTAGCTTCTGAAAAATCTGTGATATGAAAAAGAAACAGCGGTGGCGCTGAATGAATCCCTGCGGAACACCAGCATTTATTGATAGAGTACCGGATGATACTCCATCGACCACCTCTAGGAGAGATCAGTCTGAGAGAGAGCTAGATAGCAAAGGATTACAACTGGGGAGGCAAGCCACCTGATGGAAGTTTGGCAAGGAGTCCCTGTTACCAAATGCCTTGGAGACATCTCAGTAAACGATCAGAGTTTCACCATATTTTTCGTAAGATTGCTGTCAAATATCTGAAATATGAGCGAGCAGGTCACCAGTTGTTCTTTGATCTCGGAAACCATATTGTCGATCATTGATAATTCCTGAGCGTTCTAGATATTTCATGAGCTCGATTGATGGTTCTTTCCGTGAACCTCGAGATAACAGATAGGAGGAGGTACATAGTAGCTAGGTAGGGTTTTTTTCACTCCTTGGGGACTGATCGTACTCTTGCCTTTTTTTTGGATGGAAGGAAATACTCCCAAATTATAAGTGACGTTGAATAACTTGCAAAAAACTTGTGTTGTTTCGGGAGTATTTTCCCTGGGAAAGATTCATAATCCTCGAGATAACAGATAGTAGTGCGATAGGTCTGTAGTTACTGGGTGACGTTTTTCCCCGTTTTTATTGACTCAGTACAATAACTTGGTGCTGAAAATACGCTTAGAAAAATCTACTGAAAATGTGATATTCAGCTAAATGAAGGAGGTGTACGAATCGCCCTTCTGCTTTCTGCTTTCTGGCTGATTAAATTATCTGAGAAATAGTGTCAATATACCTAACACTTTTCTGCAAACCTACTTCAACTAGCTAAAGTGGAATGAGTCAAATCAGACGATATTGTCATAGTGAAAACGAGAGTATCTTGCAAAAAATATTTTCCCAAACGTGTGAATTTATTCCCGATGACACTCTTATTAAAAGAATCAACACGCAGCCAGAAGGAATCTACCAAGAAACACCCTCCAATTTCCCATGAGGAAAACATACATCGAATTCCAATTAGACTTGTTTTTCTGTCCGTTCCAACCTGGTATATCTCAAATTCTCTTGAGTGATACGCGTTTTCCCCATTCCTGAAATCAGCGCTCCATCATTTCAGACTCCCCAAAGTATATCATCCCCGTTCCAGAGTTCTCACGCACTAGCGCAGAACCGAAAAAAATATTTTAATTCATGCGTTCCTGCGTACCTCATCAATCCAGCATCCCAAGACGGATGAATTATGTAACATATGGTAAGTGACAAGTATGCATGAATTTTCGCGTACCAACACGTGCTTCTCACTCCGGCATCTCAATCTTGGGAAGCACTCGCATAGGGGTGCTCCGGACTAGATGATGAATAAGGGTTGTACGACGAGTAACAAACAGCTGAATAATGTAAGTGTAATGAATGCTCCACCGTCTTTGTGTAAACGTTCAATTTCTCACTTTTAACTGTGGAACGATTATAGTTTTAACAATTCATAATATGGCGTGTCTGATTTATTCAAAGCTCATTCGTAGGTTTTTTCAGAATGGCGGTGGACTAATTTTCTGTAATGAAAACTAAATGGCATTTTTTACTATTTAGTTTGATAGTTTATAAATAATAGTTCGATAACTGCGTTAGTAAAAAACTTTCAGGCTAACTCCATTTTTTGAGGTTCATTTTTATGGTTTATTTTTCACTTTTTAGCATTAGAATTTGTTCAACTATCTCTCTGAATAGTTACACCAGACAGGTGCCAAGCAATAATACGATAATGACATGCGTTTGTTTGATGTCTCTTGCCGTCCAGCTTCTTAGAACATACCAAACAGGCCATACTACGAAAATTATTCAACTGTCTGGTTCTCTTACGATTTTTACGTTTTTTCCATATGAAAATTTTCTGAATTTCTAAGCCTTCCTCATCTTGCTCTTGGGGAGGCAGGAGATTTTTTTATATTATTCGATGATCCCACGTTTTTCACAATTTTTACAGAATTTTTCGCTATTTCTTTAAGAATGAATGGAATCATTTTGTTAATCGATTCATTCGATGCTCCCATTTCACTATTTTCGCTAGTTTGCGCAATTGGTTTAAAAGTGAAAGCAGAAAAAAGGTCGAATCATTCAATGGTTCAATGTCTTCAACTATATTTACGGATTTTTGTAATTTTATTTTCGAGAGTTACAATTTTTTTTAAAGAGAAGTAATCGATAATTGCATGTTTTCACAAATGTTTCGATTTTCTCGATTTTATTTTGGCAAGTTATCGTATTTTTTTATGTCTCTGAAGTCCTACGCGTTTTCTACCTGGCTTTTAGAGGGATAGGGTGGTATATTTTTGATAACGTTATTCAATATTATTTTTGACATTTTCACCGAATTTATTTTCGCGAGTTTCCGCAAATTTGTAAGAATAGGGGGTTCATTTTTTCTACATTGGATAATTTGATGGTCCCATGATTTTAAATGTTTCTACGAGTTTTTCCGATTTCATTTCCGATAGTTTTTGCAATTTTTTTCAAGAATAGGACCGGTAATTTTTGAATTGAATTATTCGATAAATCAACGCTTTTACCGAATCTATTTCCGTGAGTTTTCGCAACTTTTTTGAAAGGAAGGAGGTTAGAATCCCCTATCAACATTTTTTCTTCGCCGTGAGTTCATCCGTGTGAAATAGTTGAAAAAATTTGTGAATTCCTAGGCATTCTGTATCTGACCTTTAGAGGAACAGGAGGTTGATTCCATTCTTTTAAATCAAATTATTCCATGTTCCTACATTTTTCAACATTTTTAAGGGTTTTTCCGAATTTATTTTTGCCAGTTTCATAATTTTTTTAAGAAGGAGAGGCTTAGGGGCTGAATTTTTTCATGTCGAATTATTCGATGTTTTCTAGATTTTTAGAGATAATTTAGTTTTTATATTTGCTGGTTTCCTCAACTTTTTCAATAATGAGATGGTATGGGGATATAATTTTCAAATTGAATTATTCACCCAATATTTTTTACTTTTTCTGATTTTTTATATTCAATTTTCAGGAGATTCCGCAGTTTTCTTCAAGAAGTATGGGGGTGGGGGGTACGATTTTTTTTCAATTGAAATATTCGATGATCTAATGTGTTCTGCTATTTTCAAGGATTTTTTCAATTATTTTATTTTCGATAGAGTTCGCAATTTTTCTCGTGAAAGAGAAGGTCGAAACTCACGACTAACTTTTTTTGTCGTAATTATAGACGTCTGAAACCATTGAAAAAAATCCGAATTTCTACATGAACTGAACCAGTCTTGTTTTTTCTCATAATGATATTGAAAATAGTTTCACTAGATCCAATCTAAACAATACTAAATGAGGTTTTTCATTGCTTTTCGTTTTATATGACTGAGTATTTGTAGACTGAACTAACGGTCGTAGCAAGATCATAACCTGCAACCGTATTAGTTTTATTAGACTAATTCAGAAATTCTACACAAAATGTTCCTTGTTTTATAGAATTTCCGAGTCGTATTCCCTACAATAAAATTTCAACGGTGGTTTGCACCAGGTCGTTAGTTTCAAATTCACTTTGTCATATAAAAGTTATTCCTTCATCTCACCGCTTTTATATTTTCCGCTATTTCTTCACTGGTTCTCTCAACACCTTGGCGAACATTTCTGGGTTTCATTAGGATCCAATATTCCAAAGGAAATAAAACTCGGTGAAAGTCGGCTGCTTTGTCTGGTGATGAACTGGGAATTATGGGAGATGAATCTCTGGTATTCAATTTTTAATCACCAAGATTTTCATTCAGCGGTTCAATGGATGAATATTGGAATGAAATTTATGAAATTCCGTTTGACGAGATGAATTTCGCTAATTCTTCATATTGAAGGAACACATATTGGGAAATACTGGAAATATTTTAAATCTCATTAATATAGTACTAGGAAAGTTTTGAATAACTGAAAGCCATTAATGCCATATGTATTTTGTGATTTGATCTGAAACCATGAAAACTTATACATATACAAGAGTATGGACGCTGAAATTAAAATTACGATCGAATTTTCCGTTACATAGATACATATACATACAAGTGAAGCTCAAGCGCTCTAGATTTTTATCTACGCAGATGTGCCGTGGTGTTGCTAGGATACAATGCTTTCGTATATTGCCAAAATTTTCAGACAGCGAAATACTAGGTCTTTTTATATTATACAGGGTGTCCCAGAATAAAGGGGAATAGAGGGTAGAATACCCACCTCATTTCGAGGCTGAAAGTTTTAATAAACATATACCCTTGAAAGTGACACAAAAAAATATATTAATGAAATTTGGTATGTCACTTTACAGCATTCACTTTCATATTTCAAGGCAAATCATGTGTTTGTAACTCTAAACAGGGGCGTACGGCAGGTGGGTATACCCCTATTCGCCTCTCCCCAACTTTCACGCAACTGGATTAATATCGATTTCGTCTTCTTAATCCACAATATTTCCTATCCAAAAAAGGAACACGTTTCGTTTCACAAATATGAACGGTTTTCGAGATATTTGAAGTTGAATAAGTGCGTGCGCATCAAAATCTTTACTATTTTTGAAAGGTAACTATTTATAACTATTTATAACATTATAACCAACATATTTCATACCATGCAATGAGTATAAGTTCAAATATTTCGAAGATTTTTGGCATTTACGGGGGATTTCGTTCACAAAAATTTCCCGATATTTAAAACTTACATAGCCACTAACAAAATAAACACTAATGAGTATCCGTAATTTGGGGCGGGGCGATTGGGGGTACCCACCTGCCGTACCCCCCTGTTTAGAGTTACAGATACATGATTTGCATTGAAAATGAAATTGAATGCTGTCAAGTGACATACCAAATTTCATTAAGAAAAGTTAAGCCGTTATGGAGTTATTCTGGAAAATATATTTGTTTGTGTCACTTTCAACACCCTGTAACTTGGTTAATACTCATTTTAGGGTATATATTTAGTGGAAATTTCAGCCTTAAATGAAGTGAGGATTCTAACCTAGGAGTGTCTCCCCTTTATTCTGGGACACCCTGTATAGTACGAATATTGCAGAGAATCAGCTCAACTCAAGTGATTTTCCTTGGTATTAAATGGAAATGGGTGGCTGTAAATATTCCTTGAGTGCAAAGTTAAGCAATAAGAATTTCAATATTGCGGTACCTTCATTGTGAACATGTGTTTCAGACCGAATATCTATACAAATTTGGTATAGAGCCGACTGCAATTCCATTTGGGGAAATTCATGCAATAAACCCAATTCAATTATTTCCGTTGCAGGCAGCACGATTGTTATGTTGATATCATTCGAAAAATTTATTTTTACAGACCGAATAAACAGAATATACTGAGTACAGCGTAAGTTTGAAATATGAAGTTCATTATTTCAATAGGATCATCAAAATAAAACAATATTGTTTCGATATTTTTGTTTGTCACTCGAATGAACTTCAGCGAAATTGAATTCAATTGTAACAAACTGACCAAGACTAGGTCACTGATGGAATAAACAATCCCTGAATTGTTGGAAAATTTTTGCTGATTACTTTCCTCATCTGTCAAAATTTATTCGCTGATAAACCCGCTTCGTTCTTTTTGCGATTAAACTGCATGGTCCTTCTTGACAGTTGCCTGAATGTATGCAACACATTTCACAAGTTGTGTGACATATAATTGCCGTAAATAATTTTATTCATTAATTTAATAAAAATAATTATGTACGTTGTGGAATTAATGTTATTGGGTAATTGACATAATTGGGAAATGATCTGATTGAATATAACTCGACCGTCGTTTATCACATTTGGAATTTCCACTAAAACATTTTTGTTTTAGAAAATTCATCCCGTTAAATTCGAAGATTCATGGTCAAAGAATAAAAGCCTCGAGCCTAAAAGCTCTCGGGTTTTATTCAGAACATAAATCTCCAAATTTAACTCAATACATTTTCAAACAAAATCGTTTTCGTTGATATTGAAAAATGTAGTCGCTGATAAACGAGGTCTTGTTATATTACCCCCGAATGAACTTTCAAAATGTTATTACCATGGAAATATCATTTAAAAATCTCTAAACTATAGTAAAATTATTTGGAAGATATTGAATACATGTGAAAGGATTCACCCAAATTCCATAATATTTATGTATTTAAAAGACTATGTACGTGAAGATCCATCCTATGCATACCTCCTTTACCAACTGAACACAGTATCACAGTTACAACAGTCCTCCTTCTATAACGTCGAAGTCAAACAAAAATCCATGCAGGACAGGACATTCTTCTTCACTTTTTCTAGTAGAACATTTTCTTTTCGATCATTATGTTCTAAACTATGTACAGGGTGTTTCTGAAATTGGAGCGATAAATGAAGTGGAAAGTAGATGATGACAAACAAAACGAAACGAAAGGATACATAAGACACTTTTGGTAACCACTGATCATTAGTTATACAGCCTAAGCAAATCGAGCTGGAACACTACCAGCGGACGGACACGCTGTAACCCGGATAATCAAACCAGTGCATCCCAAACAAAGGTAACTGAAACGCCAATATTTCTAAAACGTTTGATTGTTTCAAAAGTAAAAACTCTAGATATTAATATGATTACACGAAATATGCCTGGACACGAAGTAAATTATATTCTTACATAAAATATTCATTTTGGTTGATGTGAAACTCGAATGAAAGTAATGCTATTCAAATTTATAAGCAACGGATCTTCAAGCCATTCAAAAAACTAAAACCTTGTTCTGTCAGAAAAAAATCGAAGAAAAAAATTTTAATTATTGTAATAAATATAAATGTTGATATAGTTGAGAATGAACATGCCATCGCAAACACTTTTGGTGAGTATTTCTCAAGTAATGCGAAAAGGACCATCGAGCAACACTTTCCATTAAATATTTTTAGTTATTCTACCACAATGTACCAACATTATACATTTTATTTTTCACCAGATTTGAGTCGTTATACGATAGATGCAATTAGTTCATTGAAAAATACCAATTTAGTTGGACACACAAAAAAAATCACTATTTAAAGTCAGGTGTAATTTCCGATTATCTTGAGTCAAAAAAATTGAGATTTTTTCGTCAAGAGCAATTTCCGACCAGTACCAAGTAACAGTTCCAACAGTAATGAGCAGAGTGTTCGACAAGTGTGTCTATAGTAGAATAAATTCATTTCTAAAAAAAATTTAAATATTCTCAGAATATAAACATGGTTTTCGTCGTGGCAAATTGATCGAATGTGCTTTTCTCAGGTTCTCTCGAACTTTGGGGGCTGATATCTCAGAAAAAACACGCACAAAATCAATGGATCCCACACATTTCTCTAATGGCCGATCCTACTACTAACAGTTTTCTTCTCATTTTTCCAACAAAATGATACTATAGAAATGCAATTTCTCTCTAAAATAACACTTTTTATAATATATGAAAAACAAGAAATGATTATCAGCACACAATTATATGATAGCAACTACTCACCCCTTCAGATATTCAGTACTTTCTTTATTAAATCTTCATACTGAGCGATTATTTGGATAAATGACCATCAACGTGATGAATGAAATGAATTTTGATGCAAAATAAAACCTGAGTTGAACTTGTACTGATTCTTGATGGTATATGCTTTTCATTCAGGCAAAACCCACTGTGAAAGTTAAATTCGCCCAAACATCTAGTTGAGATTAATGGAAATGTAACAGTTAAATCCAATGATTCACACAACATTCACACAACACAAATTAAATGGAATGCAGGCAACCAAATGTGTATGCCATGGCTGAATACGAAATATTATGTGTAAATTCTCCAACTTCCGAATTTCCGCGTCAATTAATAACAAGAACAATAAACTCGACTATATTCCTACATGTAGAGAAAACAATGTTGATGGTTAGTCTGCAAATACATTACCTTCAATTAATTTGCCGGCAACTTTGTTTCGTATGGCTTGAAAGGCGAATCGATGGCGCAGGAAACTCAAAGAGAATAATGAGCCATTCTCAGGTTTGAGACAATACATTTCAAACTATTAACAGACGTATTTTTTCGATATAAATCCGTTTGGAAAGTGAAGAAAGTTGATCAAACCCAATGGAACGTTGATGTTGAATTGAAGTAAACACCGGGTGGCTTCTGGTGATGCTAGATTGAATGAGATTGTTGAGGACGTCGTAGAGGCTAAGAGGTCTTACAAGCATATCGAGCTAATCTGCTGTTCCTGACCATCAATCTATTCGAGGCCTAGGATTTCCATGAAAACTAAGTTCCTGACGTTTGAGAGCATCAGGCAAGCAGATAGATCACACCAAGACGTCACGTGACAGTCCCACCCAAAATTACCGACGGTGTGAGAGAAAAAGAGTGCGAGAGTGCTGGCTGCTGGATTGTGTGACGTAGCAGAAGCAGGTCTGTTTCAAAAATAAGAAATCCTTAGCCTAGAGTGTTGAATGGATATATATGACAAATTGAAACGAATCAATATTTTGTTAAATTTTGTCTGTCTTTGTAGACCTCCATTAGCCAAGATCTGTAATTTCAATTCAAAAAACACTTTTTTTTGCCATATCTTTACGCAAGTATTCCAACAAAGACGTATTCAGCTTAGTGTTGACGGTAAAGGCGAAAATCTGTTGGACTGCAGGTATAGCCAAAATTCTTCCACGACTTCCATTCTCTCTTTCATCCTATTGATAATTTTCTTGTTCTGCTTTTCTTTGTAAACCTCTTTCAAGGAACCAGCATGCTCCATATATTCCAATTTTCTCCATTTCAAGTTGATTTCTTCCAGTTCTAGTTTTCGTTTCTTCACAGGGAGGTAAGTAGTAAAGAATGGCTTCATCTCAAACTGCAGGGTTGTAGTCTGTAGCTCACATTCGTTTTTTTTCTCAAACTCTGTGGTAACCATCCCAGAGTTCTCGAGGCTTAAATATTCACAAATCGTAGAGAAGAAGAATGTTTCGTCACTTTTAGTGCAACATTTTGGCACCACACCAACATTATCTGTTTTGAGGACATCTTTCACCATCTTCGAATCAACAGGCAAATAGTTGAAACTAAATGAAGACAGGACATGAATAATATATTTTTTTCTGGTCTTGGTCGCTTGGTAAGTTGCATTCTGGTTAACTGTCTCGTGTTACTCTTTTCTCAGTAAACATATTGTGAAAGATTATTGTATACCACACAGCAATTATTTTGTAGACTGCCAGCTGATTCCGTCTATATATTCCAGGAATGAATTTGTCCAAAGGATGGTCGTAGGATGGTTGTAGATCATCGTTTGCCGATCTTGTAATGCCGATTCTATTTAAAATTAGTTTGTGGTTTATTGAATCAGAGATTGAGTGCTCGCAAGCTCTTTAAGTGCTCGCGAGCTCTTTTGAGTGCTCGCGAGTACTTTTTTCGATCACTAGCCACCAAGCCCTTTTATAAATTGCTTAGAGAACTGAGCACTGATCGCTGTTTTGAAAAAGTGCTCTGAAGCACAGTGCTTACGAGCATAAAAGGACAGGCACTCAACACAGTTCTGCGGTATGGTATGATTTAAAGTCACCAACAGACAATTGGATACCTTTCAAGAATATATCATTACGATTCATCCAAAACTAAAGTTTATAATAGAAATAGAAGCATAAAATACAACTGAATTTCTAGATTTGATAATATGTAGAACCAACAACAAATAGCATTTTGCTATTTTTCATAAACCTTCTTATGCATATATCGCCATATACATATAGTATTTGGGTACATTTCATACTTACATAAAATATCAGCATACAATAATGTGACAATTGATATCATATCAATTGAATAAATTTTTTTTATAAAAAACTACATCAAAAGTCTGTTTATAGGTAACTTATGGCTGAAAAAAAGCCCCAAGTTTGAGGAGGAAGTGATAATTGTTTTGATTTTAGGAAAACGAATATAAAATTCAATGGATGACTGATGGGAATTGGGATATACTCAAGGCATATCGCTTATCTCGGAATTCGGTAATTAGATTTTGGTAAAAAAAGGAACTACATTTGATCTCAATGTATCTAGGAGTATGAGAATATTCTGTTTTCCATTCTGAGATATAAAATTAATTTCATATGAATAAATTGTTCATTGGTCTATGAAATATATGCCGCTACTTTCTAGCATTTCTGCACTATTATATATACCACATTTTCCACCGATTTATTATTCATGGAGTCGGAAATGCAAACCAATAAAGCGGATAAATTCGAATAAACTTGAACAAAATTACAAGTCACACAATGCGGAAGAAGACGAACTCAAATGCAGATGCATATATTTGCGCTGGAATTGGCCATCTGCGGAAACGCCGAGGATATTGTCAATAAAGGAGAACGTAGTTGACTTTGTCGGCAACTGACATTGTGTTACTAATTTCGTGGATGTCCCAGGAGCGCTAGGTAACTCGAAGAGTTCTCGAAGTCTATTAGATCTAACTATCCCTCGCTAAAGAGACTCGTGAAGCATTGTTTTAGGATCGGTTGATTGTCTTTTCCGATCGTGCGAGCGTTGGGTGAAAATCGATTGGGAGATTACCTGCGAGCCCACAGTTTCTCGGAGGATATGCTAATGTGATGAATATATAAAGTGTGTTGGAGTTTGCTGTAGGTAGATATGTCTCTTGTTTTCAAGCATTTGCACTTGTCGGTGATCGGAGGCATTTTTTCATTTCGTCTTGAATAGACAATTGTGATCAGTATATTGATATTCAGTTTTGAGTATTGCATTGCTTCCTCTAAGAATGTTTATTATTCGAAATACATCTTCAAATGGGCGTCATCGATTATTGAACAAAAACTGTTTCCTTTTTGAGTAACGTTCGACAACAAGTTTTCCTTTACCCCTTTATCCCCATCGCTTATCTAATCTTCAGAAGAGCGTTAGCAATATGTTTCTTCTTGATTAGAAATGTGCATTTCACACCTAAATCACCGTCTATTTCTTGATGAACACTTTGGTTCAAGCATTATTTGTGAGAAATGACCTGGGTGGGGTTCGATCTAACTGTTAGAAAGCAAATTATGGATGTAAGTTTTGTAACCTGGCACTCTTTAAATCGTCACAACGGGGGTTTCTCAGAGTAGTGTATTCATTTCACTAATTTTTCAAAATGAGCGAGTTTTCTGAAAAGGGAAATCTGTATTCTCTATTTCCTAATGCAAACTTTACCTTTGCATCTCATTCCATTCAATATAATATACAGTATGTCCATGAAGTAAATCCTCCTTGTTGACTTTTGAATGGATATCTAATTTTTTATTAATTTTTTGACAAGTGATGATTCACAAATCACTTTTTGACAAAGAATATATCTTTCAAAATGGGGTTGAGTATTTTCACAAGTTTTTTTAAATGGCATATGTGATGATGGTGTTATACCTTATTTGAAACGTCTTTCAATTCTTTTCACGACACAACCAATAGAAAATGGTGTACATATGTACATATGTACGTCAATTTTAATTGACGTCCGTTTTGTCGGCAAAGTTGGCATCCTCAGGAGCTGAAAACTTCAAATTTAGATGAAATTGACGAAATTTTGGTATTTTGGCTGGTTTCTATTTCTTGAATTGCATTGAGACCAAAGATTCCAGATATTCATTTATTCGTCTTTGCTAATGTCTTCCACAGTAATACACCGCGGTCATACATGCCAATATAAAATTTGAATAAAACTCAATTTTTTCATTAGACCTTGGAGAGAAAAGTCTTGGGCAGAAATTGTGTCTGACAAAAAGTAAGTCCGATAATTTTTTTTTCAACAAAAATTTTCCGTTTTTCCGCTACTGAAATGGTTTGCAATCATAACAAATATGTGCTAAACCAGTTTTAATAGACACAAAATTCCTCCACGACGTGAGCTTCGCAAATAAAAAAATGCCACTTCCATGCAAGGTTAAAGTATCGGGACATTCAGTGCCGGGAAATCCACACAATTTTTTTAAGGAATGTCTCTTTTGTTATTTATAGTCGAGACAAATATGAATAATTTGGTACGAGGTGATCCTGAAAATATCATTATGTGACTGAATAAGAGCACTAAAAATTGAGAAAATCCGCATTTTACCGACTTTCGAGCATGTTTTACTCGAAACCGGTGCATTTTAAAAATTTGTTATTGCATTTTTCGTAGATATTTTTATAGAGTCAATCGTTTTTGGAAAAAATGGATTTTTTGATTTTCCTCGGAAAATTGTTTAACTTTTAAGGAAAATTCAACGTTTTTCCGCTACTGAAATGCTTTATGTTCATGACAAAATATATGCTGAATCCGTTTTGATTGACAATATCAGAAATTCGTCCACGACGTGAGCTTCGCGAATAAAAAAATGAAGGTTCCATGCAAGGTATTGGGAAATTAAGTGCCGGAAAATCCGCACGAATGATTTTTTCGAAAATATCTCTTTTCTTATTCATAGTCGAAACATATATAAATAATTTGGAACAGGGAGATCCTGAAAATATCATTATGTGACTGAATGGGAGAGCAGAGAAATTTGAGAAAATCGCATTTGTTCGAATTTCGAGCACGCTTTACTCGAAAACGGTGCTTTTTGGGGAAAAACTTTTTTTGTAGAGAATTTTATGCAAAATATTATGATGTCATTTGGAAAATCATCCATAACAATTTTCCTGCCACCGAACTGATATCTGTATCGACTGTTTAGCTGCTACTGCAAGGTGGCAAGGGACTGAGTAATCTTATCCAGTTTAATGTGCATCGTTTCATTCGATACAGATTATCTGCGAAGACGGAAGGAGGATACAAGACAAATGATAATAATGATCCGAATGTTCCTACAAGCGGAATTTCGATATGGACTTGTGAATGGGCGGAAATGCCTACCCATCAGTCATCCCTGCCCCCAACACGGCTCTATTTAACAAATTCAGCAACTGTCATCAAAATTCCATACGACTGATTAACTTCAATCAATGGGAATGATTCGAATAGCAACTGAAGGAGATGATCTGATTACATTCCTATTTCCATTTCGACTTAGAAGAGAAATTAAATGTTCTGTTCATATGAGAGTGTGTATCAACAAAGCGAGTAGTTCATCAAATTGCTCGATTGAACTAGAAGTTCGTTTGTAATAGACTGTTGGTGGGTGAGATTGCGGAATATTCGGTGGAAATGCGCTGTTATTGTGGAATATATGTTATGATGAACACGATTAATTCAGAAGCAGATGAATTAAACCGTTCACGATTTGTTCCTTAGAAAGTTTCGGTTGTCGAAAGAATCAAAAGAACAATGAAGAATTTCCAGTTAAAAATACCACACACAAAGTTATCGCATTTCCCGTAGTCGTAAAATGATCAGGTCAAATTCACTCATATCCAAAATATCTGGAAATATCGAATTACAGCCTCCCTACAACGAGAACTAGCCAAAAAAACATGCTACTAAAAGTTCCTTCCATCTTAGCTTTAAGTGTTGAATACTAAGTTTCGAAGGGACTACATTCAGGAATCATAAATTTAACGACTCTTTTCAATAGCTGGTTCAATTCTTACATGTGAATATTTTTGTTAGAGGCCACATCCGGTGGTCGCCCAAGAAGGAACACTTCTCAGAATAGAGAGGGTATGAAAGATTGGGCTGGTAAATTATATATTATTTTTCAAGACAAAAGTAGTCTTCCAATCCGTACAGAAAGCATGTAGTTTTTTTAGTTTTCAGTCGTATGGTCGAGATGTGAACCGTTCAATTTGTAATGTATTATTCGTGCATATTTCATTCTTTTTTATAAGTATATTTTGATCCAACTCTTATTTAAATACGTAGTTACTACACAATTACCTCTATCATTTCCATTATTATTTTCATTATCAAGTCTCAAGTCTTAGAACGATCTTTCTCACCTCTCAACAGTTTGTTTTCTCACTCAACTTGTATAAAAGTCCTCATGGTTTTATTCTATGAAATTAAATTTATGTTTGATTATTGTTGAATCACCGATGAGTTATTTAGTATGATTTTCTATTATTCAGTTCCATATTATATTATATTTAAAAATTGAAATTATCGGCAATAACCTGCAAAAATTCTTGGTTTCATTGTTCCACATCAAACCGTTCAAATTTATCGAAGTATGAGTAAGTAATATTCAGATCCGCAGCATTTATATTTGATATTTCGAATTTGAATTGCAAAAAAAATATTAACGAAATTCTAAAAAAATTAAATAGTTGTAAAGAGAATGGAATTTTCTTTTCGACGATGTGACAATTTATGCGGGTCGCTGGATATATGGAAAATCAACGGGTAGCTCTGATTTCCATCCGGCTAGCCACATAGCCGCAAAATTTATTTGATTTCTGGAACTTTCGGATTAACAGTTATAACTTTGAGGGCTCTAGTAGTGCTTTGAAAAAGGCTAGAGCCAAAGAGTGTGCTTTATTGAGTCTTAATAAAGCAGCCGAAGCTGCAATTGGTTTTTTGTACGAATTCTTTCAGAATATGGATTTTGTTCCCAACGAAGAAACATCGAGTACATAATACCAGGCCTCAGATTCCAAGGATAAAACTCCCGGAAATACTAATTTAAAGTCAAAATGTCAACTTTAAAATATCTAAGCCCTAAAAGGGCTAGCAGATAGCTCTTCACTCGGCTACGCCTGCGGTGAGAGTGATGTAAAAGAATCAAATGTGATTTCATTTATAGGGAATCGGCACATTATGGCCGGTCAATAGGAAGCCGCGCCACTGGTGGGCGGGGCCTATTGGACTTCGCGGCTTGGATGTACTCTCCTGAGTACAAGAAATGATATTATTCATCACCAGCAGTCAGAGAGTACCTAGCAATCGAAGCGAGTGGATGTTAATTCTGAAACTCCTTAGATTGTACGAAGTGCCAGCTTACCTGCTTTCCCTTTACGGAGGATTAGTGTGATATATGCGAAAATTGTAGTGAAGTACAATTAACAAGATAGTAGTTTCGGCAAGGTTGGGTGTGAACCCTACTCAGTCCGGGATATCACTAGGACGGACGGTGTCCCCAGATAAGAAGATGATGACTAGTCATTGATCTTTTTATGTTACAGGGATCACAGTATAGTCAAGAACAAGCATTCTATTTACTTTACCCCCGAGTCCGGAATGGCTTTTTCAGTACAAAAAAAAGCCGCACTGTTTAAAAGATGACACATCATCACATGTGCCCGTATTTCAAACCAGCCCAGCATAACCTATTTATGGAAATGAAACTTCAGAAAAAAGATTTCAACGGGATTGGAAGATAACGGTAAACAACTAAGAGCAATCATTTCTGTAACTTAACGCAAATATTCAAAAAGTTCATTAATAGGCTTGCGTCTCAACAGGTTACCCACAAAGGAAATCATCATATAATACGCATTTTTATATTACCACTCAAAGATGCTGGAATCATAATCATCAGACTCCTTCTGAATTCGTTACACCGTGGATGAATTTTTCTAATTGATTTTCAAAAATTGAGTCAGTTATCTTGCCTCTTGTGTATTCTAGAATAAGTTTTCCATTGGAATATTCATAATATCCATCATGAATATAAAAAAATGCAAATGGCGCTTTCTGATTATTCATGCCATTTCTGAAGTGGCGTAAGGATGTACATGATTATAAGGTTCGAATAAAATATTCCATTTCCATAATTATCCGATAATAATGACCTTAGTATTTTCGTACAAATCTGAGGTTTCTCAGATGATATACATAAACATTAGAGTGAACAAAATTTATCATGAACCACTTCAACTTCATGGAAACATTTGTTAATATAAAAACTGATGAATTTTTGTCAGTCTTGTCTTTTAGTTTTCAAAATAAATATTATAATATCAAAAAGACCTCAATCGCTACAGACTGCAGTCAAATGAAATCACCTAATGCTATCTCATGGCAAAAAGCTATGTATGATTTAGAACAGAACAGAATAATGGTTTCGTTGAAATCTCCAAACCTTTCAAGTTCAACTGCGGCAGTCATCTTCAGAGACGTCATCGGAGTTCCCTTCTTGCTTCATCAACTGAAGTTGAAGTTGCAATAATTTGAGATTTCCACCAAAGGCGACCTCAGCAAAACCCAGAAATCAACCAGATGATCGAGGCTAGTCGTGGAAGCCTACATTCCTTCATTAGTTTGGATGAAGGCTTGCAGAATTTGAAGAATATCGATATTTTGGAGGATTTTTTCTCCTGTTTATGGGCGATAATTGTTTGGCTCCAAGACTAAAATCGTCCTACCTAGGTGGCCGAGGAAAACTACATCAGTCCTATTGGCTTGTATTAGCCTGCTTGTGAACAATAAAACAGAATACAATCCATACAAATCAACAATGTTTCTTCGTTCGAATTCACTGCTACTCCAGGAGTTTCACAAAGATCGATTTTGGGACCTCTCTTTTTCTTGTTATTTGTTAATGACGTATCTCAGTATATGGAGGATTTGCAATTTCTCCTATATGTCAATTATTTAAAGATAGTTAGAAAATTTGAAAGCGGAAAAGACTCTGGTACGCTTCAAGATGATTTCAATCATTAATTGAATTACTTTTCAATATCCGACCGACCTGTCCCTCAACAAAGCTTAATGCTGAATAAGATGAACAAGATGTTCATAAGATCTGTTGTGGAATCATCTGCAGCTGAAAGACAAACGTTAGTCGCTATTTTTCATCGTTCAAGAATGTTGAAGAAGGGACCTTTCCTCGTAAAAATTGAAAAATTAAAAAAATGTTTTTTGTAGGATCAAACAAAAAAAAATACAAAAAAAAATTTCCTCACACTTAAATTGGTTGCAAACTTGATTCGTGATATGGAATAATATATTCAATACTGCTCCAAGTTAGCAAAACTTTTTGAATTTTCTCAAAGAGTATACAGCAAAATTCAAGATAATTGCCATTTTGATAATGTTGCGTACTCCTGAAGAGGTTGAACACTAAGATTTATTGCCTTCTTGATGTACTATTCACTTGACCAAAGTTTAAAAACTTTTTAAATTATTGAAAATTTCCGATTTTTCATGTATAACTCTACTCGCCTGTTAAGGCACAACAGAATATTCGGATAGATCAACCTAGAAACAGACATGTATCCGAAACACCTAGTAAATTGACTGGTAACTCTGATGAAAAATACAGACCTGTTCATCTAGGAACCACTGACGACAAAACAATACAATAGACCCTAGCTGGTCTCAGTGTTAGGGAAAATCCCTAGCGTCAACCTGGTATCCCACTCGGTAGCTTTTAACCAACGAACAACCAACCAATCGAGGGGGTTTCTGAAACACGTTTCTTCTTACGATCATCCATTCTGTTTAAAGTCTGACTTCACCATATTTTATGTTGAAACAAGCCTTCCAAATCAGCCGTACAAAGAGAGCATTCTGACAGGTCATTTTGAATCTTTCAGTATCACTTGTCAGCTCATTCGACCAGAAGAGGGCAAAGTCAACTTTTCAGATAAGCCAAGGCTTTTCCATATGTAGCGGCAGGAGTACCTCACTTGAGAAATACTGCAATCCAGATTTTCTGCATACTATGCAGAGAAGGGCATTTGAACTCCTGAATGTTGTTAATTCGTTTTTGAAATTGTGATCTCCGGCTGCACCTTCACGAGCAACCCTCAGAGGTCCTCGAAAGACTTGATGGGGAGACGCTAGGGGAGACGCAGTCTGTACCTTTTAACGTGTGATGCCATGCACAAGACCGGTAGCGTACCTCATGCAACTGTCGTACTCAATTGCCGAAATTATACTTTGCTCCAATGACGGGAACTAATTCACGCATTTTCAGCTTGCAAGTTAGGTTAGCTTACTCAGGTTAGGTTTGTGTGTCACTCGCGAGCATTTTCGAAGTGCGTAATACAGGTCTCGAGCATCAGTTTCCTTCATGATCAGTGCATCTGGTTGCGCTAGCCCTATGGACAATGGAAATATGCGGACCGATGACGGGCCGTGTTGAATCGTATCCGCGTACCTTGGATTACCACATTATTTATGCACTACTGAGGAGCATAAATGATGACATCACATACTCTATTCAATATAATTCCATTAAGGAAACAATCCTGAATCATAAGTATCTGGTCTCCCTGTTTTGTTGGAAAGTATAATCGTGGAACGGACGGGTTCATAAATATTATTGGATACGCAGTTTACCTCTCATCTGTATTTGGAACTGAACAGGTAATTTCACACAACTGAATGTTCATCACTCACTTAACCAAATATTTCCACGAAGCAACTAGCTGAAAATTAGTTTTCATTAATGAACCCTCTCCCAAAGTGGGTACGATGGCATGTTGGAAATGCCGAATCCAAACCGTGGTTGGTAAAAACTGTTTATTTTGTCTACTGTAACACTCGCCTAATCACGGACAATTAAAAACCAGCAGAACATTTAATTTACCATCGTAAATATTTCGGAGGACTTTGGATAACTGGTATTTTCCAAATGGGAATCCTAATTCACTAATTTTAATTTGGGTGCCATGATTGAGTACGGTACAGAAGCAGAACAATAAAAAAGAAACATGGTTGAAGATAAGTTAACTGAGTCTGATGGATTGACACTGTGACTCAACAACTATTCTTACGCCCTTGTTGTCCTTATTTTTACGAATTGAACAGAACATTTAATATAGAAGTTGATGGTAAATTATGGGCTACAAAACAAAAGGTTTTTCCAATACAGATTGATGAGTTTTCAGTAGCCAGAATCAATCGACATTTTCAAATAGAAAACATTTTCCAACCTTGTATTCTTCAGGTAAAGGAATCTGCAATTGTTCACGATGACCTCATCATGAGAGAAGCAATAACTACTTTCCTAGCTAATACTACGACAAACGTTGAATAAAAACTAATGGATTTCCATACAGAGTTTCTACAAGACTTTCTGCAACTGCTAGTTGCATGGACATTTCCAATCGATAGGTCAATTTTTGGGTTTTGCATAGGGTAGGTCTCTGCAGACACTGACTGATCTCTGAAACGAATATTTCGGTCACATCTCCATTTCAAAGCCTCAGCTGAAACTGTGCCCGCAGATCAGAATTCACCAAACTACGAGCGCCATCTCGACCTCAGCCTTCCAACTAGAAGCAATACCTAAATTGCGTGTTTCAACGCTCTGCCTAGGAACTGTCAGTCTATGATTCGGTAATTCCCACGTTATGAAGAATTTTTCACGATATCTGTCATTCTAAGTGACGTGTTTTAGTTAATAGATCATCTGAAAGGCATTTGGGTCCTCCAATGTGATTTATGCTCGAAGAACATTTTTCGTTTACAGAAAATTTATTTATTCACTTATTTTTGCAATTTTGTATTTAGTGGCATACTGAAACTTTCAGCTTCAGCACCACTTTTGATGAAAAAGAATGAACGGATATATAAGGAGTCTGGCCATCTCCAGGGGTAGCGATTTCCTACATACCTAAAAGATAATTTTTTGGTTGCAATGTGCAAATTTCACTCAGATTTCCACTCCTTTTGTTGGGGAGACCACACTGTATAGGTATTTTCTGTAATTGGCGTAGTTCACTCTATATATACTCCACTCAACTTGGTTCAACACAAATTGTTTCGGCATAGAGTTTGGTGGGGCTTGTTTAACTAAAATTTCAATTAGCTAAAAAGTCTCTTACTCTCCGCGAATTTCAAAGGCTGTTTGTTGCCTTTAGAAGTTGCACAAACTTTCTGATACTTCTGCTCGGTTTGTGTATTGTTTACTCGCTGTAAGAGTTTTGTTTTTGCGAGATCTGATGCGAGCGGAAATCTTCAGAAATGGGAAAAACAGGACAAGAATAAACAATATGAGTTTCGTAACAAGTATAACGGGGAGATATTCTGTTTAAAATTAGGTAAACTCTAATAAAATCCCAAGAAGTGTCAACTGTAGCGAAATGAAATGTAATTGCCATGTTTTACGAAGTTCATTTACACGAGATTGAGAATCATTCAATATTTTTGAGTTTTCTTTAATATTCTGTCATGTGTTAGGTATACTTATTTGTTAGCACTGTTACTCCTCAATTTTCTTGGATTTGCATGATTTGCATATACTTATTCAACAGATCGAAGAAGTATTATTTCTCTTGGTTACTATTAAAACGTACTTGTCTTTGCTCTTGGTAGAAAGAAATGGATTCCACAGAAAAACAAAAAAAATGGTTATGACTTCAAATAAGGTGATAGCGATTCATTTGAAAATTTCTGAAAACACTGAATTCGAGATAACCATAAAGAATCTGGAAGAATAAGGAAATGATATAAAAAATAATTTTGATTTAACAAAGTAACATGTGTCATTAGTGATATGGTATCTCTATGAGAGCAACATTGTTCCATTATTTTAGTGAATATCAGGTTATTTCGAAAAAAAAAAAAAAAAATTAAATGAAATAATGACAAGAAAATAATCAAAAACAAGGTTTCATTCAAATGCGGTGAAAAGTATGTTATCATTCGCCACGCCCCCTATAATGTATTTTTATTATCCTTCCCATAGCATTCGCTATATTCTTATTAGATATTATTATTATTATTAGATCTGAAACAAAACATATACTCATTACCCCATTCACCTCAGTGGGAAAATGATGGCGCACCAAACTTTCTATACCTTAATCTCCACTCTGCAGTTATGCACGGTGAAGAGACTTAATTCGATAGAGTAAAATCAGCCTCCGTTGGATATTACGGTTTGCGTGAACTCTAAGGACTCTCTGAGAGATTAAAACAGCTCAAGCTCAGTTTTAGTACCTTGTCATAACGCAGAGGAAGCTGAAACTAGGCAGATGCAGTATTTATTATTAATTCCATAACATAGATATGGTCTAAAGCCACTTCATCACTGACGTAAGGCAGTCACATAACCAACTTATTTGGTTATAAACCAGAGGGAATATCACTGTGAAGGTTCTAATTTATAGTATGACAATATGGTGTCAGGAATGGGATAGAAAATTAATTTGTATATCAACCGTTTGATTTTTTATTTTCTATATACGTTAACTGGTGAAAAGGCAAAATTCTTCACTGTCAGGCACGGCCTTGAGGTCGCGAGGTTTCCGGATTCATTCAGAAAAATATTCGCTCTTATCATCTAGCGGTGGCTTGATTTTCGATCTCATCATCTAGCGGGGGCTTCTCAGGACACAACAACAACAATTTTGATGAATTGAAGAATTGATGAAGACAGTAGAGTATGCTATGAGAGACCTGGGGAATTCCATATGGAAATTCACTCAGGAAAACGCCAAAGTCCATTCAGGACATTTTTTAACCCCCGCTGCCATTGGTTGGTGTACCCGAAGCTTTCAACCTTTGGCGGCTTTTGGCAGATTTTTGGTGGCTCTTTGGTGGCTTTATGGCATCTTTGTGACGGCTCTTGGCGGTTAACCTATTGGCAGCTATATAGATTCATTTGTTGCAGGTGAAGTTTGAATGGCCCAGGTATGCCGAGTGGTGGCGGTTTTCAGTTATCACCTATTAACAGTGCATGCTAATACCAATTTTAGCATTGAATAATATCAATAGTATTTCAGAATGAGTCCGCAATTATTTTTCATACTTGGGTTAAATTCGGATCATCGTGGATACCTGTCAGCTGTTGTGCAACAGGGGTCCGTTCATTAATGATCAGTTTAGATATATCATTTGAAAAGTTTTTTTTTCAATGGGATCGATTTCAGTCAGTCAAAAATATTGTTTCAAAACAAAACGGCGTACATGATTTTGAAACTCTCATAAAAAGATCTTTTCCAATAATTGGCTTTTAAGAGCTTAGTGCGAAGATAATTTTTTTTGTTTGCTACGAAAACTTTCTATTACTCAAAATGGCACATGGATGCCATCTTAGAAGGTAATTCAAAGAAATAGCTAAGTAGTGTGATATTTCGATTCACTGAATTTCAGCAACTACCTCTACCTATTTATGGCCCCTATTTAACACTCCCTGATGGGATGGTGGACCTCTTGTGAATCAAATCGAAAACTCTTTCTCTTCACCTATATCTGTATCACCTTTATACTGTCTTTGCGTTCCTCCTAACGCACTAGAAACTTTATGGATCCTTAGGTTGGTCAGTATAACTAAACAGTTGTCGGCCTGTCAATGTAGCAGATGATCATCTGTCTTTGGTCTAGGGTTCGATCCAAATTAAGTTTCCGCTATTTGACTGTAGATGTCAGAAGCAATTATATATATATATATATATATATATATGTATATATATATATATATATATATATATATATATGTATATATATATATATTATCATATCTAACTTTTCTGCATTCGAAAATCGAACAAAAGCACAAATTTGAATATTCTTCCATAAAATCGGGCAGGTTTTTTGACAGATTGATGAATACCCATATTATTGCATTTATTTTGACGCTTTCATGGCCGCTTTTATTATGCCATAAAGTTGCTGTGATGCATCAATATTCAAGAGAAACTATGAGTGTGCTACATGGCTCAATTCAGAATTTGACGAAGAATCGCAAGAGGCATTAAAAAACCTGGGGTGCCATTCAAAAAAATTGGCGTCGGTGTCGCGACGCCCTAACGGATGACGCCCATTGATGAATCTCTACGTGAAGAAGACGACCCTTTGAGATCAAAAACATCTGCTTCCATTTTCTTCAATTTTCGAGATATTTGCCCGCGGAGTTTTATATGGGACACCCTGTATATATAATTCAAGACAGGAATCATTTTAAGATAAGCAGATTATTTCATCCCATTCGTCACTTATATTGAAATCCTCCTAGTTTGTGCTACATATTGAGTTAATGACTGTATGGAACAGCAATGCAAACTGCATTTAAAGGACGAATACTACAAAGTTGTCAAGATTGAGCTGTGCGGAATGAAGATAAAAGATGAATTGGGAATAAGTGCGCTTTTATTGAAGCTGTAAATCTCACAAGTTTTATTTCTCGTTGTTGATTATTCATTTCATTGTTTTATTGAATACTATTGTAGTTATTTTACGAAGTACGTACAAAGTATGAGTTTACTACGAAGGAATCTGTGGCAAATCAGACAGGAAAATGAAAAGTTGAAAAACTGAAATAAAAATGTGGATCAGCCGGAAATCGAACCGGGCCTCCCAATCTCCGGTCGGGCACCACCATTTCATTTACTAACAAAAATTTACGTACAAAGGATGAGTTTACTGTTTCCTTCCGAACGTAAATTTGTGAATACTCCTCAGTTTGTTTTATTTACTATTTTCTTGCTTGATATTGAATTCTACAGTTGTGTTTAGAATATTTTCTAAAATTGCAGTATCTTACAATGAATTATACTCAAAATCAATAGAAAAGGTGCTACAATTTCGCAAATAACTATCTTATAAAAATTTTATATGACACACTTTCGTAAACAGCTTTTTTGTACTCGCGTGTTTGTTGAACTCGGCTGCGCTTCATTCAACAAACTTCACGCTCATACAAAAAACTTATTTCAATAATAACTTTTTTCCCTTTGTCGAGCGGCAATCTGTCACTTCGCGCTCACAGGTATTTTCACACTTCCTTGGCGAAAACATCAAACTTTGCCATATTATCTAATATATCACCAAGTCTTCTGTCAACAAAAAGAGGGGAGCAAGAGAAGTTGGTAAGTACACAAGGTACGCAGCCAGGCAAATAAATATAAGGAATAATATTGGCCCTGGTATTGAACCTTGCGGCACAGCTATATATTTTCAATTTCATAGAATTATCTCAGTGTCTTTTTTGACAAGTTGCAAACTTTGAAGTTGGCTCCTCATTTCATCACACAAACAGAAGCATTATATATCTCGACTTCAAATCACCTTGAACATTTCAGAGTTATTTCAGAAATACGAAATTAACGCTTTCAAAGCCACCAAGTTCTAACATTTCTGAAATCACCTGCTGCTCTTTTGCACAGAAAACAACAAAAAAAAAGTGGAAACATTTATGCGAAACCTCTTTGTGTTTCTAGCTGGTTTTATGAAGGAATATTGTTGACACAGAGAGGTAGATATGGAAGCTTTGCATGTAAAATACCCGTTTATTATGCTGCACCTGATATTCCTTTATTTACCAAAGTACCTCTCTTCGACTTGCTTACAGCGTTGTTCTGTAATTGAATTTATTTGCAGTGACACCTTGGGAAAATATATGCTGTTTGAAAAGGGGAACATTCTCCATGAAAAAATCAATATGCTGTCTGATAATACAAAATCAAAGTGTTTCACGTCAAAGGTCCCCATTGAACTCTCTGAGGTTTTTGTCATGTATTCGGTTTGTATAATTTTTTTTTATTACATTTTGTTGTTTTGATGGAAGGTTAACTCAGAATTGAAAGTAAGATGTCTAGAAATATTGGAATATCTGAAAAACTGTTATCAAACTTTTGCCATTGTTTCATCTTGTGAAATAATTGAATATTTCATATGTGGAATTGAGAATATTTGAAAAAAGTCATAATTACATAAAATGAAAAAATAATATGAATAATCCAACCTTTCACAAATTTCCTATATTATAGGAGTTTAGTTGGGAAGCATCTCTGCCCAACACCTGGTAAAGTTTTTTTTACGAGAACACAATATTCAACGCTTCATGGAAGCAACTGCCAATCATAGCAGGTGGTTATCTGCATAACAGTTTCACGATTCTGTCGATAATCAGTGCAGACCCGGTCAGGACTGAGAGCTGTTGCTCTAATCCGTCTTCCTGCAATTTATTTTCCCTTACTTTTACCAATTGGGCCTACGATAACCCCACTTCAGTAAACATAGCTGAAAATGTGGAAATATCCAGTGATGAGTCACTTAATATCAAATTTTCGCGCATTTAGTGGGAATTTTACACTTTCAGCTATGTTTGGCAAACTGTATCTACTACGGAAGTAGGCACAGTCATGTATAGGAACCTCAGTGAGCACTCAGACTAAGGCCTTGTCTCTATCTAGAGTCAAAGTCCCTCATGTGAAATAATTGAATGTTTAATATCTGAAAAAAGCAATAATTTCATAAAATCAATAAGATTATACAGTGTGAACCATTTAAGATGGAAGCACCTTTATGAAACGCACATTTTTCAACTGATTGGAATGATTTTTGTTTCGTTAGGTAGGCATTCAAAAAGTCCGCTAGGACACTAAATTTCATGGGTAAATCTCCATTTACAAGCCAAGTATTCTTATTTTCCAAGGTAAAAAATGTGAAAAAATAACTAGCAATTCTTTAGAAAAAATCTGACTACACCACTGGATTCGCGACATTCCCAAGCATCGAACATGGAATAATCAATGACTACCAAATCACCTTTTTCCAACAACTGGCACAGTTTTTTCTAGGAGAACACACTTTGTGATGCTTCCTCCAAAAACTAGCAAAATATAGAGACGATTTCCAGCTTGTTGACAGAAGCATCCTATACCATCTCGATACACGTACACTTGTCTAGGGGTGGAACAACGCCGCTTCCAAAGATAGCCACTGTTGAAAACTCTGTCCGCGGCCAGTATCAGCATCTGTCATATCAAGTCATCAGAACTGTCGGTAGAGAACAAATTTTCTGCAAATGATATGCTTGCCATTCTGATCCTTCTCCACTTTTTTCAAGTTATGAATGTACTCATGAGAGACTGCGACAACACGACGTAAAAACTCGTAATAGTTTGCAGAGTCTTCATAACAGAATGGTACTGGATGAGACTAGAAAGTTAACATGAGTTCATATCCCTTTCTATTCATGGTCCGTGACCATCAAAAAGCAGAGATGGGAGCATTCCTTTTCAAACCTTCGGAGACTGAGGCCATAACGATATTCGTACGGTACAAACGAAGCACTGCGGATGCCTCCTGCTCATATTGAGTCAGTGGTGGAAAATGAGGAGTGCCGACTCTACTGGAACTATTCTTTCCCCACCCTTGGGAAAATACTTACAAATAAGCCTGATATAGTTCTTCTTGACCATTAAAGTTCTGATCATAGTGGTCCTTGGTGGAATGATGAACACGCTGCTCTCTAATCTGAAAATCATAACTGTTTATCGTGATGTGGCAGAAATCTTAGCCGGAAGAATGCAGGAGGCTGTCATACTTGTTTGCACGTGTACTCAGAGCACATTATTCTTGAATCCTGTAACCGCTCACCCTATGGATGTAAGGAGTGACTAAAGGGTAAATGACACCAGCGCGATCTCTAGATGTATGGGGGCTCCGCAGACAGGGCCTCACCGTGGTATTCCTGATGAAAAAAAGGAAACTCCAAATAATGTTTGAGTATGAGAATTTATTGGAACTACTCGTTTCCTATCTTCAGACCCGCAAGCCTGGTGTGATCGTCACATTAAGATGATTTTCATCATTTAGTTATCGGCTCCTGGCCAAACTAACTTCGTCCGAAACAAGAAAGAAAATCAGACTGAATATCGAGATTCCATTAAGGGCCTGTTTATCAATATCCTGTTAGCGTAGTTTGACAGCCAGCTAAATTTGACTGGTGATTGAAATAAATATGACATCTTTCTGATCAATTCGGCCGTTACTTGATGAAGATCGAAACATGAAGAGCAAAACATGTGGTTGAAGATCAAATCGTCTCTTATTTATATTATTTATAAGATATGGCATCCGCTAAAATAAGGGAATGAACTCATATCCTCATCCCGACTTAACTTCGAAAAATCAGCCCTTAGTAGATATTCTAGCCCATAATCCTAAGTTATTTTCTGTGAAGGTTAATTCTGGAAATTTATACCTCCAATCGTATACTTGTGGAACACCCGTTTGGTATCGAACAATAAAAGAACCTCCATAAGAAATGACTTGAGATTTTGAACCCTGACGGCTGTCCTTGGGCATGCCTATACCTGATTAGAATGAATAAAACCTCATGACGTCACTTTCAGGGCATGCTTTATTCACCGGTTTTATATAAGATTCAAAGAGGTCTCTGGAACGGTTCAAAGATGTTTAAATGGGTCTCTAGAATTCATTTGAAGCTCATGAAGAAAAGATGAAACTGGCATGCCCTGAAAGTCATGAGGTTTTATCAGTTCTAATCAGTTTGCGCATGCATAGCAGTCATCAGGGGTCGCCATGTTATTTTTTATGGGGGTTCTTGCATTGGTCGATACCATAAAAGTGTTTCGCAAGGATACGATCGGGGATATCGAATTTTCCAGAATGAACCGTCATATGAATAACATGGGATTTTGAGCCAGACTACTCATATCATATTTACTGATATACACTTGAGGAACAGTTTTTCAATGTTCAGTCAAATGTTTCTGCAACGTGTCTGACGTGACTGACGTGACTGACGTGACTGACGTGACTGACGTGACTGACGTGACTGACGTGACTGACGTGACTGACGTGACTGACGTGACTGACGTGACTGACGTGACTGACGTGACTGACGTGACTGACGTGACTGACGTGACTGACGTGACTGACGTGACTGACGTGACTGACGTGACTGACGTGACTGACGTGACTGACGTGACTGACGTGACTGACGTGACTGACGTGACTGACGTGACTGACGTGACTGACGTGACTGACGTGACTGACGTGACTGACGTGACTGACGTGACTGACGTGACTGACGTGACTGACGTGACTGACGTGACTGACGTGACTGACGTGACTGACGTGACTGACGTGACTGACGTGACTGACGTGACTGACGTGACTGACGTGACTGACGTGACTGACGTGACTGACGTGACTGACGTGACTGACGTGACTGACGTGACTGACGTGACTGACGTGACTGACGTGACTGACGTGACTGACGTGACTGACGTGACTGACGTGACTGACGTGACTGACGTGACTGACGTGACTGACGTGACTGACGTGACTGACGTGACTGACGTGACTGACGTGACTGACGTGACTGACGTGACTGACGTGACTGACGTGACTGACGTGATTGACGTGACTGACGTGACTGACGTGACTGACGTGACTGACGTGACTGACTGTTAGAATGTGTGAATGTATTCTTCATTTCTTCAATTTGAGCCAATGCCACATTCATTCTAACCACCGTGCATATTTAGCTGGCAGTCCAATTACGCTAACGGGATATTGATAAACTGGCCCTTAATATAATTATGTAACGAATACCTCCGTTGCACAAATTGCCAATCCGAGTTGAAGCAGCTTTTTCTGTCGATCATGTATGCCATTGAATCAGTAATTATTGAAAGACCAAAATTACATACCGTTTCGATATACATTACATTCATCCATCGAACAGGAATGAATTAGTTTAATTATAGTCTATCAGGAAGTGAGAGAGCAGTCAGTCGAATACATTCCTATTGATATATCAATCTATCCTAACTCATGTCCGTAATTCGATCCACCCAAAACTATCGAAGCACGATTGAAATAATATGATCTATGGACAATTTCACGAAACAAGGGATTGTTGTTCACTGTTTTATATGCAATGTGTTTGTATATCAATCTGAATTAACCGTGCCGCAAATTCGACTTCGGTTCAATAATCAGTATGAATAGGACAGATAATGAAACAATGCTGGTGGATCTGTTTCGTTCATTCGAAAGAGATGGATGGACATTTTCGGTAGTCTTATGTTTCCGAAAAATGAGTTGTCTCTAGCGTTCAGGATCGGCAGCAGCAATTGACCATACAGCTTTTCAGAGAACTGTTCAACTAGATATGTTCAGAATTTTTTTTGAATGCTCTCACCAAGTAACAAAAATGATTTGTTTTGAGTTTCACAACTTTAAGTTATTGAATAAGAAAGCTTCCGACAGCAATCAGTGCTGTCATCTTCAGGGTTCCACCCAAAATGTTTGTACGCTCTTAAATTCCAGTCCCGTAGCAGAAATGTTTGACTGAACAATGGAAAACCGGCAATCGGTGTTATCTTGTATTAATGACAGTGGTGCACACAAGATTTTACATTTCACTTCACACGATCAACTCCTCCAAACCCCAATAAATCCATCAAACTGATATTCTGCAGTCTGTATTCAAATTTATCATTACAGAGACAGTCACCGTACGGGTGACTTTTTTATGTTCTTGTTCCTACGAAAAGGGAAATTCTGTGATTCAGAGAACATTAGAACCGTGGAAAAGTAGGTAGGAATTGATGTTCCACTTGAAGGGGCTGTGATGGTGCCTATGTAAAGCGTTTTCTGAACCCGAAAAAATCTTCTGAAATAGACCACTGCGAATATTTTGAAGATAGCTGATGATACAGTAAATGTGTACGATAAAGATACATGGAATTGTGTGAAACATCAGAGATCTTAGGAAACTTAAATTAAGGTTCAATGAGATTAATCTCACTATAATCTTCGAGAAAACACGATACATCCCATTCAGCTGTAAGCAAACCAATATTACGAAAAACATTCTTTGGATGCAAATCCTCATAGTGAGATCGAAGAATCAGATCATATGAAGTAATTGTTTGTGGAAAAAAAAATGGGATATGCAAGTGAAATATGTGGGGAAAAAACTGAGATGCATCCAAAATGATCATGGAAATCCCACAGCTGAAATTATACATTTCTTTGGTGAATCTTTGGGAAATTCGAGATCATTGTATCATTGTATACGAATCATCATTTCCAAAATGTAGTCCCAATCAACATACACGTACTTAACCAAAACCGATTCTAAAAAAAAAAAAATATTTGTTTACAAGAGGCCGGAGCGTTTAGCTCGACTTAGAAATATTGAATATTATTGAGTTCATCCTAACGAAGAATCATGGTGGTATTTTCCCCAGTCATCTGGATTTTAATTTGTTTATCAATCATCGCGGTGTTGGTTGCCAAAATAATTAGTTTGACAGTGATCTGTTTCTGAATTTTGTATTCGTATTGTCCTACCAAACTACACTAGATGTTAGTATTGATATCGAAAAAATTTGTGTTGTTCAAATTAGCAATTCAACTCGAAAAATTGTCAACTATTAAAAACGCGACACCGAAGGTGTAGCGTTTTCAAGCCCAATTGCTAAGAAACACTTCATCATTAAACAAACCAAATTTACCCGATAATATACAAACCTCTCGAGCAATTATGAATGAAAAAGTTGTGAAGATTTTATTCAACCTACTTTTTTCATATTGCTAGTATCACACACACTTGCTGAAAAGCCGACAGTTATATTGAATGTCCGCATAATGCTTCCAGCAGGAAACAATCTATTCAAATGAAAATTAATCTTCCAATTCACGTGCTCCGTATTGAAATCCAGGGTGATTTGTTATTCCCCTTTCTTTCCCTGACGGAGTAGCAATATATCCTCTGGAATTATTCGCACCACAAAATTCAGTTTCGGTTCGTCGAATAGAATGTATGAAGCAGAAACTGAGACAGCAGCTGAGACGTTTGATCTGCATTTCGACTTCCTTCCCCTGGAAACAATTCTTGCATAAAAATAACTAGCCTGTTATTTATAAGTTTAGCCTCATTTGTCGTTATTCATTTCGAATTTGTTTTTTTCTTTCTTCTTCCAAATGCAATGTTGGGATGAAGTAAGGCAACAGAATAATAATTGAATGCTACAATATCAAGTGCCATGTGACACTTCTTGACAAGGCGGGACAAGAAAGCTGCAGACTAACTTGAGTAACATACTTTTTGTAAACAGTATACTTAGGGATGATTGGGACAGAGTTCGAAAAGTGTGACGGAGAGTTTTAAATAAATAGGACGAATTTTTTCGGTGAAGTCGCAATTCCATTCGGTCCGGTTCCTTTTGTTTTCTTCACTTCTTTGTTATTGTGTTATTTCTATGCATCTTTCATCTTTCTGTACCTTTTTTATCATTTCCTGTTCTTCTTTCAGCATTTTATACTCATATTCTTCCTTTTGCGCATTCAACACTCAATTTCTATTGTAATTGTGCTTTCAGCTTGGCTTGAGCTCAATTTTTGTCTTGTTTTTGAAAAATCGTTCCTGTTATTCTTGTCTTACTCCATGTCCTTCGTATTTCCTTGCCAGTTGGTCCAGTTCTTTTTGTATTCCTTCACTCTTGTTTTCCTGTGTTCTCTTCGGATCTCCAGTGGATAGAATTTTTGGAACCAGTCCTCACATTCTTTTCCCTTGAGCATTCCGTCCTCATATTCCGTTTTCTTTTGCTCCCCTACCCCTCAATTCCTGTTCTTGTGGCACTGCCAGATAGGCAAAATGCTCCTTGATGAATTTTACTATGTTCTCCACTACAATGGGCTGCTATCAAATATCTACATTATCTGTCGGAAACTAGTCACTAATTCTTTTAACAGTCATGCATCTGCTTGAATCCTCCAGAAAATGTATTTGGATTGCCTGCAAATATTCAAGCGTCCTCCCAAAATATAAACTCCTTTCAGTTATAACCAGCTCCAACTCCAGTTGTCACAGATTTATAGCCATCTTAATGAAGTATTGTTTTGAACCGAAAAAATACATACAATTTTCTTATCCGCTTGATTATTTTCAGATTGAAAACATACGTGAAAATATTATATGGATAGAATTTTCCATTAGTACCTTCAAGTGATGTTGGAGAAAACATTTGACAAATGGGTGTTTCCAAAATTGTAGCAAGGAATGGAATGGGAAGTAGACAAAAAAAAAAACGAAATGAAGAAATACTTTTTTGTCGAAAAAAAAAAAAAAAAAACTGAGGCAGGAGTAAAACCCAGTTTTTTCTTTGGTATGTATAAATGAGACTTGTCTCACCAGCCTTAAATCGTTGCATATGGTACAAAGAGGGTACTGATTCCTGCCCCAGTATAATTATTTCATATCACCTGGAATATCCATGACTTTCGGATTCTCCCTAAATATCGTAAAAGGGTTATGTGAAGTGGGACAAAACACATTTTAGGTACTCAGATACTCACATGTTATATTTGCATGAGGAAGTCGAAGTCTTCAGCAATAATACGCACTTTTTCTTTTCCTTCTACTATAATGAGTTATGACAAATCTAATTTTGGCCTGAACTTGCAGACTTGCAGTGGCAGGTTACTGCGAGCATGAAATGTGATGTCGGCGTTAAACCATGTTTTCTGAGAAAACGAGCGTATTTTCTAAGGTATTACTAATATCATTCTTGTGGAGAATTGAATTATCTTTCAACCTATTGAAATCGTTTTTTGATAAATCTTACATTTTCTGAAATAACAACAAAAATAAATATATTTTTTTAAATAAAAATATTTTTAGGTGACGCCCATGATTTTTGCTAGACACTTTTTTTTTAATAATACATGATGTCGAGATGTCATGTGCCTAGTTTCAGAGCGCTACATTTCATTCTTCACTTTTTGTTCGAGTTTGTCTGTCGTTACTGGATTAATAGGTTTCTACCAAAGCCCAGATTGTTCATAATCGATTTGTTATTATTTAATGATTTTCTTTCGTCATACAATGGTAGTGGACGATATCAACTGAATAAGTTAACTTCATTGAGTATCGGATTGAAAATTAAATCAACAATAGAGACGTGTTCGATTGTGATGAATACATCTGACAAAAAATTGTATTCTCCCCTCATTGTTACCGAATAAACGATATGTTACATTACGTCCACCCCACCAAGAGAATATTTATGAGATTCGTGAGATTGCACAGGTGGTCTATATTTATTTCATACCTACATAATAGTCCGGTGGCAGGGAGGGTTTTTGTGGCCGATGAAGTGCGACATGATCATCCAGGTTCTTCTTATGTATTTTGACCCGCTGAATTTCAATTGTGAAGGTGATAATCGGGGAAAGCTCCCAGAAAATTGTTAGACGATTTTCCGAGAAAAATCGGAAAATGCAGTTTTTCCAAAAACAAATTAATAATCCTGTGATGTTTTCTATAAAATTATGTACAAAAAAGGGTCTTGGGAGATTTTATCTTAAGTGCTCCGTTTTCGAGTAAAACGTTCTCGAAAATCGAAAAAACAAATGTGATTTTCTCAATTTTTAGTGCTCTCTCATTTAGTCACATGATGATATTTGAAGGATCACCTTGTCCCAAATCATTCGTTCATGTCTCGACTAGGAATAACAAAAGAGGCATTCCTGAAAAAATCATTCATCATTCAAATTTAATAAAAGTCATTGTTTATAATATTTTTTTTATTTGACCTTGAAACATTTTTGGACAGAAAGTGTGACAAAAAGTACAATATTTCTCTTTTAACGATATAGTGAATTTTCCGGAAACTTGTTGTATTTTCAAGCAAAATTTTCCATTTTTCCTCCTTTGAAATAATTCATGACAAAAAATCTACTGAACCCGTTCAACACTATTAGAAATTCATCCACGAAATGATAATTGTCGAAAATATCGAAGCTAACTCCAAAAATCTTGAAAAAAATTAATTTTGACCACCCTGTATCTCAAAAACCGTTTGGGACGTATGTTTATATGAACTTTTCCTCGAAAACTTCCTCCTGAAAACTTTTAAAAAATCACCTCCCGAAGTTTGTCAACGTACTTAATCAACACCCTGTATATGAATAGTTTGGGACAAGGTGATCCTGGAAATATTATTATGTGACTACATGAGAGAGCACTAAAAATTGACAAAATCGCATATTTTAGATATTCGAGAACGTTTTACTCGAAAACGGTGCATTCAGAGACAAATTTGTAGGCACCTTTATTGTAGAAAATTTCATGGAAAATATCAAAGCATCATTTGTTTTTGGAAAAATGAATTTTACGATTATCCTGAGAAAATCATCTGTAACAATTTTCCGGATGCTTTTCTGGCTTATCGCCTTCGATATTCGGATTCAGCAGGTCACAATACATAAGAAAAACGTATGTTCCTGTCGCACTTTATCGATCATGAAAACCCTCCCGTGCCACCGGACTAAAATGCTTGTAGGTACTGTTTTATCGTCCTGTTTATTACGAAAAGAATTCTGACAGTTGTCATTTCTCTCATGGTTATGGTTGATCTCTTTGCTATTCTTTCGATGGGTTGAACTGGCGTGTTGAGGTTGTTTTACAGTGTTTTCTGCTATTCATACGTTTCCTTTGAAATTCCACTCGGCTCAACTCGATATTTTCCCTTTTTTCGTTTGATGTTTTCTGGCGCGTTTTTTCCGAATGTCTGCATACTCATTACGGAGTCAGGGCAAACGATGTGGGTTTTATCAATTACTCTCGAATATCAATAGAGGAAGAGAGAAGAACTTGATATCGAAGGGATATTTTTCATCGATTCACTAAAACTGAGAATAAGAATTATATTAATAATTTCCCAATAATAATAATGTATTAGAAACAGTAAATGAGATTGGGAAAAAGCCCAAGATCACGTGGATGTGCCTCACAACATAGCCTCTGTTTCTCATCTTTTAAACGTTCAGTATCTGTTTTTCAGGTGAAAATAAGATTTTTTCTTCATATGAGCATGTGTCCCAACTTGCTTCGTTTTCGAGATACAAGGTATCAAAATTTTTAGAAAAAATCAGTTTTTTATTCATTACTCAAAAACTTTTTGACTGATTTTGATAAAACTTGGCAGTTATTTGCGGTAATAAAAGGCTTATCTGAATGTACCCAGAATAAAAAATATTTCCAATTTAAAGATGAATTTTATCAACAAGAATTTGGTATGGCAATGGGTTCTCCATTATCACCCATTTTGAGTAATATATTCATGGAATATTTTGAATAATTTTTCGTTGAAACGTACCAAAATGGACCCAGAGTATGGTGGAGGTATGTTGATGATGTGTTTGCTGTTTGGAATCAGAGTAGAGATGACTTGAAAGTGTTCTTAGATTGCATTAATAAACAAGAACCAACGACAACATTCACATTAGAAATAGAAAAAGATGATGAACTTCCTTTCTTAGATGTTTTGATAGAAAAATCAACATCTCGAGTCAACACAACTGTTTATAGAAAGAAAACACATACCAATAGATATCTTCATTATAACTCAAATCACCACACTAGCGTGAAAAAGAGAATTGTCAAATGTCTTTACAACAGGGCACAAGTGGTTTGCAATTCAACACAAAATCTGAAAGAAAAATTGAATTTCCGTTTTCAGGGAAAATGCTCATCCTGATGAATTCGTGGAAAAAACCATTAATGAAATTGAAAATAGTACTACACTTTACAATCGAACAACACAACACACAGACATGCGACATCTCCATACACATCCAACAAACAACGTTATACCTTATGTCCCTGGACTGTCTGAAAAGATAAAACGGATTGGCCATAAGTATGATGTAAGAACAATATTTAAAACAACCATTACATTGAGATCAATACTCACACCTACAAAACCGAAAAACTCTGGTGAATGTTCAAAAAATTGTGTTTACAACATACCTTGTTTGTGTGGTAAGAATTATATAGGTGAAACATCAAGACCATTGATTGTGCGAGTTATACACTCGAGCCACCCTGTATGACCCGACATGACCGGAGCAGAGCTCCGACGAAATGCTGACATAGACTTTTGTGGATTCAATGAACCTTGCGGAATCGCAGAATGCTATTCAATTGATTTATGTGTAATTACTTTTATTCAGTCTTGACGAACTACTGATATTGTTCAGACGTATCTATTTTATATTTTTGTAACTTTGATTTCTGAAAATAAACTTTTTAAAAACAGTCTTCGACGTTCCAAGTATTTAAGTGGCGCAGTCGGTAGGATATTTTGTGGATATCCATCGCGGAAAATCTGTGAGTTTTAACTCTTAAACAAAATATCCGAACTTTATATACAGTGTGTCTCCCGAGATTCCATCCAGGATACCAGGAAGAGTACACATGGTTCCGAACGTCGCAATACTGATGCTGTAAGTTGATTTTCTTTAGTTCATGTCAGACTCCTCTTCATCCAGTGATTCCTTCAGCGAAAACACTCAAGATTTAGAGTTCAATCCCTCTTGTGCTTCCTTTTGCGAAAACACTGAAGAATTAGTATTAGTTAAAATATTTGACAATTTAAAAATTACTAATATAGAATTAAATATGGCTCCTCCAGCATTAGATATTAAAAATCTATCAATAATTCCAAATTTTGATGGAAACCCAAATAAACTTCATAGATTCATCAGTGCTTCCGAATCCATTCTCAATCATTACTGGGACACAGTAAATATTAATAATTTTCAAAATACACTTTTGTTGAACGGAATTATGAATAAACTTGAAGGAAGGGCTGAAGAAGTTGTTGCCATCTATGGAATCAAAAGTTGGGCCGATATTAAATCAGCCTTGACCCAAAATTTTGGCGATCAAAGGGATGAAAACTGTTTGAATCAGGACTTGGTTAATTTAAGGCAGAAGCCAAATGAATCTCCTTCTCAGTTTCATGAAAATGTTTTGCATTTATTAAATACAATTTGCAATCATATTGACCTAAATGTAGAAGAAGCTTTTGAACGTGAAAGTAAGAGAGAATTCTTTAAAAAACAGGCACTCAAAACATTTTTAGCGGGTTTGAAAGATCCATTAGGCCCAATTATACGTGCTATGAGACCTAACTCACTCGCACAATCTTTGCAATTTATAATCGAAGAGGATAATATTAAATATTTTCAAAAATCAAATCAATCTAATCATGCCAATACTACTATAGGAAAACCAAGTAATCATTCTCAATTCTCATACCAACATCCCCAAAATAATTTTATTCAGCGACCTTCGACTTCACAATACAGACCAATGAACTTTACCTTGCCGCAACCGTCCCAATTTCCAAGAGGACCAATAAATTTACCGAGGCACCCGAATCCGCCTACCCAAAGATTCCCTACAAATTCCCAAGTTTTCGGAAAACCCCGAAATGCATGGAAACCATCCCAGAATGTTCCCCAAAATACACCTACACCAATGAGTACATCGACCCGAATCACAACACCTCAGTACAGGAGACAGAGTCAAAATAATTTTTTCCAAAATAATGGCCAACGACCCAATATAATTTCGGAAGAATTGTTTAATACTGAACATTTTGACGAACAAACGGAACCCAATTACGAAGAGAACCCTACGAACTTTGAATTTGAAAACTATGACGACACATACCATGAGGAACACCATGAAAATTTTTTAGAGGACCGGACACCAAACGAAGAGACGTGATAGAATATCATTTATCAACCGACAAAAAAGAACTCCCCTACATCCGAATTCTGCACCCCCCTTTGAAACTTCTTATCGATACCGGTTCCACGAAATCCTTCATCAACCCCGAATTAGCCTCCAAATATTACAAGGATAAAATATTTTTCGAGCCTTTCATAGTATCTACAATTTTTCAAACATCATCTCACGATTACTGTGCAGAGATCCCAATATTCCCAGAACTCAAAAAAAATGATAGCCTCAAGTTTTACCTATTCAATTTCCACAATATTTTTGACGGTCTTATCGGACTCGATAATTTGAAACTCCTGAATGCCCAACTCGATTTCGTCAATTCCAAATTATCCACTCCCACTTGTGTTATTCCGATACACTATCAACCATCACTTCAAAGTATCAAGTACAAGGTGACAATCAAACCCCATACAAAACTGATAACCAAAATTCCAGTTGATAGAAAAAATGGTCACGTCATCATACCAAGACAAAATATTCAAAATTGCGAAATTCCCGAAACCCTTTCCACAGCAGAAAATGGTCTAGCTTCAGCTGAAATTTCCAATAAAACTAATCAAGAAATAACGTTGTCCCTATCGAATCCAATCAAATCTATACATTTTGAAGAAAATAATTACGAAATTTATCACGTTGATGTAACCCCAAAAAATGACATCTCAAAATTCGATATTGACCAATTGATTCGAACCTCCCACATGAACGAAGAGGAAAAACGTGAAATACTTCGATTATGTAGAAAATTTTCCGACATATTTCATTCAGAAAATAGACCACTGACTTTTACCAACCAAGTGAAACATTGCATAAAGACCAAAGACGAAATACCTGTTTTTACGAAATCGTATCGTTACCCCTTCATCCACAAACCCGAAGTTGAAAGACAAGTCAAATCGATGCTGGATCAGGGTATTATTCGTCCAAGTAGTTCGCCATGGTCATCACCGATATGGATTGTACCAAAAAAGGTGGACGCATCTGGAAAAAAGAAGTGGAGAATAGTCGTTGACTACAGGAAGGTCAACGAAAAAACTATAGACGACCGATATCCGCTTCCAAATATAACGGATGTCCTCGACAAACTCGGGAAGTGCAATTATTTCACTACTTTAGATCTAGCCAGCGGATTCCACCAGATAGAGATGAATTCCGAAGATATTCCGAAAACAGCTTTCAACGTTGAAAATGGGCACTACGAATACTTGCGTATGCCGTTCGGGCTCAAGAATGCTCCAGGGACGTTCCAGAGAGTCATGGACAACATTCTACGAGGTCTCCAGAATGAAATTTGCCTAGTCTATCTTGATGACATCATCATCTATTCGACTTCCCTTCAAGAACACCTTGTTAGTCTGACCAAAGTCTTTCAACGACTCAGGGACACCAACTTCAAGATACAACTCGATAAATCGGAATTCCTCAAGAAAGAAGTAGCTTACCTGGGCCATATCGTTACACCAGAAGGAGTCAGACCGAATCCGGACAAAATCGCCGCGATCAAGAAATATCCAATTCCACGAACAACCAAAGAAATTAAAGGATTTCTTGGCCTACTCGGTTACTACCGAAAATTCATCAAGGACTTCGCCCGAATCACCAAACCCCTAACTCTATGCTTGAAGAAAGACGCCAAAATCGAACATACACCTCAGTTCATAAAATGTTTCGAAGATTGTAAAACCCTATTGACTAATGAACCTATCCTACAGTACCCTGATTTTTCCAAAGACTTTAATTTGACCACAGACGCAAGTAACTTTGCCATAGGGGCCATTTTATCACAGGGGCCTGTTGGAAAAGACAAACCAGTGGCGTACGCCTCCAGGACGCTCAATGAGTCTGAGCAAAATTATAGTACGATCGAGAAAGAGCTATTAGCAATAATATGGTCTACGAAATACTTTAGGCCATACCTGTACGGCCGAAAGTTCAAGATAGTAACTGACCACAAACCACTAAAATGGATGATGTCACTCAAAGAACCAAATTCGAGACTGGTAAGGTGGCGTTTGAAACTTGAAGAGTTCGAGTATGACGTAGAGTACAAAAAAGGAAAAAATAACACCAACGCAGATGCACTTTCCCGTATCGAGATACACACAAAAGAATTTTTTCGATACGTAGATGAATTCAACCAATCATTTGCTGGAACCAGCAACCGGAAACCAATACCTGATGACAACGAAGACAACCTCTCTACCACAGGAAATATAAGTGACCCACCAATAATGACAGATGTGAGGGAACAACAACATTCCTCCGAGGAATCTGCCTCGACTGAAGAAAATGAAGAAACAGACGGAGATACAATACATACCAGCCACGAAGAACCAATACTGGAAATGAAAACCTCCGAAAAATCACTCAACACCTATGACCACCAGTTAATGGTAAAATTCGTTCTACATTCGCCAACAAAACCAAAAATAGAAAAAATATTTCCAACAAAAAAACGCATCCTTTGCCAAATATCGATCAGCAACCTCGAACATGACATAATCAATCTCTTTAAAAATTATATTGATCCAAAATTCACATATGCAATTTACTACGAAAACGACACATATACCCCTCGTATTATCACCACCCTACAAACAACCTTCAAAAACTCTGCATATAAATTGATAAAATGTAACTCTGTTCTAGAAGACGTTACAACAGAAGACAGACAGACAGAATTAATAAAAAACTATCATGAGGGCAAGACAAACCATCGCGGAATTGTTGAAACTGAAACTAGAATCAAAAGGTCATATTATTGGCCAGGACTAAAAAATGACGTAACCAAGTATATAAATTTATGCGAAATTTGTCAAGTCAATAAATACGATAGAAATCCACCAAACCAAAAGCTTATGATAACGCCCACACCCTCGAAACCTTTCGAAGTAGTACATATCGACACTTTTCAAGCACAAAGTCAAAAATTTTTAACAATAATCGACACCTTTTCCAAATATGCTCAGGCATACCCCCTTTCAGGAATTTCAGGAATAGAAGTCGTGAAAGCATTTTTAATTTTCATCACCCATCACGGTATCCCCGCTCTTGTGATAATGGATAATGGATCAGAATTAAAAAATTCTGTTGTGAAAGAATTTTTCAAAATACATCAAATCAATATTCATTATATTACAGTCAATAATTCTCAATCGAACGGTGCAATTGAAAGGTTCCATTCAACTCTAATCGAACACTTGCGAATTATTAGATCCAAAGACAAGAATAAAATCGATATTCTGAACCAAATGCCATATGCTATCCTAGGTTATAATCACTCGATTCATACATCTACAAAACAAAGACCAATCGATATCATAAATGGACATTTGAATACGAAAGATCCATTTGACATTGACATTAACGAACAACTTATGAACAATTACATTCATGAACATCGCGAAATGACAAAAGAAATATACAGAAATCTAAACGAACAAATGACAAAACACAAAAAGAAAACTATTGATAGACACAATCAAAATCGAGAAGAACCATTAGAATACACCCCAGACACTGACCTCTATCGAAAAATAAAATCGAATACGAGAAATAAACTTTCACCAAAATTCACGAAAGCAAAAGTTGTCACAAACAAAAACATTAAGGTCATTGCCCTTCATAAACAAAATTTAAAAAGACCTAATACTAATAAGAAAAAAATGTTACAGGTGCCACCTACTGGTACCAGCAGTACCGCAGGAGGTAACAATAACCAACCTGAATAAGAATCCAGGGATTCTGCCGTTCAAGCTAGGAACGACCAGAATAAAAATCAAAACCCATACTTTCATCCACTATTATGACCTGAAACCTATCGAACACCAAATTCAATCGATAAAAAATTTATATAAAAACATAACAGTCGCCATTCATAGGAAAGAAAACATCTCCGATATGTCCGAACTCGTAAGCCTTGACCGAGCACTTTTGTATCGAATAAATTCTGCAGAACAGAAATTCAATTCATTGAGTCCAAATGGACGAGTGAAGAGAGGACTCATAGACGGGTTAGGATCGATTATAAAAAGTATTTCCGGAAATCTAGATGCTAATGATGCTGCTCACTATGACGAGGCAATCAATGATCTAGAAACCAATCAACAAAAAATCGTTAAAAAACTGAACAAAGATATTTCTCTTACTACCGATATGATCGAAAATTTCAATAAAACAATATCAATACTTGATCAGAATCAGAAGGCAATAACTTCCACCCTGAACAAATTGAGCACCAAATTGAACCAGTTAATCTTAAATATTGATGAATACTGGGAGATTCGAGACGTACTGAACCAAATCAATATATCACTCGAAATCATCTTGCAATTATTGATGGATATTGAAAACGCAATTACATTCGCCAGGCTCAAAACAACTCATAGCAGTATAATAAAAATTGATGAACTTCAGTCCATAGTTGAAACGATTTTGAGTTATTACTCTCCTGATCAATTGATTTTCCCAAATGATCCAAAATATACTTATAGATATTATGAGGTTTTAGAAATCGAAGCATATCATTCAAATAGTAAGATTGTTTTTGTGCTCCACTTTCCTATTGTCCATCCAGAAATCTTCCTTCTATATCACCTGTATTCCATCCCTACTGCCAATTCAACAATGATCGTTCCACCCAGTACCTATCTGATAATGAACGAGAACTTCTACCAATACACATCATTTGCCTGCATCGAACTGCGACCAAACTACTATTGTCCTAATAACAACCTTGTTGATGGCCTGAGACAACCAGACTGTGTATTTCAACTACTCCAATTGTCGTCCACCCACGTATCCTGCCAACAGACACCAGTAAGGACCACAACCAATTTGATAGAGCAGATCGATGAATCCCACTATATTGCGATACTTCCAAATCAAACCAAAATCCAAACCACCTGCAAACGAAGTGATTTTACAACACTTCGAGGGAACTATTTGATTGAACTACCAACTGGCTGTCGATTTGAAACTGATGAACACAAATTCATCAACGAAAAAACCGTAAACCACGGACAGCCAATGCTCCTCCCAGAAATCGTCGTACCACACAGTCCACCCAAGGAAAACATCTCCGAAATCATCATCAAAAATATTCCTCTGGACAAGATACATGAACTTCAAAAGCAACAGCACAACCTAGGACCGATCCACACTTTTCATACAGAAAATCCGTCAACCACCCACTGGATCATTCCCATCTACATTACAATGATTATTGTAGGGGCCTACTACATCTTCCACTTCATTCGTACAAAACGAAAAACGAATCCACCAGGGCCAACGGACGAACAACCCCCGACGAGCACCTCAGCATTTTTCACTCCATGAAATATGCTTCCATTCGGCGATGGAGAAGTTATACACTCGAGCCACCCTGTATGACCCGACATGACCGGAGCAGAGCTCCGACGAAATGCTGACATAGACTTTTGTGGATTCAATGAACCTTGCGGAATCGCAGAATGCTATTCAATTGATTTATGTGTAATTACTTTTATTCAGTCTTGACGAACTACTGATATTGTTCAGACGTATCTATTTTATATTTTTGTAACTTTGATTTCTGAAAATAAACTTTTTAAAAACAGTCTTCGACGTTCCAAGTATTTAAGTTGCGCCAGGAAGAACATAAAAGTTACATCAGAAATCGAAAAATAACGGGTTCGAAAATATCAGAACATTTTCTAACATCTGATGGCGATCATATGATGGAATGGAATAATACCAAAATTGTATTGAGAGAATCAAATCAAGAAAAAAGAAAGTTAAAGGAAACTGCGTGCATTCTTTTATCGAACAACTGCTTTTCCACCAATTTCATCGAAATGGACCGCACCTGGTTACCTCAAAGATGAAATAAAAACTAATATAATGGTGATTGATTGATACCGAACACCCTATGTATCAAGATACCAAATGTCAATCAAAAGAATGTGACAGATTTCATTTGACTCTGTCAAAGAAAGATCTTATTTCCAAAACCGCAATTCAAATTCATTTTCTTCAACGTCTTTCCAAGAAGTTTTGATAACGGAGGCAGATACAGCCTCCGAAACGTCAACAATTTTCAAAAAAAGAGAAGTATTCTTTGTTAATTCGATCTCATTTTTTCAGATAGGCAAATTCAGTGTAGGGTACGTTACTGACAAACATTAATTTCTTTCAAGACAGCAGTCTTGTGAACGCAGTAACTTATCAGGCAAATTAATTAATTTGCCCTTCTACACTTGTACAGATTTCTTTGGATTAACATTTTTCCATTTTCAGATTGTGGAAGGTCATAAACCCAAAAAATCATGTCAAGAATCTTATATCATTCAAAGCGTAACTTTCTGAATCTATTTATATAATATATTTCTTCTTAAAAATTGAAAAATGCCAAAACTGCATCGTGGCAATGAACGTACAGGTACAACGTAACGCGGGCATCTGATTCTTATTCTAATTTCTATTTGGAAGGTGTCATCGATTTTTTTGTGCCTTTCGTTATCCATAATAAATGAAACAAACTAAATTTGACTTCCTTTTTTTCCTGCCATTATGATACCCCACCGACAAACCTAACTATCAATTTAAAGGCATTTGACCTTGATAAAAAAAATCTATTTTCTGTCGCCCCTGTGCCACGAATCCCCCCCCCCCAAATAAAACAAAGCTGCACGCGCGTTTGAGCCTTTTTGCCTTTTTACCGCATACTTCGCGCCTAGCGGTGGTACACGCCCCGCCCTTAACTTTTAGAACCGCCACTGTAAACAAGCAAGCTATTTCCATAGCTCGTGCTTTCCAGTTCGTATCAATCGGTATTAACAAACTCATAATACAAGAACACCCTATTACATTCCCAAAACGCGTACCTACAAACTGTAACTCGAACTCCTGTAATAAATATTAACGTGTTACAGCGTATCGGATATTTCCCAGATACTTTCACCGTTATTGAATTACAGACGTTTCCAAAACACCGCCGTTGACAAGGGATTGTTTGCACTTTATTTCACGATACATTCACTGGAAGTCTTATAAGTACCCCGACTGACAAATTGATTTATATCATAAGCTCGGCTTTATCGTTGCTCGTAATCAGATTTGAGTACACATTACTCACGTTTTCGTGTCATGTTACGTAATTCATTGCTTTTTCGAAGAATACCGATGAATAGACGGGCTTCAAGATCCAATTTTCGTGGCACGCACTAGGCACACCTTCCATATTACTCGTAGGCACGAAATGCTAAATGAATGATATGTATAGCGCAGTTTCCGTGGATTACACAGCTGGTGGACTGAAATGAAGTTTGTCCTTTCAGTGTTATCAACCAAGAGCTAGCGTGAAAAATGGTTAAAGTAAATATTCCAAAGGTGTGATGCTTTTGATTGCAGTACCCGACAATAGTAAGTGTAACAACACCCGTCTGCCACCTCCAAGTGGGGGCATTATTTTACGAGGGGGTGTTGAATGGTACATTTTTTGTCAATAGATTAAAGAAATTCTTCCAGGCGAAAATTCGGGATATTCGTTTCCTTTGTGAATGTGAATATTTCTGTGCTTTCAGATTTTGAGCAGACGGGGGCATAATCGAAGCAGACGAGGGCGTAATCGAAGCAGACGGGGGCGTAATCAAAGCAGACGCCGTCAAAAATTTGTCAAAAATGTCAAATGACAAAAATGAATATTCCAACTTGAATTTTGCATCAAATGATAGAAAATGGAAATATCTTCAACTTTTCCAGAAGAAAATAATCAGCAGACGGCGCCCCAGGGCCGGCAGATGCCCATTTGTCATGTGAAGTGTCTGCCATTTCATTTTTCGACGATATTTCAACGATGTTATTCCAGACTGAAATTCGGTACATTCGTTCCGTTTTTGGTTGTGAATGTTACTGTGCATTCAGATTTTGAGCAGACGAAGGCGTTATCGAAGCAGACGCCGTCAAAAATATGTCAAAAAAGTCAAATGACAAAAATGACTATTCCAACTTACATATGGCAAAATATCTACAAGTTTTTTCGAGGAAAAAATCAGCAGACTGCGCGGCGGCCCAGAGCCGGCAGACGCCCATTTGCCTTGCGAAATATCGTTTTTTTCGGATGATACTTAAACTACGTCATTCTAGGCTAAAACTTGGGGCATTTGTTTTATTTTTGGTTGGAAGGTTCGAATTTTGATGAAACTATGGCATCAAGTAGGACGGCAAGGGGGCCGTCCTCTTATATGCAGAAAGGGTCCCAAAATTTTGGTAAAAATCAAACATGAATGTTACTTCTACTTTATTTCTTTAATAGGTATTTGTGTATTTAGAGCGCGAAGTGATTGATTGTCGCTCGACAAAAAGATTAATCTTTGGAGAACGGCAATAATACTTCGTGCTCGAAATACACACATTATTTTTTCTACAAGCGCAGCAAAAAAAATTATCGACACTTCATGCAAACAGGCACATAACATTGCTTACGAGAAAATCACACAATAGCAATTCGAAATGTAAATAAATAAATAAATAAATAAATAAAAGTTTATTGCCTATAAATTATACAATACTAACGGCATATAGAGGTGGGAGGAGAGTGAGGACAGCGGATTTCACGACAACTCCCTGTCGTTTCCGACATGGAGGGCTGCGCACTTCGCCTAAGGACGAACCTAGAGTCCTCATAGGAGGGCGCTGGCTCGACCTCCGCAGATGTTGTGCTGGTCGTCGGCCGTATGAAATTACGAGTTGTAATGGAGTGTCCACGCCTCCTGCATTGCTTATGCATGGTTAATGTCTCAATTCCCTGTAGAGATTGATTTGTTTGGTGTTACTCAGTTTGGGAGTCGCTCCGGAAAAGGCTATGAGCAAAAAACCGGATTTTGATACTGGTCGTTTAAGTAAAACTGGGATTTCCTAAGCCGCCGGTTCTTCCCAGCGCTCATGGAAGAGGTCTAGCGCTTGATAAAGAAAGATTATCATGGATCCTAAGCCTTGTAAGGTCTCTGGTCAGCGGACTCCTGGGGAGAAAGTACTTATAGAACTCATAAGCTACTCGCTTTGCATATGTCGGGATGGAGTCGACGCCCGCAAGCGCTCGCAGCACATCCACGCGAGTGTAGCTATCCTTATTGAGGATGATACGAAGTACTTTATTCCGCATTACGTCGAGTCGTTTCCACCGTTTGTCGAACATATTGCAGAATGACAAGCCCAAGACGCTAGCCATTGCACCACCGCCGATTCTCAGATGGACATGACTGTATTGTCTATAATTTCCATCATGCAAGTATAGGCCCCTTTAAGGCAAAAGCAGTTGAGGTTGTTAGGAGGAAAAATCATATGTATTACATGGGAGTAAAGTGCCTTTTCCTCCCTTGGATGTTTACTGCCCTCCGCTTCGCGTCGTAGTAAACTACCTCCTGCGGGAGGAAAAGTGGCACTATTCTCCCTAGTAATAAAATAGCTATTCCTACCTCGAAAATTCTCGCACATGTCATTTACAAATAATAGTATGAGGGGGACTCGAGAATGGATGAAGTATAGTATATATAACCAGATACAAAACCATTATATCTCAGTTCAAATATTGAAAAAGTGAATATAAAAATGTTGCATTCAATGTTAATCAATGTACAATGTACTGCACATATCCCTATCTGAAATATTTTTGGCACGTCAGTATATAACGATAGCACCGCAACGAACAAACATTGGTAAACAAAAATTCTATTGTGAAAATATACACGTATTTCATATAAATGTTAAGTTTTTGGCTATTTATTTGAAAATGTTATAATCGAATTAGATATAAATATGAAATATGTTATCAGAAAGTGATGAAGAAACTCCACCATGCATGGAAGTAGTAGTTTTTCACATCCTGTATGTAAAATATGTTTACGTTATTGCTGGATTTCTCCATCGGAAAACTGTTTTCAGGAATCTATATCGATTCCATAATCTCTTCACTATTCACTTCAATGTCTCGAAAGTTTCGAAACAAAATTCAAAAGAACTGGAAAAACACGAGATATTCCAATAACGGAACTCGAACCCATAGTTCCCGAAACTTTTTCGCAAAGTGCCTGGTGTTTTTTACGTAGCATAACCATAAATACCATTACATTTCATCTCGCGTCGCTTTGATAGCACGTAAGCTGGAGAATCCCGAATATTATATTAAAGTTTGTTATTATTCCCATAGAAACGTTTTCTCAAGCTGTCGCCGACTTTTCCTACTTCTTGTCTTGCCTGTGAATACCGCTTTTAATGTATTGTTGCTGCCTTAAACGAATTCTTAAGTGGCAACGAAACTTACGGAAGAATTGCGTGTAAATTAATATTTCACAACACAACTTTTGAAGTTCCGGTAATAATGTATTAGTCCGGTGGCCACCTGACTTGACGTGATCAAATAAGGTCCAGACCTGGAATCTAACTGTTGAGTCTTTTGGGTCGCTAATCCGAATATGTTCATTATTTTGCTCAAAAACATATAATTCAATTATTATCCACAATTTTCAATTAACAATTGGTTTAGTTTTTTGCCCGAGACATCCGGAGACGTCCATCCGAACTTTTTTCGTACTTTACAATTTTAACAAACCAAATTATTTTTTTTACAATAGCCCGAACGTTGATTCGAAAGAATCAAACCGCCAATTTCAATAGTTACCGAAACAAAATGATATCTAAAGTAGAGTTAGCGTTAAGTCACGAGGATAGCAAGGAACTAGCTATCAAACAGCCAACAAACCATCAAGGCTGTTACAAGAACCCCCCACTTAATTGAGGTTAGTATTGTCAGTTGGTTCCACTAATGAGCCTATCAATCTAAATAGAAGTCTAACGGGTACTGTTCATTCTAGGGTCCTTCCTTCCTTCAATCATTCATCCTTTCATTTTTTGTTTGGATATCTGCACTTCGAAACATTCAACACTTCGAGCTGTAATTGTAATATTAAGGACAAACTTTTTATCACTCTCATTCATAGCCTGCACCTGAATTTCTAGCGAATAAAACTATCTAGTCTGCCTAAAGACTCATTACAAGCCTGTGACGTAATTTTTATCGAATGCTTATTGAATTGCTACATCAAAGGCTTGTAATGAACGATTTCGTCTTTGGGCTGACTAGATGGTTTGATTGATTTGTACCTTCCAGAATACTGAGCAATTTATTCACTTGAAATTGTTGGTCCTGGATAAAAACGATCGCCAAATTCGTGATCATCGACCCAAGAACCTTGGAATAATGTACCCTCGTGACTCTTGACACCAGTTTTTTTTTTTTTTATACAATGGATAAGTTTCATGATGTTGTTAATACTATATTCAACGCTATGGAATTGAAATATAGATCAATACTAATGATAAAAGAAGCGAAAACATTTTTAAAATCAATCATAAATGACTGAGAAAAAGATCATTTAGGTTCACGTATTTTAGCGCGGAACGTCTGTGATTTTTGACACGCCTTTTGACACGCCTGTGACGTCATGTGACTTATATTTGTGAGTACTGTGCGAATACGCTCCGCCTCGTTTAGGTCGTGTGAGGTCATACTAAACCGCCGAGTGTAATGAAATTATTCTTCTAGCTCAAATTCAAAGTCCATAACTTTTTCATTTCTAGAGATATTTCAATGATTCTCTCTTATTTTTGTTTCACTTCACTTAATTTTTATAATTAATCCATAACAAAAAAATGATAACTTGTCCATTCATTGTTTATTGATGTTTTTTCAACGATTAACGTTATAGGCTTGTATTGAAACAGTTCGTTTTTTTGGCTGACTAGATTGTTTGAATTGTTATTAATAATTAGACAGTGGGGTCCTAGATAGAAAAAAATGGTTAAATCATGATCCTCGACAACAAAAATCTTGGGATAATGTACCCTTGTGACTTTTAACGCCGATTTCATTTTAAAGAATATTTTGTTCACCGTTTTTCTCGGTAACAATTGAAATTGCCGGTTTTATTGTTTCGAATTACTGTGGTTCAGGCGATTGTGAAGTACGAAAAAAGTTCAGGTTGGCATCTCTGGTAATTCGGGCAAAACTCCAGTGCAATTTTCAATTTAAAATTGTTGATATCAAGTGAATCATAGGTTTTTGAGCAAAATCATTAACATATTCTGATTCAGCGACAAAAAAAATTACAGATGACTCCAGCTCTAGACCAGATTTGATCACGTCAAGCCAGCTGGCTACCGGACTATATGAGCGTGCTATTTATATGCCTGGCTTCATTACAAAACAAATATTTTCGAAACATATTATCGGAAAAATTAAATAACCATCGTGGAGTTTACTATAGTTTTCTTTCGTTGTTTGTGTTCGATGCTTTCTTTTGATTAGTTCGAAAATGCTATTTGTGCATTATTTCAATTTCCGGGGATGGGTTTGGCAGAGATTGTCTTAGTTTTAGGTAACATGGTTTTCTTTCGATTTTTCTTCAATCTTCAGTTTCACGAGGAAAATATTATTTCAGTACTTTGGGGGATGTTAAGGATTATCGTGAAAATCAAAATAGACAGAGGCTTATCACTAGGCAACAATAAACAAAAAATTGGGTTTTACACGATGATATAGCCGCCAAACACATATTTGATAGAGAGAGAAGAAAAAGAAGCAAATTTTCAATTTGAACGCAATGGAAAAATTTTCTTATTGAATAACCAGGCACAATGGTATAAATATAAATGTTATATGGTTATATTCCCTTTTTAATGGGGTTTTCACCTAAACCTTATATAAACGATGCGGGGGGCTAACTCTTATTGCGGAGGTAAAGCTCGTGTACGATTGTTGGTGATTGAACCCAAAGATATTTCTAGAAATTCAATTTATGGCAGCGAGAATGAAATAGCTGAATAAAAGTTGTCATTTGGACGCCATCTACAGAAATTCTGATGAAGTATTTCATTCTCAAAGCCAGTCTCTGTAGAAAGTCTTTATTACACTGAAAGAGAAAATACTCCAGACATACAAATAAAACAATTGCTAAAAAAATTGTATTTAATTGAATAAATGTTGTTGAGCTAACTTCAGGGCTTGAAATAATATTCAATAAATTAAACGTGTGTTAAACCAAGTTCAGGGCTTGATGAGACCTTGGAAAGTCTATCAATTAATGATTGTAATCAGGTTGTGTGAAGAAAATTTGGTTCTGTGGACTATATTGTGCGTTATTTGAATCGTCATACCAACTCACATGTTTTGAAATATTGGATTGAATGCATTCAAACCTTGCACACTTTCCCTGACCAACAAGTTATAGTATTCTTGTTTAGAAACAACCAAACTCTTCTCCTGTGAATATATATTATATTTCAAGCTAGTGAGTTATGGATTATAACACACTAATGTGTTATTTGGTAGTTTACTTGTCTAAAATGAGAGTAATAATGACAGTCATAACTGTAATGTGTTGGATAAATATTCTTATTTTTATATTTTTCTCTCTTTATTTTTGAATGTTCTGGTTTACGGAAAAGGAGGCACATAGATAATGTTACAGAAAATAGACAAATCGAAGTTCATCCAAAACGGTATATTGTGTATCTAGTAGTAAAAGCATTACATTCCTGGACGACAATGTAAATTGTTGGCCGAGGCGTTAAGCCGAGGCTTGTGCTTTCACTACGAGGTACATACTATTTTTTCAGAAATCGCAAATATCCTTATCAATAATTAAGAAATTTTTCTAAATGCATAATAATTTTTGATTGATGTTATTATCGTTGAGACGCCGGCAAAAATTTCCCCGGACCGTTTTCGATAAGGAAAAGTTGGTTGTCGCTGTTTGTTTATTATTGAGACGCCGGCAAAAATTGTCCCGGACCGTTTTCGATACGGGAAAGTTTGTTGCTTAGCACCGGACTAAAATACTAGATTAGCGTATTTTGGGGTCTGAAGTTGCTCCAAGAAAGTACGCATTCTTGAGCGATTTTAGAAAAATAGAATTGTTCATTCTTGTAAATGAGTGAAATGGGTTTTGTTAAAAACTGAAATATATTTTTGAAAAGAAAATTGAAAGTTTAAGAAAACTGCAACTATACTATGCATTTGAGATGAAGAAAAATCCTTGTAAATACTTTGAATCATCTTAAAAAATTCTTTCAGCTAACGTAGACCCTCGTTTCTCAGTAATTATTTCACATGATGTTCCTGATATCAATTTTCTACTAGCTGGAGTGACATAACTCGATGAGATCGGAACTATGCCCAAACTTTCCTTTCAAATAAAATCTTCTTCTCTAACAAGTTTTTCATTTATTGCAAGCAATCATTCATTTCTTTTTGTGCAAACCATTATTAGCACTCCATTAGTCTTGCGAGTACCTCAAGAGACCCATTCGCTGATTACAGTGACAGGCGAGCCCTCCATCTTCGCCAAATAGATTCTCCCAAAAAGTTATCATTCCGAACAAAAAGAACAAACATAGAACCGTCTGGGATTTCCCTGGAAAACTGCTCCGGAACGTTTCCTTTGGAGGAAAATAGGGAATATATCTGACCCAAAACACTGAAACCTTCACACTCGCGATGCAGATTTTCGCAGGAAAATCCCGCGGGTCATATAGTCCGGTGGCAGGGAGGGTTTTCGTGGTCTATGAAGTACGACAGGATCACCCTGGTTTTTCTTATGTCTTTTGACACGCTGAATCCGAATTTTGAGGCTGATAAGACGGGATAGCAACCAGAAAATGATTATAGACGATTTTCCGAGGAAAATCAAAATAATAATTCTTCTCAAAAACAAACTTAATATTCTACAAAAAAGGTCCCGACATTTTTTTCTCTAAAATGCACCGTTTTCGAGTAGAACATGTGGATTTCCCGGCACTGAATTTCCCGATACTTTTACCTTGCATGGATGCAAATTTTTTTATTTCGCGAAGCTCACGTCGTAGACGAATTTCCTAAAGTGTCAATCAAAACAGATTCAGCACATTTTTGACCACGATCACGAAGTATTTCAGTAGCGTAAAAACGTAAAATTTTGCTCAAAAATACACAATTTTCCATAAAAAAATCACTTTTCCTTAAAAAAAAAAAATATTGTTCTTTTTGACAGAAACAATTTCTGCCCAAATATTTTCCAAGTTCGAATGAAAAAAATCTTCAGACGATGAGTTTTATCAAAATTTTTGAAGAAAACGTTCATCCATGCAAGGTGAAAGTAACGGGAAATTCAGTCCCAAGAAATCCACACCAATTATATTTTCAGGAATGTCTCTTCCTTAATTCATAGTTGAGACATACAAGAACAATTTGGGACAAGGTGATTCTGAAAAAATCATTACGTATTTTACTCGAAAATGGTGCATTTTAGAGAAAAACTTGTTGGAACCTTTTTTGTAGAGAATATTATGAAAAATAATACATTTGTTTTGGAAAAAAAATATTTTTGATTTTCTTCGGAAAATCTTCCATAAAAATTTTCCTGGTGCTTTCCTGGCTTATCACCATCGAAATTCGGATTCAGCGGGTCAAAATACACAAGAAAAACTTTCATAGTTGAGACATACAAGAACAATTTGGGACAAGGTGATTCTGAAAAAATCATTACGTATTTTACTCGAAAATGGTGCATTTTAGAGAAAAACTTGTTGGAACCTTTTTTGTAGAGAATATTATGAAAAATAATACATTTGTTTTGGAAAAAAAATATTTTTGATTTTCTTCGGAAAATCTTCCATAAAAATTTTCCTGGTGCTTTCCTGGCTTATCACCATCGAAATTCGGATTCAGCGGGTCAAAATACACAAGAAAAACTTGAGTAATCCCGTCGCACTTCATCGGCCACGAAAACCCTCTGTGCCACCGGACTATATGGGTTCGTGGAATATATGTAAAACATTATATCTGTTTGTGGTGAATCTTGTCAGTTTTTCGCAGCTGAATAAATGGACTTGATGTCGGTATAAAAAGAATTTGTTTTGGAAGTGGGTCTTTTGAGTGGAGTTTCCAACTATATTGCATCGGGAAATCTGAAAGGAAAATGTTATTTGATTGTACAATGTGTCGCTATCCATATTTTCTTTATTTATTCCACTTGCCGTATAATGTTTCCACTTGTTTTGTAATTATTCGACAGGAGTTTGTTTCTAGTGTTAGAATGGAATGCAACTAGAATAATGCGTTATTTGAAAGTGGGGAAATTTAGATCAATTTAGCTGAGAGGAAAGTAAAAGAAAATCATTTCAAAATAAGAATATTCATCGATTCATAACCATTCAAGAGCAGATCTATCGTGAATAAAAGGGAAGAATACTAGTTTCACAAGGCACAGTGACTTAGAAGTTAATTTTATTAGATAGGACTCCCTGTATATCATTGCATAATCGGTTAGGGATGATTACAAGGAATTCAACAGTACTAAGTTTGATGCTGTTATTTTCGTAGACTACGGAGATATCGCCTTTTATTTTATCCATAAACCCAATGAGTGGGAGAGAGTAACTTTTTCTGGCGTGTCAATAAATTATCTCTCACACTCATTGAGCTTATGGATGAAGTAAATGGTAGACTCTGGAGATAACAGGATCAAACTTGGTATTGTTGAATTCCTTATGATCATCCCTAATCGATAATGCAATGATATACAGAGCGTCCCATTAAAAAAAAATACTTATACGCTGTATAAATGAAACTTGAATCATTAAAGGGATCGAATGAAACCCTGCAGCTTATGTTTTTGACATTTTTTTCTAATCTGTGAAGTGAAGAAGTTAGGGGGGGGGCAACAGACTTTTGGTCCTTACTGTATATATTGTTTTCTATGAATTAAATTTCTTTATATAACCAACTAATTCTAACATTTATGGCAAAAATTATTTTATGGATTGAAAATTATTATCTACAGGGTTTCACATTTTTACATAGATAGAACAATGATAATAGTATTCGAATGTCAACTCTATTGATTGAAGTAGATGGAATATTATCCAGTTTGAACAAATTTCCAGAAAAAAAAAACCTCGCAATTGTAGGAGGGGCATTCTTTTTGAAATTTGAACACTATGTAATGAAGTTATCATTATCGATAGATAATTCATGAAATTCTAGAAAAAAAAGGATGTTATTTTTCCAAAAATATTTACAAAAATGTTGCCGAGATTGTACGTTATGAAATTTAATTTTTTTTTTCATTGTACAATTTTTTCTTCTTCTGTTTCGATCTTTCTTCTGACTACCTACAGGTGTTACGTTAACATTCATTCTCAAATCTACTTTATGCACACTGCAATCAACGAAACTAACTATTCTGTTGAATCGGAATCAGAAAAAATACGTCTTATTTCTAGTTATAATAACCTGTTAAAACAACACGTAAACAGTTGATTTTAGCGCGAAAAATTTGATGCTCATTTCGAAAATCACTCTTATTAATGTCTTAATATTCATTCGACATTTTACGTTTTGCTTTAAATTACGAGTTTGTACGGTTTGAAACTAAATTATTATTGGAGATTGTACGTCATGGACCTAAGCTTAGTTTTCTACACCAATAATAGACTGGCGATTGAACGTTACGGTACGAAATTATGGTTTGTTTCAATTCAGCGCTAAAAATTACGTTTGAAACGCCATCTACTTCATTTTTTATAGAAATTGGAGGTTGTACACTTTGAAACTATGCCCCTCTATTTTACCTTTAATATTGGCGATTTCGCCATAAAATTTACAGTAATGGTGAAGGCACTGCATTTAGTCCATTTTATGCATGACTACTTTCCAATTATTACCTTTCAACTGTAATGTTGACTTACTTACCGCTCTGCCTGGATCATTTTTCATTCCATCTCTCATTATAGATGAATCATTTCGCTAACAGCACTCAAGGACTTCATCAAATCCCAGCAATAATGAATTTATCATTACGGCCCACAGTTGCCTTGAAACCCAGTCGGCATTTCTGATCTCTCCATTCTTCATTTGTATTTATGAAAACGGAATATACACCGCCTGGCAATATTTACCAATAATAATAAATTACTCTTATTGCTTTTTAATAAAGTGCAGAGGGGAAGCCCTCTCGAGGCGAACGGTAACATCTGAAGCCATTATTCATTTCCATTTTATCTTATGAAATATTGAGTGGGGAGGAATGTTATGAAAATATAGGGTAGCGACTGCGGAAAGCAGTTGTTTAACCTCAAATTAGGTTCGTCTTTGAATTTACGGTTATGTTGTTTTTCCTCGGTTTCGTATTCGATGAGGAATCTTTCATTTGTGTAAGGTTGAGTAGCTTTGGTGGAACTAGAGTTGATAATTTATTTACTGATTTGTATGACGACAGTCTCGAAGTTATCGAACCTCACTTTTCCGATAATAAAGGCATATTTATCACTATAAAATATTTTACTGCGAAACCTGAGAACCGCATCTTATGTGGACCTATGACAAAAAAGTCCATTTCAAAGGACCCCGCACTTGTTATAGGTAAAATGGTTCTCGATGGAATTGTCTGAATTTTCAGTTAATTTGTAGTATTCAATGTACTGATTGAACGTGCACAATCGCGAAGTTCGTTGATGGATAGATTTTGAAATACAGGGCGTTCAAGTTAAAAATCAGTAATTTGTATTTAATTATTTTCTCGGGATTTGAAAGTGTCAACTGCGTTTCTTTTCGTTCCTATCATCAACGTATCTTCATATTACCAAATATCATTCAGATGGTGCAGATTATATCATTAGGTACAGAGTGAAAAATAAAAACATTTTATTAATGTCTGGAAATTCGATGTTTTAATGAAATATTGATAAAATCATTTTGGCATGCAATATACTAGTCTCATTCCATCATTGATCACAATTCATACATTTTGTACAGGGTGATTTGAAAAATTGGTGAAATATATGGCCGGTTCTTCCGTACACATCCTGTATATTCAAGTGAATCATCATCCTCCGAAGATAGCTGATACCGTATATACATGAGGGATATATAGGGTGATCATGAAAATTTTCGATGATAAAAATGATAAAATATCAACTTTTCAGAAATCTACACGATTAACTCGGTGAAATTCCTTTATTATTATTTAATACAGGGTGTCTTAAATGATGTCATTGATTTCAGGTGGTGATTCTTTGTCACATTTTATGAAAAAAAGTTCTAATTTGCTTCGTTTCTGAGTAACGGGGTGTTAAAAGTTTAACAAAAAATCGGTTTTTCATGAATTACTCAAAATTCTTTAAGCCGATTCTGATTGAATTTCACAAGATTGTTAGCAGTAACAAGGGTATTCTTTTCACGAAATTAGATTTTGAATTTTAATTCCAGTGACGTCGGAGTTGATTCCCCGTTACTCAGAAACAAAGTAAGTTAGGATACACGTTTATATAAACATTTTTTATTGAAATGTGGCAAGGAATCAATTTCTGAAATTAATGACATCATTTAAGATACACCCTGTATATTCATCATTCTCTCCTCAACACTGTCTCAAAAATGCAGTATCCTACTATGACTAGTTTCATAGTTATATAAGATTACTTACAATATAAAACATAAAATAAAACTAAAAGTGATCTACAAAGTTGTGATTAAGTGCCTTCCTGTTCATAAAATAGAACATAGGTTTCACTGCTCACGAGGGGTTTTGATGAAATCGGGGACACATTTGAATCATTATACCCATGCCCAGGCCCGGTCTGGCTCCATTGGTGGCCCTCGGCTAGACGGTGATTTGACCCGCCGCGCCGGAAATATAACGAGGACACTATGTCCTCTCACGGCAAAATAGTTAGCCTATGTTTAATAGATAGATAGATTAGATATCTAAGCTGTGGCTGAGCTGTCTGCTTGAGTCCTGACAGGGCGCAGACGCGCCGCGCCGCTGTCGCGTCACTACCGCTCGCTGAGTCGAGCCGAACGGTGCGTCGATCGTTTTAAAAAAATGGTTTTTGCAAGATTATGTCGCAAACTTGTGGCCCCCTTGAGCCGGAGGCCCTGGGCGATCGCTGATCAGCCGCCCTGGCCAGACCGGGCCTGCTCATACCACGTCCTCGCATATGGATGTTTACAGTAGGCTGTGTAGTGTCCGCTATAGATATAGTCACGACAAGGAGCTACATTATGGGTTGTAAGGTGTATATAATAAGCTTGACAAGTATATTAAGGAAGCCTCCAATATAAACAAATTTTCAAGTCTCGGTTGAAAAATAAACCTTACTGATAAAACGTTTTACACTCTTGATGAGTTTTTTATATAATATTCTATACGTTGAATGTATTTTAGTTAAATTGTATTTGTATTTTGGATTTTCCTTCGTATACGCTTCAGGATTATCTTTTTTTTGGATAGTAATATATTTGTGCATTTCTGTTTTTATCTATGCTTTATGATGACGTTTTCTTTGTTACATTTCCATTGTGTGATGTCCTTATACTCTGTGTATGTTGAACAAAGATATAAATTTATTATTATTATTACAGTCTCCTTTGAAGTGTATGTGTAAACTGTAGATGTGTATATATCTGTTTGTATGTATACGTTCATTTAATTTTCTATTTTTTGACATGTTCTATATCATGTAATATGGTGATCCTGCAAGGAATGTATAATTGATATTATTATTATCACCACACCAAAATTTCCAAACAGTGCAGTGCAAATATAGCACTATTGCCATTCTGAACAGCATTCAAACGTTGAACAACTGACTTCAAATACTAACGAGTATGCTTACCTGAAATTACGGAATAAAATCGAAACATTATGAAATTCCCTACTCGGAAATATGATCAGTAGTTGTTGAGTGAGTAAATAACAATTAGTTATGGTTCTACATGAAACTTTACGAGTGTTTGCCAATCAAGAGCGTTGGCTAATTTGAGGTGAACTGCTGATTTACAGAAGTTATATTCCTTAATTAGTTTGTGAGGGTTTTCATGTAGTGAAAGCACATTTCATTATAATTTAAATTAAATTTCCAACATTCATTGTATGTTTTTGACACATGCATAATATTAAATCCACCACTTTTCATCTTATATCATAAGGAGAGTTTCATTTTCATATATGAGGCCATCACATCTACCTATTTTAATAATTACTGATATTGAAAATGGCGTCCTTTCAATATGTTTCATGTGCTCCTTTCTCATTGATATATGATACAGTTCGCAGCATATTAAACCTGTAATATATATACATGACTTACAAAATTTAACATCTGATGATTGCGTTTTTAGTTTCAGGCCACGCAGAACTGATTGTCAAGAGTTACTTTTTTCGTGAAATTTATTTCATTGATTTAAGTTGGGCCACTCTAGAGATATTATATATTATTTTCATTGTATATTGAGAGTGTCATACTTGCTGCCGTTTTAACTCGCGTCCACATAGCCGACAGGGAAGAAACAATACAAATGATATGGAAATATATAATTTTTTATCCACCCTATTCACTGGTTCAACTGCACAACGTTCCACATACATATAAATGTGAGTCTTTTATTTCAGCCATTAATCATAAATGTAATTTATTGCCGTTAGTATATTCGCTAAAGTTTTCAAGATCCATTTTTTAAATCCATTTCGAGCATATTTAAGAGAGATGTGTCAGTCAGTCTGAAATATCTTGTTGGAAAAAGCAGTGGCCGCGCCTTTTATGTTTTTTTCTTTTGTAAATTCATCTGCGTGATTCGTTGTCACATCTGCATTGTATCCACGACTGAGATGAATGAATTTTAGAATAACAAATAGTTCCATTGTAATTAAGGAAAAGTTTTGAGTATTCAAAATATGTGTGAAGTTGTTGAAAATTACTTCTGCGTTCTTCGAGTCCAATGTAAATTCAACAATTAGTTAGTGAAATAATGCAAATGGCCCTGAATATGGTTAGTTCATGGAGAGAGCCTAATCATAAGTAACTCCAAATCAACCATTGTAGCGTTTACACGTAGAAGAAATTCAGTGATCTTGGGTACCCTCATACAGCAAACACGGGAAGTCAAATATCTCGGGGTGATTTTAGACTCGAAACTCACCTGGAACCAACTGCTGGCAAAAGTAAAGAAGAAAGCCGAAACGACATTGATGATAGTCAGGCGGGTACACGGGAAAACATGGGGGCTAATTCCCAAAATGGTGCATTGGATATACAACATTGTGATGAAACCCATGATCACATATGAATCTTTGGTATGGTGGACAAAGATTACACAAAAATTAGCCACGGCTGAGTTGAGCAAGGTACAAAACTTGCATACCCTAGTATTGTAATAACTTTGGATAGGTCATTTAATAAGAAGCAGACATTACCGTGGTTTGAACTCAAGTATAACGGGAGTTATGAAAACAACATCAACATCAGCCATGGAAGCACTGTTGGACCTCCCACCGATTTACATAACAATCATGGCAGATGCAAGAATGGGACTTCTGAGGCAACACAATACGAGCAACAGATGAGATCACTGGTATGGAAATGCCGAGAAGAACTCAGTGTTCTCTCAGAACAAAACAGTTTAACTGGACACTGTGGTATCGCGGGCAATGGAAGAGCTGATGAGTTAGCCAGAGAGGGCTCATCAACTCCATATATTGGCCCAAAACCCGCACTCCGGGTTGATAAATCTGACTTTCGAAGATGCATTCGCAACTGGCTCAAACGAAAACAGAGAGAGAGGTGGAACGGAGCCCCTCTCATGCACCATGGAAAACATACATCAAAGAACGTCTCGCGTTGAGCAGAATCAAGTTAAAACATTAAGGGCCTTCTCACTGGTCAAATTTCAATAAGAAATGGAGCTGTTCAAAGAAGAACTTACCTGTAGACAACATGGTAAAGGGACAGAAATAGCCAAACACGTATTGTCAGAATACGAAGCATTGGAATGCAAGAGACAGGCAATTTTCGAGAAATCCCAACTAACTCCTGAAGAATACAACATTCAACCGGAGAAGAACTGGTACAGACTGGTACAGGTTACTAGAGTTACGGAGTGGCTGCTGTGAAACTAAATCGGAAAACAAAAAAAGCCCAAGAGGCTGAGGTGTAGCTGGCGAAAGGACCAGCATCCGAAAATAATGAAAAAAAATCTGAGTCTTTTATTTCAGCCATAAATCATAAATGCAATTTATTGCTGTTAGTATATTCGCATATTTAACAGAGATGTCTGAAATATCTTGTTCGAAAAAGCAGTCTTTCATGTTTTTTTTTTGTAATTTCATCTACGCCATTCGTTGTCACATCTGCATTATTATGCAAAACTGGTATTAATGAATTTTAGAGTAATAAGGAAAAGTTTCTAGGATTCAAAATATGCGTTGAAGTTGTTGAAAAATACTTTTGCGTTCTTTGTAGCAGATGGGATGGTTTCCATGTCGAGCAGAAAAATAGTATGGAAATGAATATTTTATTAACTTGATGTTCATTTTGAATTCTTGGATAAACTCATCATTGGAAAAGGAGGTGTGTTATTGAAGACCGGTCGGTAGTGACACATTTTTTGCAATGGATTTCGATTATCCTCCAAATATCTGAGACTACTCCCATGCAGCGGCGGCAACAATCAAATTTGAATATTTATTGGAATTTTATTTATCTCCGAACGATTTTTCAGTGTACGCAAAATGGTTTTTCTGACAGACTGAACTGAAAATCCTATAAAAAAATAAATTGCATACTCTTCTTTCATGTAGAAAGCACCAAAATTATCAACTAGACATGTAAAAAAAAGGTATTCAACAACGATCTTTTAACGTCTGATTTTACAAAGGATTGGAATACAAGGTGACAAATGAACATTCCAGTAATCTCTTTTCCACCACAGTATGTACCCAAATTCGCTTATTATTCGAATGATTTTTATTAATTTTCCAATTTGCAGCACCGGCAACAATGCCTGATATGTTCTCGTACGCGTTAATATTGTTGCTGCTCCATGTGAGAGCAAAAGTGGCGTGTTATATAACGCGAGACGTAGGGCGGAAGGCGTATCCTACGCCTCATCTAAAACGGCACTAATACACATTCCAATTATAATTTGTAAACTACTTCCATTTTAGATCAATGATTTTTAATTTTATCAACGAATTGTTAAAACTGCTCGATGTTCTTTACAACTTGTCTGTAAAGATTTACCGGCCCATAAGATACTTGTTTCGATACGTCGATAACCGTAACCCAATAGGTATAAACTGAAATTCAGTTTTGAAGGAAAAATAAATAAAATGAAAATGTGTTTGAGTTCGTGACATACGAAAGGATTGTATTTTCTCAGAAATATTGTACATTCTATGAACGTGGATACACAGCATAAACTCAAAGGCTCTGGTTGTTGTCAGCAGTGGTTCGAGTTGTTTCAGTTGACTTCCTCAAAAACATGCCATGTTCTGTATTCCGCGATGTTATTAAGACATATCTCGAGGCGGGCGGATCATAAAGGAGGACTTCAACATGGCTGGAGCCCCGGTAGCAAGGTAACCCTTCTCAAAGCATGTTTTTCAACAAATCTTTCATACCAACGTTTTGGAGTTCTAGCTTCAGTGCCAACAGAGTATCGATTTTGTTGTAGCTGAGCGGTATGCATAAAAAATATTATAACGTTTTTATATCATAGCTCTTTTCACCTCTGAAACGAAGTAAAGTTCTGAAATTGAAGTGGTAGGTTGATTTTTGGACATAATTTTCAAATTTTATTCCCATGTAACTTTTTATTGATGGACACATTCCTACGTAATTTTCACATTACCTATTTGAAAATGTCGTGAATTCAGTAGCGTCATAAAATTCGATTTAAAAAAATCGCTAGTATGTTTTTTGGATATTTGACCTTGAAAAAAATTCGAAGTAGGCCTAGAAATTTTCATTTTTATTTGGAGTTTATGGCAATCAACTAGAACTATTGATGCTCTATCTATTAAAAAAAAATCTTCTAAATCGGATAATAAATAACAATTTTAGAGAGGTGGCCCGCTTTCAAATGGGTCACTCTGTATATACAATTGTGTATCATTAGCATGGATATGAAATTCGAAATTGGGAAGGTGGTTTCAAAAAACAGTAAAATATGAAAAAAAATCATAGTGCCCAAAATGGTTCCTTGAGGCAGCCCTCGAGTTAAAGATTTTGGTTCTGAAACATATTGCTAGATTTTAATCCACTGTAGATTTCACTTCATTATCAATTGGTATGTGTCAGATTTTTCAATGTTTTTATCATGTACAGGGTTACATTCCATTAGGATACGGTGGGGTGATTGTAGTTAGTCGGAGTGATACTAAAATAGTTTTTTTCCAACGTGTTTATCAATGAGGGCAATTATTGATGATGAATATATTTTATCGTATGAGCACTTTATTAATCACCATTTTAATATACGAGTTGGTTACACAATTTCTCCGTCGACCTCATTTCTGATGAAACGAGGTATTTCTCCAATGGACAATATTCATTACGAAAAATAAATAGTTCAGAATCGATTATTATGAATGATCATCGTTTGTTTCATATTTGGATATATTCATATTGACAGCACGAAGATGCCTTGATAACATTTGACTCCTTATATGTTTGGTTTCCTATCACAATTATGCTTAATATAAAAAGGTATCGTTAATAGTGGTCATTAACGACCGATTTTGTGTACATCAAACAGACTCGTAAATAAGGTTGACGGAAATGGTAATTTTTCATGCAAGATGCAGATAGCAGGCAAAAAATCACTTAAGAAGATAAATTCGCACAAATTCATTCGTTCCGTCTTCAAATTATTCTGAACAGAATCAAATCAGTCGATGCAACAGGGTTTTTTAGACATCTTAGGGGTTACTTTGCATACAGGAAAATGCCGCCTGACATCACTGCCAGAACTAGCGTGAACCCTTATACAATTCAAGACCAGTAATGGTTTTTGAATGCCAAAAAAAAATTCTTACACTCCTCAGGACCAGATTACGTTGTCGTAGATAATTTCCGTACAAAGGATTAATGAAATATGTGTTGCGCGCTATTATATTAAGTTTTCGCTCGACAACAAGAACTTGTTAACTCGTAGACTTTGGGACAGTTAATTACGGGCTCTTTTGTTGGCGTCCTTTCAGAAAGTTCATTTCTTGAAACGGAAAGCCGGATTTTACTTTTTTTCTTGGCCCTCCAAGACGGCTTTCAGTTCTGAGACACAGACGTGGAATTATCCAATATTTCTCCTCTCCCGAGAACGCGATTGATTTAATTGATGCCTGACGCTTCGAAGTTACTTTATGGTATTTCATTTTGTTTACAATTCGAACAAAATTTGATCGAGGTACGAAATATTGAATTCATAGTGCGAGAACCTGTGAATTTCAAATTGCAAGAGAGCTGGATTCAAATCATATTCCTTTGAGAAAAAATGAACTTCATACAACCGAATGAAATTACATTGGAAAAATACAATAACATAATATAATATACATAATATATAATACATCTTCCTTTGGTTGGTGAAAAAGTGGGCAACCAATTTTAATAAGTATGTGAAATACAAAATGAATAAGAAATAAATAGCCTGCGATATTTTTATATAAAAAATGGTGAAGACCAATCGAAACGATTTATTTGACGGAGAACTGAAAGTGGAATTTCAGCTCATTTCTAGCTGAGCACCCTTGCAGCCAATCCCTTAACAGGATCAAACTTCATCACTCTATATATACAGCTTCATTTTCTGAAGGTAGGAGTTATATCTCACGACAGTGTTTCAATCTTGATAATACCAACAGGATTTGAAAATGCTACAAAATCCCAATATTGAACCAAGCGTTTTTTCAGTGCTGAAATACTGCCGAGCTTATGATTTGAGAATATCATTTACATAAAAAAACCCTTCGAAAGATATATTCCTGATAAAAGTAGATTGAAAACTCATGTTTTATCTGCGGTTGTATAACAAGATCCCGTTTAAGGGAAGATACATTCTCTAATTTTCACGAAGATGGTGGAAAGTGACTCTTGATCTGTTAAACTATTGATGCATGAGAAATTCATCTGGTTTACCATTTTTGCAAGTTATCTAAACTTCCTTGCCTCCCCTCTTCTTAAGTCAGTTGGAGAACATAAATTTTGTCTCATTTCTATTAATTTAATTTGTTACGACCGGTTTTGGCGTACTAAACAATTATCAAGTATGCTATAACGTAATATCACAAAAGCTCTTCATTGTACAGTAATCATATCTACTGAGTGGGTTAATCAAAACATTTTCTGAAATATCAAAACATTACCCAACGTCCATAACATATTACTGAATACTAATCCAAAATAATTAACAAAGTACCTCTGGATGGCTCCAAATTCCAATGAAATGGGGGTTTTAAAACTGAGGTATTTATTTACCTTATGTTTATTTCCAAGAAGTTCATCCCCCTACTTTTCTGCATGGTTCAAGGATTTTCAAATTATTTTTATTCATTGTGTGGTGTGCTTCTTGTAGATGTTCATATATAGCCGATTTTTCATCTGATAACACGTGCTCACGGTACATTATGTACATTTTAGTCTGTTTGGCCTTTATTTGCTACTGAACAAGCATCACATGCCATTATATACGAATCAGATTTTTTCCACCTATCCTTTTTAGGTTTTGTGTTGAATAACGTGTTCCCAGAATTATTTCTACAAGTAAATGACGATATCATGAAACATTTTGAAAAATACTTCTCAATGTTTTCCCGAGTACTTTGGGTTCTACATAATTTGGATAGAGTTCATTCATGATCATTTTCTGGTGTTCATTTGAAGTAGACTGGAATATAGTTATTAAATGTCATCTGCATTTTGATCTTCATTCCTTCTTGAATGGTATAAATAATCTATGGGGATGGTACAATCTGTAACGGTATATTTCCTATATATGTTGAACTGAAATTTATTATTAACTTTTCTAATAGTAAGATCTAAAAAGTTCTATCCGATTTCGGCCGTGAATTTGATATTATCATGAATGGTGTTGAGGAGATTCAACAATTGCTTCTTCTGTCCCTCTCCTCTTGCTATTTGTAACAAGTAAATTGTTACATCTCCTCTGAATCATTAAAAGTCTCACATCACAACAATTCTTTCTTAATTATCTACAAATATTTAAATAACTTATCTTTGAGACGCAAATAAATGCCTATCTTAATGCTCGCGAATAAACAACTATTTCAATACTCGCCAATAAACGACTATTGATCGCAGTTCTCTCTTCTGTCACCTGTCACAGAATTTCTTCGATTAAAACCATGTAAATATATTGTCAACCGGAAACAATTTTTTATGTGCGGTAAATTAATAAAACTAATGAGCACCTTGCTTCATATCCTTTTTGGCTGGTGAACTTCAAGTGCTACAAATTAGAGGCGTAATTTAAGTAAGCCATTTACTAATTTGAAGGTTTTCACGATTTCCTATCCTTCAGGTTCCTAAAGGGACTAATAAAGGTTAGTTTGAATAGCTATTCATATCTTTATATTATTTGCTGTGCATAGAATTCCTTCCAGGCACTAAACAAGGTTGGTTTTATAATTGATCATTTTTTTATATTTGAGATAGAGTCCTACAACTTCCTGCATTTTCCTTTACTAAATCCCATAGCCTTCATGCTTATTAAATGCTATTTTATTTCATTGAAGGTTCATGCATATTAGTGATTATTTTCACATGCCTTCAGTTGATCCCAGAGCTTCTGTTTTTTTTATCAACAAATATATGTATTTAAATTCTAACTATGTTTCTTATATGCATATGTAATGATCAAAAGGTAGTATTGTCACTGTTAGACTTGTAATAATTGAACACATAGCTCGAATCAAATGGAGGTGTGTAGAAGTGGTACATATTTTAAGGCCTATGAAAATTACAGGTCCCTTTTTATCCTGGAGTACATTCCAGCAAAGAACCTGGGTAACACTGATGATTTAGGATAATCTTTCCACCACTGTCCCATGCAACACTGAGGATTTAGGATAGTGTTTCCTGAGCTGCAGTCCCTCACCTAAGGACTCATCGATTCTCTACCTCTATACAAACTAAGTGCATATTTTTCTACACTTCCATAACTTATTCAATTGTTCCAACTGTTACAACTGCTAACTTTATTTGTGAAAATAAATGTTAAAAATTTTATATACTAGGCCTTGCTTAATTCTCTCTATCTATTGATTCTTGGTGGTGGCGCCCTTTTATAAATAAACATTGTAAGGTCTCAATAACGGCAGTGCAATGTCCACCAGGAATGAATAGTATCCAGTTTAACCCACCTGAGAAGAGGCTCTGCTATAATTTTTCTTGGTCTTGACCTACTTTAGGCAACACGCTTTCTATTTGAGCAACTTATCGTTATATATTTAGAAAATAATTGAGATGTTGGTAGATATCTCACCAGGCCCCACAATTCCTAAACGCCGGAGCCTATTCACGGTGGCTCTTTAGAGCCTACTTTTTCACACTGAAGAAAAAATTTGAGTGATACGACCCAATAGAAGTTCGAAACTATAATCTCCTGAACTATATTCTCATACGCACTTCTATCCTTTTATGTTCTAGGCACATACAGTACATGTAGAGATTTGGTTCAGGTGCTTTATATATTTTATCGTGTAACGGGCGACTGAAAGGAATTGCGAACAAATTAGTTTCCAGTTTCATCTTGTCCCAGAAAAGATTTTCACTCGAAATAACAATGTTAGCAAACATGAAACGATAGAATTAGATTAAGGTCGGGCCTTCGTTTAATTAAAGGCAACAGTAAATGGTTCGTTTCAAAGGGTTTTCATCTTGAATATTTTTCCCGTGTTTGCGAAACGTTCTTTTTATTGCGTTTTAATTTTCAATATTTAATTAGTCGGATGTTTGCTTTGATCCTGTTATGTATAATTCATTTCGCTTTTTGGAATGTAATGTTGATAATTACTCGTTTTTGGGAATCCAAGCATAACAGGAATTGTGAGTAACTTTTTTCGAGGATTTCAAATGATTGGAAGAGAAGATGGAAGCTTTCTTTCAACTTGGCTTGTTAGTGTATGTTATGATAGTATGTTCTCAAATTTTGTAACTGCATTTCATAACAGTTCTCCCAACCATTTGCGCTGAAATTTGATTCAAATATTTAACTTCGATAACACCTTTTCTTGTTGCCAACTAACCCGATCTGCCAGCCACAGTCTCCCCATCTATGAAGGTATAGCACTTGCCAAGGAACTGTATGGCAACTATAAGACAGGTGACTGAACCAATTTGAAAGTTAAAAAGTTAAAAATGAAATAGCTTGTGGTGTGCAAAGTCATTAAACTACTTTTGAAAAAATATTAAGATATTTTTAATTTTTTTTTCTGAAAACTTTTTTGTCTCAAATTTCATTTCAATACTTATCTTAATATGAATTTTATTTTTCTTTTATTATTTAAAAATTTCTGTTCTATCTGTACTGACTTTTTTAATGTACAGGGATAAAGAAAATGGGTTTTTATATGAGACATAATGTAACAATAAATGGCAAGAATCATTGATTTTGAAGAAATCAAGAATATTGGCGCTTTCAGTTCCCTTTGTTTGGGAGACACTGGTTTGATTCTCCAGGTCACAGTGGGGCTTCCCGCTGACCTCGTGTTTCAGCACGTTTTGCGTAGGCTGTAGATCTCTGATCAGTGGTTAACAAAAGTGTCTGGAAAAACTTGAAATTCAACATTTCACAAAAGATTTTTTCGACAAAAATGTATTCTTTAATTTCTTTTTTTTTTCTGGTACTTTTCTACTTTCCACTTTACTCATCGCTTCAATGTCGGAAACACCCTATATTCAATTATCCACCAGAATAATAGTACTTTCCTTGATATTGGTAGATTAAGTTATATTTGCCATTTAAAATAGATGTTTGCCTTATAAAAAATAATTAGATTTTTTTTAACCAAAGATATAATTCTTAGTTAACCTATCTTGCTTGTTTAATACATATTAAACGTTCGAAATCCGCTACAAAAGGATAAACAAATGCATCGCGTTTTCTTCAAGGACATTGAAAAACTTGGCTTATTTGAATATTTTACCTTTGCTTCCTAAGGTCAAGTGGGCTGGAAACAAGGGACTAAGTGAATCATAATGGCCTGCTAGGATGGTGGCTTCAACACCCTGGTCTACAGAATTCGCAAAATGGGTCCAGGACATCAGATGCCTAGTGTGCATCTGAGACCATAATGAATTCACTATCAGCTTGCTACTTTATCTAGGAGTGTCTATTTGAACTACATTTTCCCACAAAAACGAACCAATAAGCCTCATGTAGACCTTCTTTACCACCAAATTAGAACTATTTTCGTCATGAATGCTTTGGGCGAAACAATTATCTTCAAAGAGAAATGAAAAAAATTAACTAAATATCGAAATCTAATCCTTGAATACCACTGGTGGTTCTGATCATAGGAGTCCTTGATGAAATGATGGACACACTGTTCTCGAGTCTAAAAATTAGCAATAATCTTAGCCGGAAGAATGAAGAAGTCCGTCATCTTTGCTCCTCAATTAAGCATGTGGCCGTTTATCAATTTAGATATATTGAATTTGAAAGAATAAATATATCGTGATGAAAGAGGATCATTTCTATCCCCAGTTATGTTCTGTCTTGTTTTATCGAAACGTCCACAAAAAACAGTACACATAATGACGATTATCAAAAGTAACCTGAATGTCTTTAGTAACCCTTTACTCTTCTCCAATTCAACTCAATACGAAACATGATCTTCCTGTACCCGTTATCCAGCGGTTCTAGAATTTCAAGTTGAAATTTCATTTTACATATTCACTTTCAGGAAAATTCTTACGTTTCATAAAATTGTTCCAAACTATGCTCGCTAGGCGGTCTGAAACATCAAGTGCTTCGTTGTACTCAGAATTTAATATACGTTACTCCTTGTAACGAGATACATTTGTGTAATGAAGATAACTGCACGGAAATTTGAAAATATTCGTATCCTCTAGAAAGAGCTCGTTGAATTTAATGTGAAATTGAATCATTCCAGTACCTACGAGTGCTTTGTTTGTTTCATTAATGGTTTGAAAATGTTGATGAAATCTCGAATGGACCAAATCGTCCATTTGCGCTTTATATGATAATTCGTAAAGGTGTGAATCTATCAATATATGTTTGGGTATTATATCAAGTTGCATATCAACTCCTTCCTCATTATACAGTATCGGAAACTTTTCATCTGGGGTATAGACAGAAACCTACGCGAGCAACAAGGAACGCAATGAAATGATAATACCACATAAATAAGAGAGACGCACTACTGCGCGCCTCTCCTGTTACCTCGCCCGACGAATTAACAGCTAAGTCGACATCCCTTCCTCGAGCGAGTAGAGGAGAAATTTTAATGCTCTCTCAACATTATAGCAAGCTATTCTTCACGCTCTCATAAAACCACGATACCCCAGATGTAAACTTTCCGATAATGTATATGAGAGCAATGTATGTTGGGTTGCATACCCGGTAAGAGAAGTACTTTTCTTCACGTATTAACTGAAAAACTTTGTTTTGCCACGAAGGCTCTACACTTTGATGTAGTCAGAGATTTAATAACTGGTAATTGTAGTTACATTTTCAGTTTCTGCGGCACCAACTTTGTTGGAGCGTCCAAACAAATGAAACTCATGGCTGGAGCCGCATCTTGTGAAAATATCACTTGGCATTTCAACCCTGCCAGCAGCCACTACTCCGGTGGGCTATGGGAAGCTGGGATGAAATCCTCAAAATCTCATTTTTCCCACATCATTGGTGTGTCGATGACAGCTCTTCTGGTCTCGTTTATAACATCTAATAACTACATACCATTCACTAATGGTCCATGTGGGCGAACTCTTCATCTACTTTTGAACAGTTCAGTGCGTGATAATACAAAAGGGACGAATGCATACCAAAATAATTGAAAAGTTATCACTTTTTCTCTGCTTCTTTCCACTACTCCACCGGCTGGTTGCATTTTCCATACTCCAAGAGTGCATCTTCAAACAATGCATCCTCCAGAAGTGCTCGAGTTATATTCAATCATTCAAAGTGAGATAAGCACAGTAGTTATCTCTCACACACTCAACTCCAATTAATTTATTCTCATGAGTCGAACCATTTTTTATACCAGGCAATTTCGTATAACTTTTTTGATCATCTAGCAATAATTTAACTCATTAATTTCACCCAAGATAACTTGGAGGATGGAGAATATCTTGTATTTCAGAAGTTATCTGTTAACGAAACAAAAAACAAACTTCTAATTTGCTTAAAAGGTGATATTTGGAATTTCCACTCATAGTATCTTCCATGATACAATCGAAATCATTATATGTATATTTTTTAAAAAGGCATTTGTATCTTTGATAGTCTTACGAATAAACCAATCCAACGAATAACAATGAAATGAATGAATACAGTTCAGAATTGACCTTTACTGAATCGGCAAATGGCTGTTTTTATAGCTTAGAAACAACTCAACATTAAATATTCATCGTCTTCGTTTTCAGAACTCAGAATCGATGAGTTGTCCATATACTGGTTTTAGTGGCCCTATTTCAGTATAACTTTATTAGGGTGTAATGTAGTGTTTTGTGAGGAAAGTGCTCATTTCAAAAAGATAATTCTCTCGGGAAGGTAATTGTCTACATTAAGTATCTTCTTACTGATGAGTTCGTTGGAATCGGTTGGCTATATTTTTTACGAATTAAGGACAGAACTTTCAGCGAAGCAAATGAGCATCTTTTATGAACTATTGAACTAAAAAAGAAAAAAAAAAGAAAAAAGAAAAAAGAAAAAAGAAAGAAGAAAAAAGAAAAAAGAAAAAAGAAAAAAGGAAAAAGAAAAAAGAAAAAAGAAAAAAGAAAGAAGAAAAAAGAAAAAAGGAAAAAGAAAAAAGAAAAAAGAAAAAAGAAAAAAGAAAAAAGAAAAAAGAAAAAAGAAAAAAAAAAGAAAAAAGAAAAAAGAAAAAAGAAAAAAGAAAAAAGAAAAAAGAAATAAATGAGTGGTTGTTCCATACACGAAGAATGGTGACCTTCACTTTAACGCTACCAGAAAATTTTCCTGAAATAGATCTGAAAACCTTCATGGAAAAGTTTCACTTTCAACCCTTTCATCGTGAATTTTTTCAGAGAATCGTGAATTCAACTAAATCCACTTAGGCATTACAGACATAATATCGCTATGGAATAACTAAAAGTGGGGTAGGTTTATATACTTTGCAGTCAGTTCGCAAGGATATCATTCGCAAAGCTTCCATTACAGTTCCGAAATGCATGAAAGTTTGACTTGGCAGACGAATCAGTCGGTAGTTTTCCGCGCATCATCAGTTTCATTTCCTTAATATGTAGCTTCGGATCTTTTCAGATGTTCTTTTCACAAAGTTGCAGCAGGTCTCTTAGAAATCTTTGTCGAATGGCATCATATATTGCACTTTATATCTCCTTTCACCGGCCACTGAATAGATCTTTCTTTGAGTTCTTCGGAACGGATCTGAAGGATGATCCTACGGTTTGTAATTGGATAATCCGATAGGAGGAAGGTATGTGTGCGACTGGTTGAAAGTAGATATATAGAGGAATTTGCAATTGTTCATAAAGAGCTTATGATGCAAGATACAAGATGTCCAGCCATTGCAAAAATATTTGTTTCTTCAATTATGTGCTAATTGTCAACAATTGCAGATTCCTTTGTATATATGTTATGGTGATTTTGGCGATCACGCAGGTGAAAATCGCTTGGTTGAAAGGCTGAGGTTGAGATAGTTTATATGCCTACGAGTGAGAAATGGATCATTTCATGCAAATTGTACACTTTACGTTTTCTACGACTATCTGAATCATCAACAAATCTGTAATATTTAACACTTTTTATCATAAACTGTTCTGCCGTCATGATTCCCATAATACATACAACCTAAAAAAGGAATTGAATGAAATTTTATGAAATAAATGAAAGGTGGTTTTATTTGGGATTTGAACCCTCACCCCCACTATCCAAAATCCGAATGTTTGCCCAATCTGCACTCGCTGCTACGAGTTCACATGATAATATGATGAAATAAACGGCTATAGAAACTTCCTGCCAACTATTCAAAAATATAGAATCCGATTGTCATCAATCTTTTTATTGAAATTAGCGGTGTCAATGTCAAATCATGATGTGAAGCTATGAATACGTTTTTCTTTATGCTGTGTGTAGAAAAACTCATATTATATTTGCAATATCCACCATTTCTTCTGTTCCGTTGAGTGAAAATTGTGCAAAACATGAATCGGGATTATTCTAAAAATATCACATGAATTTGATGATATTGGTATATGAATTGATTTCCGATCAACAAGACAAAATTCTACGAATATATATATATAAAACATACTGATGCATATTTCATGTTCACTTCCATTTATGATGTAAATTGAAGCACTTACCGAAAAATTTAATCAAATCGAGTGATTGATAAGTTGTTTGGTGTTTACTTTGTTTCTAGTTGGAGAGAGCACTTGGGTTATTACGGTTAATCATTTTTCCTCATTGAATTAGTTGAAAAAAATTCAAGTAGAACAATTTTCGAGATATCAGGATCGCGCTCTTAGTGGATTTATTGATGTTGAAATTTCTACCTTTTACACTAAAATATTTTGATTTTTTTAGTCAGTATTTAGTCATTGAAGGCTCTGCTCAATTTATAATTTTTTTCACATGAATTCGCCTAGGAGTATAAAAATCGTGAAAAATGTAATATGATAGTCCATTTTATATAAACAGAATGCAAACGAGGCAGGCAACTCGTATTAAGAGTGGGATCCAGACAAGATACAATTTGTTATAGATATTTACGATATATTACGATATATTACTATATATACTATATATACTATATAAATTACTATTACGATATATTACTCTAGTCTATAATACATTTTTTCTTGAATTATGTAAATTGAATGTCTTGAGCTGAATAAACATTATCTTATCTTATCTTATGAGATGAAGTATTTATCCGATTTAGGCCGATATCTGATTTGAATGATGAATGGAGTTTAGTGTGTTCAGCATAATAATGCTGTGAGGAAGAGAGAAAATGAGACGGAAAATTGCAAATGTATATACTAAATAGCATATAGTATATATAGTATATACTAAATAGCATAGGCCCCAGGATTGACCCTTGGAGAACTCCCTTATTTATGTCCAGGTAGGCTGGAGTATTTGCACCATATTTGACTGATAGACCCGATAAGTAGCAATGTGAAAGTTTATTGGAACTCTCACTAAGCCCAATATAATTGAAAATAGCTGTCATGATCTGGTCAAATGCCTCAGAAGAGTATAACAAAATTAAAACAGTGACTTTACTTTCATCAATAGCTTCGATTATGTCATCAGTTATTTTCAGAAGTGCAGAACCTGGCCTGCAATCTGTCTGATTATTTTGAATTACATTATTTTTTGTGAGATGATTTCGTAGTTGTACTTCAACCCCTTTCTCAAGTATTTTGGATAGAGTTGGTAATATGCTAATAGGTCTGACTTCAGTTAGACTTGAAGGATTATTCATTTTTGGTAGTGGTATAACATGAGCTTCTTTTCATATTTCCGATGGTAAAATTTCTATCTCACTCATCAGTTAGGTGTTGAATTTATGGAATGATAATTAATAGTGTCAACATCATTCAGATTATCAGGCAGCGCGTTAGTTTTGTTCCATTTTTTCAGATGATGGAGATTGCAATTTATTGAAGTAATATGTTTTTTTCTCTCTTAATTGTAGAATTCACCAAGTTCTGTAACTGCTTATAATGTGAAAGTCATTTTGTGAGCGGGATATCTTATACCGTGAGAGAGCCATATCCCGATCTTTCATCATATTCATTTCGAATGCGAAGAAATGCAAATGTTTTCACGAAAAACGTAATTTTGCAGAAACTTCATAAAAAAATATTTCCCGAAAACCTGCCTTTCACTGCGTCCTCGGGTGAAACTCTCGAACAACTTCCTTGGTTATTGCAGGAACTATTTTCTGTACATACACGAAATTACCTACAAACGATACACTTCCGAAAATACAGTCGTCGTAAAATATGTGTTTGCAGTTCATATTTCGCGAAAGCTCCGTAGGACGGAACGAGTTGTTCGGCATGGCGTATTTCGGGGCAATGGCGGAGCTCAAATCGCAAGAGAAATTGCGTCTGTCACTCGGCGCGCATTTTATCTCCGTTTTAAAGCCTGACATAGTGCGCTGGTGGGAATTAATTAAATAAAAAAATGACTCTTCTCTCTGATAGCTTAATGCGATTCTAGTGAATAAATGATGGCGGGGATTTCTGTTCCGGTATCTGAATGATTGGATGCTGCGTTGCGGGGCAACGTTGATTACTGTGTCGCAGTTTCTATTTGTTCGATTGCAAATGTGATAAAGAGGTTGAATGCATGATATGGAAATCCGATGAGAGAGAATACTACAACCATAATGGAAGATTGTGCATCTGTCCAGGGATTATCATAACTCAACGTATATTCAGAAATAACTGATGAAATCTTCACTCCACATTGATGATGAATTCCATGGTCGGCACACAATTTTGCAATGATGGTACCCTTTATGATGCTCTCTTCAGCAGCGCTTTGAAATCTGCATAGAAAGTCAGAAATGAACGGGGGAGAAATATGAACCATAAATGTATGGTCCGGGCCATAGATCCAGAATAGGTATCACACATCTAGTTACTACTGAGGGCTAAAAACAACATTAGTTAGAGTCGACATACCTTGAAAGAAAATGATCTACCCATATTCGTGAAGACAGACAAAACCAAAAAGAAGTTATGGAAAAAACAAGAGGTGAAATTCGAAAGGAAATAGACGAAGTTGGTAAGCACGAAACCAGCAAACCAAGCAAACAACAGAAGGGGCAAAGGCAATGGGGAACTTGCACAAAATCAAATTTGAAAAAAAAACACCCACAAACGTAAGTTCATGCTAATGAAAGAACCACTGTTCAAGACAAAAGTCCTCATTACTTTTTATTTGAGAAATATAATATATTCAACACTACATAATTTATAGCAACGCGGCAAAATTTACTGGAACCGGTGACACATCTCGATAAGACATGGTGCCTGGCGGCAGAGAACGTTTTCAGTATTCCGATCGAACGAGCAGCGTGACGTCACGACCATTCCCGCGCGTTTCGTGTCATTTGAAATGGATAGCTGGCAGTCATAACTTTAATTATTTATTGCAAATTAAATATTGCGAATTGAGGGCTGATATTTGGTATGTACTGTTTCTATAGGTAAACAAATATATTGAAGGCAAAAAAAAATTTTCAAGTTCCCCATGTCAACATATTTACGAGACCACTCACCGAAGACTTTTCTGAGGAGAGGGTTGAACGTCGTCGTCATGTCCGTGTCCATTGCTGGCATTGTGAGCTCCATCGAATTGACCTGCGACATAATGAAAACTGCCGAAGAAGAAGAATACGAACGGAAGAAAAAAAAAGGACTGAAGAAGGAAATAAACCCCTTAACCAACATTAGCCCAAGAGAACAAAAAGCGTCAAAATCTCAGTGAATATATTCGTCTATAACCTGCAGTCAAAGAGTAACGCCACGTTTATGATGGACACCAAGACCAATGTCGAGAAGGTAGAGAATATCATTCGAAAAGGCAGTTAAAAAGTGACACAGAAAGACCCTACGATCTCGATTGGAAGAAAAATGTATATCATATCACATTGAGGAAGTCAAACAAAAGGTACAACTCACATTTCACTTTAGCAAACCGCCCGATCCATATGGACTCCTACAGTTTCACAAGGAAGTTATAACGTTGAGAACGAACGAAGTTTTCGATACTGTATAATAATTAAAATTATTGGTTTATTCGTTCATTGGTGCTCGAAGAACCATCATCAAATTCTTGCAATAAGAAGAAGTAAGAAAAAAAGGATAAGTATTGGAAATCTTCCGGTCCTTGAGTCACGATACGAAATCAATTTTCTAAAATTTGGGAGTAGACTCTGAGTACCCATTGGAACATTAAAAAAGACTGACGCTGAAGATATGCAGCACCATCCCCTTCAACTCCCAATGAAGCAAAAATTATGATAACTTTAAACACTCAAAGTTTTGCTAACATAAGTAATGAAATATATGTTTTCCACCCTTGGTTCTTGAATGAAAAACCAAATCTTCCACATTAGTGTCAAATAATTCAATTCAACGTTTGTTTGGATTGTTATTTGAATAAGAACGACTGTAAGTCTTTGAAAACTTGTCAGTAGTCACTGTGTTTTCTTGACGCACTACGCCCACAAACCTCTCTTCACTTCCAAATTCTTTTCAGATTGATTCTTCCTGAGGTGTGTTGAACTTCGATTGATTCCGGCCGATCCCAAGTAATTAACCAATTCATGTTCCTCAGAGTTTCCATTTAAAAATTCAGTTCAAGTTCTGCGAGGGCGAAGCACGTATAGTTTTAAATTGATTTAGAATACTATCGGATCTGAACAGAGGTGTTAATTAACGAAGTTTACCCAACGAATTCAGAGCTGATTAGCAGAACTCTTTCGATTGTTTGGTTGTATAGAAACTCAACTGTTCAGCGCTGACGTGCCGATTTTACCAAAACAAACCAGCATTCGATTCCTTGTTGGATTTCGTTCTCTTTGACGAGAAACTTGCATCATCAGTCGTTCGAAGACGGCTTTGTTCGTTGGAAGTTGGGTTGATTCCATAGTTTTGAATTAGGTTTGAATTCCAGATTGGTGACGAAGCTTTTCAAGATGGGTAATTCGATAATTAAATATTTCGTTTTGTATGCGCTGGATGGTCTTCGGAAATGCAGAGATCATCATGGTCTAGTTTACATGCTTATCAAAGTGTTTATCCTGTCGATGATGGAAAGTTGAGGGTCGGTTGTTCAATGCGAATTAATTTCGAAATGATCTCCAACCGACGGTTGACCACACTATCTTCGTTTTTGAATAGGATATTCTCGTGTTACCATACAGAACTTGCGTCTAGATTGCAGCGCCATCATGGCGAGGGATGTCGTAAAATTTAATGCTAATTTTCAAAATATAACGTTAGTGGTGAGTGAATATACAGATAAAATTGATAATTTTATATAATATTTTGGATTTGATGGAAATTCTATATAGGGGACTATTGAAATTGAGGGTGCTAGATTGTTTGAATGTAACTTATGTCTATATATAGTATTATGGAAATACAAAGTCCTACTAGAAAGTTTTCGTTGATCCAGGCCAAAGTCATTCCGCAGATGAATGTTACATATCACCGTATGAGTATGAAGTGAGTTATTGAAATGTTGGCAAAGATTTGTTGACCGTATGCAACACGTGTGAAGTGATAGAATATTCCATGGATGAACATGATAAACATCAGTATGGAAAGGATCATATATTCAGGAAGCTAGGTAGCTCACAACTGGTAGAACTGAAACATTTTAACATTGACAACCTTTCTTTTGTTTGAAAGTGGCTTACCATCGATGAGTAGAATTCTTGAGTAACTCAATCACATACAGATGGTTAATTTACTTTATTCCTAGACAATTCAACTTTAATCAATCACTGTGATCATATGTATAATGTATGTCTATCCAAATTGAGAGTGAATATATTCAACACCCCCAGTCAATTTTTAATATTCATACTTCAAAATGCATATTCACATAATAATTATGAACTTTAAACAACATAAAACTTTTCAAAGAAATATTGAAATTTTTGTTTGGACAACTTTTGCTGAAATATACCATATATTTCCATTCCTAGGAACATATTCTACTTTGATAACATCTTATTTTACAAGATGTGTTTGAATATCTCCAAATCTCCATCTCTCATCGTTATCAGCCTCCTTAAATTTATTGGGTTTTAAATATTTTTTCATATTTGAATATTTCTTGATTTTTTTCATTTTTATATCAGACCTTCTTTGACCAAATATCAGACCTTCTTTGACCAAATGATCTGTAGGTCTACTATCGAGATTATATTAATTCGAATTGTATTTCAATAATATCTGATATGAAAACTTTACTAACGGAAGTAATTTCGTTTTGATCACAAACTACTTGTTCAACTTCAGCCGGTGTGTAACGTGCACCCTTTCTTGACCACGAAAACTACCTCGCATGTTTCCAGCATAGTTATGAGTCTGGAAAAAACTGTTTTAATTTCTGCTAATATTCCGAAATTTTGTAAAATTTCGTTTATGTCCCCATTGATAACACCGAATGCACTTTTGTCTATGAAACATCGATTGGGATGCACCAAAACTAAAATAACTGTCAGTAGTGTCCGCACCAGTACTTTCAAAAAAATATTCGGCATCGACTAATCGACTAATTTTAGTTTTTAATGTCTTAATTGCTGCAGTAACTATTTTTAACTCCTCGGACATTGCCAGGAGTAGCAAATATATTTTGCCTGTCTCATCAAGCTTAATACCAATTTCTTCAAGGTCTGTGAGGAATCCATTAACCTGTATAAAATTATCCAGATGTTTTTGAAAAAACGCTCCCGAAACAAGAAAAGTCACAGAGAAAAACTGTAGCAGACTTGGTCCAATGAAGCCATACAAAAAGTTTGGAGAGAGTATCTATGAGTAAAATTTTTGTCGATGGGCACTCTATTAAGAAAGAAAAATGCCTACTCCCATGTTTATAAAAACCTGACAGAATTCACCATAAACCAGCAGCATGACAACGTACTCGTCTGAACTGAATGTAAATGGCATTGTATAGGTATGACAAAAAAAAAATTATTATACGTCATCAGGAAGGTATTTTAATGCCATTCAATTCCATTCTTTAATTATCATGATTGCCTGTATACGATAACCTGGGACACCCGGTAGATTCATAGGTTACTAACAGTATCTTCATTGATCGTCAGTTCCAGTTCAATAATCCATCCGATAAAACCATGTATGAGTTCCTAAAATTCCTTCCCAATTATTCAACTTTCGTTATAATTGACTTTAGATCGATCACAGAATATTGTCAATAAGTCCATGATACAAAGTGCCACCACAGACATGTATCATTAGTCTATTGCTCGCGGAACAAATACTCAACAGAATTATTTGCCGATGTACGGGTTAGTGGCTGTGACACAGCCTTATTAGCTCGAAAGATTCAAATTCGATGTTGTTCGAATCTGGACTGCTGCAGCGTATTCGGACAGCTTGTCGAATCGTTATAATTACTGTGAGATCATATCGTGCTGTGGTTCATACGCTTGGATATCGTCGCTGAGCGTTCTGTTTTAATAAGCATGGTGAATTTTGTGTTCGTCATAATTTGGATTTTCGATGAAAACCAAAAGGCTAGAAACTTTCATTTACGGTTTGCACTCACTGAGGACTAAAACGGATACAGTTTTCGTTTTGTATTTTTTTACGGTTTCCGTCGATTTTTCAGCTTTTTATATGCAGTATCATTCAAAGGATTGGCATCTTATGGAAAATAATAATTTGCCTACTCGTATGAGGTGACTTTTTTTGTTTAATTCACGGGAACTGAGCCAATTCTGATCAAATTCACTTGTGATCAACCTTGGCAAATTTAAAAAAAAATAAAAAAAATGGTGATATAAAATGGTTGACATACAGTTATACAGGGTAAACTATGACCAATTATCGAAAATAAAATGGTGAACTAGTCCATCGACTGGAAAAACAATAGAGTACCGTAAAACGGGGCTACTTGATAAAACTTTTTGGAAACTTTATGTTGTCGTCTTCAAATTATGTTCAAAGTATGTAAGTTTTTTCGGGAATAAAAATCACTGTGATGGAATATCGTTCTAAAGGAGCTCTCACAGCAATAAAAAAAAACCCTGTTACTTGAAAATTGAAAATTGAAATTTGAAAATTGAAAATTAAAAATTAAAAATTGAAAATTGAAAATTGAAAATTGAAAATTGAAAATTGAAAATTGAAAATTGAAAATTGAAAATTGAAAATTGAAAATTGAAAATTGAAAATTGAAAATTGAAAATTGAAAATTGAAAATTGAAAATTGAAAATTGAAAATTGAAAATTGAAAATTGAAAATTGAAAATTGAAAATTGAAAATTGAAAATTGAAAATTGAAAATTGAAAATTGAAAATTGAAAATTGAAAATTGAAAATTGAAAATTGAAAATTGAAAATTGAAAATTGAAAATTGAAAATTGAAAATTGAAAATTGAAAATTGAAAATTGAAAATTGAAAATTGAAAATTGAAAATTGAAAATTGAAAATTGAAAATTGAAAATTGAAAATTGAAAATTGAAAATTGAAAATTGAAAATTGAAAATTGAAAATTGAAAATTGAAAATTGAAAATTGAAAATTGAAAATTGAAAATTGAAAATTGAAAATTGAAAATTGAAAATTGAAAATTGAAAATTGAAAATTGAAAATTGAAAATTGAAAATTGAAAATTGAAAATTGAAAATTGAAAATTGAAAATTGAAAATTGAAAATTGAAAATTGAAAATTGAAAATTGAAAATTGAAAATTGAAAATTGACTTGGAAAATGCTACTGTTTACTTGTAGATCTGGTATATGGATTAAATGAAAGTAAGTGGAAGTAAGACAAAGTTTTTTGCTGTTTGTTTCATCAAAATGGGTAATAGACCACAGATTGTATTGCAAAAAGTGTAATTCTTTATTTTTCATAAATATTCATCTGATATACAACTTAACACTGAACATAAATTTTTAAAACTAAAAAAATTACAATAATGTCGGAAATTCATTAATTTTTCTATGTAATGTAACATATGGTATATTATATCCCTCACTGATTCGTATCAGATTAACCCTATTATACTCCTCATGTATTTCCTCACTATTTTCAAAATGCCCCTGATATGTTATTGAAAAATGCAAACCACGCCATCGGCTTTCGAATTGGCAACATCGATGAATTGGAGTTATTTTAGTGTTGACCGGCTATGATACTAAAAAAAACATTGTTGTACTAGTAATTCTCAGTCCAGGCAATAGGAAATATCCATAGAAGAAAAAAACATCGTTTTTTACCTGACATTTTTTTGAGTTCCACATGAACAATTTTTCCCCAAAAATCAACGTTGATTTGTTCTACCGGACTGACTGAATTGGGAAACAGACTCTTCAGAAGTATTATCACTCAGCAAGGGTCTTTTCACAATATATATCAGGTGTAGTTCAATGTCGGGCGTGGTTTTGACGGTGAAGTAGTTCTTGTCTATTAGATATCACAAAAAAATCGCATTTTTCAATTTTCAATGTAGAATGTTTCCCTATTCAACAAGAACACCTTCCAAGAGGTTGTTTTGAGTTTTTTTTTTAACATTCGTCGATGTGTTTCAGGGTTTTTCTTAAAAATTACCAAAATCGTAGAAAATTAACTTATCCGTTACATATATCCCTCGCTGTATAAAAACGACTGTAGATAAAATAGAAACAAGACAATTTGTATGGTACAGATATGTTATTAAGAAAAATTAAATTGTTATTCCTGTAAACCGGCTGCAACGTTACGAGCAACACTCACAAATATTCAAGAGACATGTGGGAGCTAAGGAAGACGTAGTCTCTACCTTTTAACGTGTAATGCCATGCCGGTGGGAATCGAACCAACGACCTTAGATCGAAAAGTGGACGCGAAGAGAGAAAGACAGGAAATAACACTATAGAAGGAAGAGAAAAATGAAGAGACAAGAATAGATGGCAATTGAAAACTTCTCAGATAATAAGGCATCATGCTGTAATAAATTCACCCCATCAGGAATATCCACCAATACGACAAGACAAACAACCCTAATTTGTTGGAGTTATTATTATAAACAACACAACACAACAGCATAGATCTAGTCATTTCTGAAGGCAAATAGTTCTGAGTGTATTATCACATAGCTAAGTAATTAGAATTATAGCCAACTCCATGTCGTTGGGGGTTGTTTTCAATATAAGGGCACTGCTGTTGGTTCGCTTGAATTATTGTTCGATAATCTCCGTTAACCGTAGATTAATATAACTTTGTCGAACAGCACTGAACGTGCCAAATATGAATTGAATGGGCGAACAACTGTTTCTTGACTACGATAAACCTCAACATTTGTTCAATAAGACGAAGTGGGAAATGAAGTTTCCTCGAGAGTCTACATTAGACCGGCGAAGTTGGGTTGAGAAACTTCGATCATCATTGGCCTCATGTTCATGCCCTAAATAATCGAATCAGTATTTAATTGATATCACGCCGAGTTTGATTGAGTGATATTATGTGTCGATTGTTTGATCGAAACTGTCTTAGCCTCAGAGTAATGAAAGACCATAGAGATGCCTTCTCCATTTTTAATATTTCGGTAGTTTGACTTTTTTTTAATGTTCATCTTGCATATGTCTCATAGCATGGTTTTAAAAAAATTGACAACACCGAATTATTTTGAAAAACTCTTCGTTGGTAATAACACAAGGCAATGACAGATAGCCGACTATTATTTTCTTCATAATTCGAGAGTACTTTGTATTTTGACAATTTTTAATGAGACCATATATGAATATTAATAATCAGAATAACTTTCGAGAGCTTTAGCTCGACGGATGATTATTAATTTCTTATGATCGAATCTCAAAATATAAGTAACTCGAGATGAATAGAGCACTATCAGCTGTCACAACATGACGGTCATGGAGGGACAAACAAAGCATTTGTCATTTGATGAAATGAAAATTTGTTTTTTGTGGGTGTAAGTGGATAATTGCAATTTTTATAAATACATTAATATAAATACAAAAAATGTATTAAAATCATAAACAAATTATTAAAATCATCTTTGCTTCATAATTTCATTTGAATTTTCATCGAAGCGACTTATTTTGGTAAATACAGCTATACCGGTAGAAATTTTGACGTAAGGTTCCGTGAACACGTCGGTTTAGACAAAAAATCAACAATGTACGAACATTTACAAGAATCCAAACACAAGATAAGTAAAGATAACCTAAAAATTCTACACACATGCAATAAAGGGAAGACAATGAATCTGTTGGAAGCCATGGAAATTAATAAATCAATTAAAAACCCGAAATTTAGAACCCTCAACGAGCAACTCGATTTGTGTAGGTCTCCACTTTTGAATTTATAAATTTGACAACCCAGGTAATTTCCATCACTTCCAGGGTCTAAATTTATATTGTTTCACCCTTGTTCTCTTAATTACATCTCCATCCAGCCTACCTGCAAACTCCCTATATAACTAGGCTTAGAGTTCAATTATATTAGTTAGTTTTTTATACTTGATAATGGGATAAAACCCGAAACCGGTCGTAACAATAAAAATCTAGTGGAAATAAGACAAAAGAGTGTTCTTTCTGAAAAGGGGAACATTCTCCATGAAAATTGAAAAATGAAAAATGTGATTTATTTGTTTATTTATTTTTCAATTTTCATGGAGAATGTTCCCCTTTTCAACATGAATACCTCCCAAGAGGTTATCTTGAACGATGGAAAATAGCGACTAAAGTTTGTCTTTCAGTCGCAGATGATTCTACAATAGATTTTATGAATTTCCTATTCATATTTTCGAACTAAAATCAAAGTGTTCTTTCGTTTCATCAAACAGCTATATCCATTTTTGATCGAACTGTCAAACTTATTCATTCATGGTTAGGTCATTGAAAATACCGAAGCTGATCCTCCAATCAGAATTGAAAGACAGCTGGTTATCGCGATAACACAAGTTGTCCTAGGTTTGTGATTGATCAGATTGGGTGAGAATTTTAAGATGAGTGAAATAGTCAGTATAATACAGAATGATTGGCTGGAATAATACATTGCAATTTGTTAAAATCACCAAAATGTCGATTTTTTTGATCGATATTTTTTTATGGAATGTCATATTATCTTCATTACTTTTTTAGTGCCAATGATGTTTTTGATTTCAGCTCCTAGACACATTTCCGGAAATACCTCCAAAAGAAGGGGCTCATTCTAGAAATTAGATTGGAAATTCAATTATCGATTGAAATATCTATCCAGAACTTGAAATCCCTTTCATGCCATATAGCAAATACATTCTGCAGTTCGTAACATAACTGAAAGTTTTGCGGGATACCTGACACATTTCTATTTCAACGTCATAGCCTATCTATGAACTTTATATAACTTTGAGAACACGGATTTCGCCGAGAAGCCAACTTATAAGTCTCGAACTCCGCGAACGCGCTGATACTCTCATTTCGTTTCCAGTGCAGCACTTATCCACAACAATTTTTATCCCGAAATCCTGAATGGACAAAGGAAAATTGCCAGCCTCGTCACTGATAAACTCGAAGAAAACAGTCTGCGACACGGAGAATATCTAACAAGAAAACTTTTATGGCAGAACTAAATCGTTAACCTTCGACTCTAAGTTTGCGAAATCTTATCCGGGAAGTTCCGAACTGGAATCATCATATTTCCAACTTTGCATCGAATTCTGTTGGAAAGGTTATGGCATGGGTATTGTGCAAGGCAATCGTAGCGCAGTTGAGCCCAGCCTGTGGTGTAACTTTTCTGGTTTTGACAGCTGGTTTCTCGCTCTGCGCATGGGTGAAAATGTTTATAATCCTGTAGATCATCACAGCCTCTTTTCTATAATCCCAGGAGATGTATTGGAGAGATGGATATTATTTCTTTTTATAGAAATATAATTTAAAATACTGCTGATGATGTTTTGAAACGAACCTACTAACGGTTTGGTGATAGTAAGGTTGAATATCGACAGGGGATCTATGCTGGCCAGCTATCAAGAAAGGCAATAACCACAAATATGACTGAAAATAATATTCATCGAAAACTGTCATCCAATGTTGACATTTCCGTTGAAATCTTAGTTACGACTGTGTAGACTATGTGTTTACGCACTTTTGACATCACCTGTGCTTGAAATCAACAACTGTGTCTAAAAAAAATAAGTTACTGCGTTCACAAGACTGCTGTCTTGAAAGAAATTAATTTTTGTCAGTAACGTAACTGAAAAAATGAGATCGAATTAACAAAGAATACTTCTCTTTTTTTGAAAATTGTTGACGTTTCGGAGGCTGTATCTGCCTCTGTTATCAAAACTTCTTGGAAAGATGCAGTCTTGTGAACGCAGTAACTCATCAAATTGATTAATTTGCCCTTCTTTACTCGTACAGATTTCTTTGGATTAACATTTTTTCATTTTCAGATTGTGGAAGGTCATAAACCCAAAAAATCATGTCAAGAAACAGATTTCCTCCACAAAATCAAACTTTCAATCAATATTTACAGGTTCTGTTTTGTTGTGGATTTTCACCATTTGACAGATCGAATTTCTGTTATTGAAAATTCAAAAAAATATGCCCATTTTTTAACAAAAACTCCACACATTTACTGGTTTTCAGTACCTACTTTTTTGCAGAAAAAACTACTACTTTTTGAAAAATTCACCCTTCTTCAAAACGTTGATAAATAACACTTTCTTTGTCCAACACAGAATTTTTTGGTGTTTTTTAGTAATCACTGTGGTGATATGATTATGATATTGTTCTTGCGTCGACTCTCGTGAGATCTCGGCTTACATCGTCTTTTCGAATCCAAATATAAAATTTATTGAAATATTTGAGTTTAAGGGCGAGCGAAGCGAGCTTAACGACTGCGAGCGCAGCCAGCACCTACTTTTATTTACGTTTTAGGTTAGGTTGGGTAGGTTAGATAGGGTAGGTTAGGTAGGGTTGGTTAGGTAGGGTAGGTTAGGTAGGGTAGGTTGGGTAGGTTAGGTAGGGTAGGTTAGGTAGGGTAGGTTAGGTAGGTTAGGTAGGTTAGGTAGGGTAGGGTAGGTTAGGTAGGGTAGGTTAGGTAGGGTAGGTTAGGTGGGGTAGGTTAGGTAGGGTAGGTTAGTTGAGTGGCTTAGATTGCTTTCCTTCTTTTGCCTTAAAAGATTGGATCTGTGTGCAGTTATGTCGGTACATAATAAGGGCAAGCGAAGCGAGCCTAAAATAACCTCGTAAAAGTGATACCAACTTGATGAATAAAAAATATCAGTCATCAAATTTTTCAAAAAGTGGTTGTTTTTGGTGCAGAAAAGTACTGAAAACAAGTAAATAAGTGTGTGTGGTGTTTTGGTTGAAAATGTGAATATTTTGTGAATATTTATTAACAGAAATTTGATCTGTATCTTCGAAAATATCTTCGAAAATAGTTGTATAGAAGACCGAAATACGTGAGTTGCAAAAAAAAATGTATGGCTCTCTCTAACCTAATATTTACCCTGAAATAGTTTACTTTTGCGTATTTTAAATGACTTACCGTTATCGAAATGCCAATTAATAGTGGCACGACATAAAAAATACCCTGTATAATGAATACACATGATCTGAAGAAACAATGAGCAGACTTCAATTTCGACATCAGTCCTAATGTCTTCACAAACTAATAGTTTTCGTTAATTCCAATACCATATCCATTCACATATTATTGAAACATTCCTCACAGACGATAATCCGGATGAGAAAAATCGTTTTTAGACGCTTCATCGGCCGGTCGCCAAAGTCTGACATCGACAACTCCTTCCGAAACCGAATTATCTGATTTCCTGGCCCTTTCAGCTAAAATGACATTTCCGGTCCATCAGCAGGAACAGGAAACGTCTTCGTTCTTTGTCTTGCTAACGGTTTCCATAATCGTCAATGCCGTCTTGATTCTCAAAAGAACCTATTTGGAGGAATTCACGTATAGCTTATATGTACCAGTGGCGTACGAATAAGAAACTATCAAAGGAGGGTATGCTTTTGATAGGGAAATTTTGACTATTCATGAAAAAATATTTAAATTGTCTCAAATGGTTAGAAATGAGTTATGTAGTAGGACAATTTGATTTTTTCCATCTAGAGTAAGTTATGTTCTGTTCTTATCAAAGAATGCAAAATGGCAACATTGCTCTTGAATTATTTCAATAACTAATAGAGCACAGTCAGCTGACGTCATAATATGGCGGTCAAAGGGGGACAAACAAAGCATTTGATTGTGAGTTTATATAACAAGTAAAATAAAATAAGAAATAAAATAAAATAAGATGTAAAGTAATAATTTAGTGTTTATACAGCAGAGTGAAATAATATAAGGAATAAGAAGAGGCCAATCAAAATTTGGAATTTTATATTGGCACCACTTCAAAAACACCCAACCTTTTCTTCTCCTATTTCTATTCAAAGGTCTTATTTGAAATCAACAGTGCCTTGCTTTATTCATTAAATGATACTCCTCCGTGGCCATCATTAATCTTATAATAAAATCTTTGTTCTCTAACGGCATCTTTACCATGCTACAGAAGTTTAATGGCGATTTTCGATATTGGCAATACAAATAATAAATAATGCAATGGAAAAATAAACAAAAACAAGCACTCAGACGTACTATTATTTAATATATCTGTTCTGTCATCTGTCTTATCAACTTAAAATAAAATAAAAGCCATGTTTCATTTTACTTCTCTTATTTTATTTTTTGTATGAACTTGTTATGGGTGTTTTATCTTTTTATATTATTGTATTTTATTTCTTATTTTACTTGCTGTATAAACTCAACATGACACTTTCGCAAAAAACTGACCAGAGAGATTCACGTCACCTTATGGCCAAAATATATATTTTATCACTCTGCTCTGAAAGAACTTATTTGAAGATGTTCTGGAATGACTTGGAAGAAATTTTAGATTTTTTTTATAGATCTAAAAGTGTGCAGAATCTTATGACCGGAAGCAGGTGGCCCAGATAAGCATACCCTCCTTTCTAGGTGAATCGTTTCTTTATCGTATAGTCGATGCAGAAATGTTTTGCTTCATTGCTTTTCCTTCGCATCTCTATAAGCGGCCATATACGGACTGGTGAAATTGTGTACGGAAATTGATTGTTAGACATTACTCTTTGTCTGCTGTGGTCAAACGGAAGTATCAATGAAAACAAGGTTCTGGGAACATTTCGTATTTGATAGATGTTTGTGAGGAAACAAATAATATAGTTTAGCAGCCAATTGATGGAAACAAACCATCATTGAAATATGGCTCAAGCTTGAGTTGTTTGATGAGTTTAGAGTCTTAGTCAAACGCTAGGTCATAACTTTCCTCTCAAATCATCTTTCAAGTGGAAAGATTAGTAATGGTGACAGGTGAACTGGTAAGACGTAAAACTGAATAATATCAAAAAAAAGTCTTTCTAAAGATGGGATACCAAGGAGGCTTTGACAGCGAAACTACTCGAATCCATAGCAAGAATGAGAAAAAAATAAATCAAGAGAGCTTGATAGTGCTCATCGACCAGTTAAAAAATAGAATCTTGGGGTAATGTATCTTAAATAATATTCAGATAAAGGAGGAATAAACATTACACCCTGAGACAGTCAAAGACAAAAAAGACCCACTGTCTGCTGTGGGAGATTGAACTTGCGTCTTCGTTTAATCCTCGAAGTTGTGAGTTTCCCGTCCTTCCAGGTGATACTTCTGGTGGTGCTTTCCATTACTACCTCCAGCTCAGATGACATACTTCTTTTGGTTATGACGCCCTTCTCGTTGCCGTCTAGGTTAGCACTGAAAGTCTGTCTCCCAGTTAATTTTTTTAAGGTTCGAATGAGTATCGTTCGTTTTGGCCCTTCCGGTGGGCATGAAATATTTTTGTAATCAGAAAAAAAGGTGTCAGTTCTACTCAAAATTTGTACTGTACGTGAACTATGTATAAAATTCATCTGCCATGGATATTATCCCCTAGAGCTGGAAATATTTTCATAAAAATCTAAAGTTTGACGATGGTTGAGTTTTGAATATTTGGCGAAGGTAGTGATTCGTATATTTGGCGAAGGTAGATGATTCGTATATTTGGCGAAGGCCAATGATAATTTTGCCTTTATTTCCCCAGACACACAGAGAACTGGGATATCATTCATATTCCCACTCAAGCCATGTTCATATTGAAATGTACTACTAAAATTCCATTCCAAACCACTATCTTCAGTTTCAAGTTCATTAAAAAATAGGGAAGAGCATCCTGGCTACTCACTTGTTGAACTCCAGGGGCGGCGCGTTCCAACACTTTGAATAGTAATTTTGTTGGTCCACATTTCCAATGTTCCACTTCTTTCGGTGGAAAGAGCACACTGTATAATTTTCGGTGAATACCATGGATATGATTAGTTTTCCATGGATATTAATAGGCAAGGACCTAGAAATATCCATAGATAGTATGTCTAAACCAATTAATGTTCATCACTGTTGCGACACACTTTTTTTAATACATATTCTTAATTGCTCATTCAGATAATCAAGTTATCTCCATCAATGGATTCGTATACTACCAGTAATTGAAGTACAGTCTGTATTTGTATATTAATTCCAGCGGAAGGGTGATATAAACTGCTTGCTTCTGCTATTGGCAATTAATTGGAAAACTCTTTTTTAATAATCACTCATATCATCGCAGAGACATTGGTTGTATCAGAGAATTGGTCAATATTATTTCATTTCATTATGCTTCAGTGGAAATGAATGTAACTCTTGAAACTCTGTATTGAAAAAACATATTTCCAGTTCAAAAAACACATATCAACAGGAAATTGGTATGACTATGTATTCTCCCTAATAGCCCATTTTGAGTAATAAATATATTCAGGAAACATTTTGCAGAATGTTGCAGATATGTTGATAATATTTTTGCCATAGAATAACAATAACGAACAAAAACCAACATTAACATACACTCCAGAAAAAAATAAAAACAAAACGAGGAAGGAAAGTGTATAATACTAATACAGTTCTCAACTACTTTTGATGATGAAGAGTCCAAAACGTCAGAAAATGAAAAGATAAGGAAGGTTTCAATACCAAATAAAATATGTGAAGGAATGAATAGTTTCTTCGTACTGGTAGGGCGCTGATGGCCCTATTCCATCATATTGTTATTTACTCTACATGAATTTTGTAATTTTCATATACTCAGTAATTACAAAAACTTGGGTATACTGTATTTATTTTTATGCATTGTTACGCAGGAATATGAAACTTCAAATCTTTGTGGTGATTAAAATATATTCCATTATTTTATGAAAGCTCACTCATTTGGATCATAATGAAGTATGAATGGAAAATTTCCATTCAGAATTAACATGTTCAGATTATCTCTACCAGTTCAATCCCAAACTCACCATTCAAAATTTCCAACATAAAATACCCCCATAAATAAATTCCAAACTATTAGCATAATTTCCATGAATATTGATCTAAATTTCAAAATTTATGATACTGATATGATGTACATTTTATAATTAGTATGGTTGGTTATTAATATTCTATCAGATTATTTATCAATTCATAAAAACATTTAGTGACCACATTTGATAGCTCTGAATTTATTAGGTTCAGGAGTCTAGACAGAAATAGAACAGCGTCGATGATATTCACCACTGAATAATGAAAAATCCGATTCAAAATCAGCTGAATTCCTAGTCATCCACAAAATGCTAGCGAGTTGTTACCGAGTACATTCTATGGCATAAGACATATAATCTAATCAAATTGTATTTCTACCAAGGAAGTTTTGGGGTAGTTTTGATTACTTCCATTTTCTATGTTTTTTGGGGTGCTGAATCCGAATCTGAGGTTTGGAGATAGTACAACAACCTATACGTATAGTTGAAAACGACCAGGTAAAAAATGATGAAGGTTCAGGAGCCGGCATTTACGGAACGAAGCGGAAGATGAAAAACTCATTGAGCCTGGGCAAACAAGGGACGATATTCCAAACAAAAATCGTCGTAATATACCGTTGTGCCAAAGAGCTAATGAGGCATGAGTATTCAGAAAAAACAATGTCATATACTCAGATAGCCAAGCTGCAATAAACGCAGTCAACTCAATGCAAGTTACCTCAATACTTGTTTGGGGCTGCATAGAAACCCTAAAATAGCTCGGCAGTCAGAACAGACTGGCCCTAGCCTGGGTACCAGCACATACATGTTATAGAGACAATGAGCCCGAGAAGGAGCAAGTAAGGCCCTGAATGGCCCAGACTCGTTTTGCGTTGTTTGAGACTCTCAAACACTCCTTTCTTATCGGACTGTCACTAGCTGTCATCGACATAACCTCAGATGAGTCCTTTGATTGAAACTGCTCCAATGACGAACAAGACTTCTTTTAGTTTTATTACAATATAATTCCTTGAGGAATTCACTAAAAATGTCACTAAATAGTCAATAATAGTTTTGGCCAATTTTTATTTGGTGTTTGAGCCCGAACTTTTTGTCGGAAAAAAAAAACCTGAATAGTGGAATTTGTAGGAAATTTTACATACTTCCATTCTGAATGGAAAAACTGATAATTTTCGAGTTATAAGCGAAAAACTACCAAAAAAATAGTTTTTTTACCATTTTTATGCATTTTTTTAATGTGCCGTCAAGAAATTTTGTTAGCAAACTTCACATTCGTAATCAGCACTCCAAAAAAAGTTTGAAATGAAAAAAATCACAACTACTCCAAAATCTTCCAGCCAGGGCCCTGTCGAATACAAATTTACTGAATTAATAGGCCGACAGATTTAGGTGCTCCATTTTCGCAAACAAGCCTCGAATATGGTTCATTTTACGGTTTCCTCGAACATTCTAGAAACTTCCCAAAACTTCGGGAACACTCTAGACTTTTCTTTCGTATATTCCGGACATTTCTAGAAAGTTCCAAATCGCACGCCCACCTAAACTATAAAAAACATTTAATTTGCAATAAAAAAATATTAGGGTTATCAAACGAGATGAAAACTAGCTTAACTCTCAAGTTGGACCAAATATTAACATCGGTTGGATAATTTCGGATTTTATTATAAAAAGGAAAACACCTCATCGATTTAATAATGGAAATAATCAAAACAGAATAATAATGTCTACGATATTCTTTAATAATTGAATCCCGCTATCTCTTTGATATTGCGGTAGAATTTGAAACAGGTTAACTCTTCAGTTCATGCTATTGACGCGCCTTCAGAAAAAGTAACAAAAATCCCGACCCTTTCTTATCTTTCCCGGTCGGCTTAACAGATACAAAACATTTCAATGAATCCCTTCGTCAAAGTAACAATTACCCCAATTTAATTAACTTTTCTTATTACGGAGAATTCGCTTAGTCTGCTCGGCTATATTTTATAAAAGGAACAAAGTTTTCGCGGCGTTTGACAAATGATAGTCTGGCATAATGCATTCAATATTCATTTGTCACGAGTCGGCTGTTCTTGAAGTTTGGTATAATAATCAAATTTAGGCAACCCGCAGTAAAAGTTCATTTTATTATTATATCTCGAACACTTTATAGAGAGCGCTACGGCACCGCGATATCTGCCTAGTGTTTTATTTTTATTGGTGAATTTATTCGCTTCCGCCGGTTTATCTAGAGAAACTATAATTATTTGGTTATTATACATTTTTTGGATTGACATTATTTGATGCAAATTCATAGTACATGGCACTAAGGTAAACAAGTTAAAATTTACACATATTTTTTTATTTTCGCCACATGTTTCGCTACACGGTAGCTTCCACAAGCAAAAAGTGTACGACTATTTCTCGAGCGGATAGTAGTAACCATTCAATTGGAAATGCTACCGTTTAGCGAAACATGTCGCGGGAATAAAAAATATATGGGAAATTTGATCGTGTTCACCTTAATGTCATATGCTATTTTTACAAGCATTTATTTTACTTACATTGTTTGTATGTATTATCTGCATTCGTATTGAGAACCGATGACAATTAGATAGATAGATAGATATATGTATTTCCCAGCTAGGTACAGTTGTGTGTGGTAAAAAGTCGTACAAGGCATTGCGCACTAATTGCATTGTATTGCACTAAATAATCGAGCTAAAAAAAAATTAAAAGCGCGTTACTGACAAAATTAGTTGTCTACTTGTCAAAGTCGATAATTTAATTAAGACTGACAAGTCTGGCTCACAATAACCTTTAACTGTTGTACGACTCTTTTATGCACTCAACTGTACATAGTTTATTGTTCTCAAATTATTATTTTTACATTCCTTGTTTGTTTGAAGATTCCATAAGCTCAGTTATAATTTTCAGTTTGTATAAAACTGTTGTAAGAAACAAGCATATGAACTGAAAACTTAGTATCCTCTTACTTTTTTTTATTTTCAAACAAAATATGCAGTTGCGTACGTTCTGAACAATAGTACAAATGAAATAACTTGTTACTTCAACTATGATATGGAAATAGAAATGAACCAGTTTCTAAAATTATTTTGATTTTTTTGTATTCACCAATCTCCCAACTCACAGTTTATTGGTGGGGGGGCGGGGAACTTCGAAACTAGTCTACAGTTGGCCCCCCTGTCCATATCACAACGAAATTCTGCTATTTGGTTTCAGGTAGCACCTGAAATTGTATCCTCTGTAATGAGGAACATTGCACTAGTATCTATTTGATATAATTCAATATCCGCCGTAGTATCAGCCAGGTGAGTGGATGTTGTCAGTCAGGTGATTGCCATTATAACATAGTAGCCCACAGCATTGTAGGTTGATGGGAATAAATGGATTGAGATGAAAAACAGCTGTTGCTGATACTCCGCCGATTCATCATTTATGTTTTTTCTTTCACTAGTATGTTGTTTTTGTTCATAATGATTTTGAAAAAAGCATTTTTTTTTTTGTATCCGTTTGGATTATACCGGGACCTGTCTCCGAAGCTCCGACACACGCTGTACACGTGTCGTAGATGGTAGTAAAACACTCGTTGTACCGCATTATGCCTGTGGATATATGCTGAGACCGCATATGCTGAACATGCTGACAGCAAATGCATAAGGATCTCAGGCGCCCCACGACACGCTCTGAATCTAGTGTCGGAGACCTCTATACCCATCACGCGGCTACGGTAGACCAGGGTGTTGAAGACACCATCATGGCAGGTCATTATGAATCCCTTGGTCTCTGACTTCAGGTCACTTGACCTGAGGAAAGCTAAGGTCAGGTTTTTGGGTGAGCCTAGGTCATTAGCTGCCTTGAAAACCATTGCTCCAATCCCTGCATTTTTATGGTCACGGACCATGCAGAGAATGTGATCTGAACTTCTGATGACTTTACAGGCTCCATATAGCACTATTCTGTTATGTAGAGAATCCAAAACTCAAAAGTCCCCGGCCCATCTGTTGTCTGGGGATGTATAACCGTGGAACGGACGATTCAGGATGCAAGCTCCTATGAAGATGCATCATTTTTTGAGTTTTAACGTCGAGTTGTCTCAGCTCTTCCTGAGTCCATTTTACCACTCCAAAGAAGTAGAGTAGAATTGGAATGGCAAGCATATTGGTCATACCAACTTTGTTCTTTCCCGACAGTTCTGATGACCAGATCTGTCAGAGTTTGTGCTGATACTTGCAGCGGAGAGAGTTTTCAACTGTGTTTACCTCTTGGGAGTGGCATTGGTCCACTCCCAAGTGGGTATACGTCGTTCCGACATCAGGATGATGTAGGATGCTTCCGTCTACGAGCTGGACATCCTCTCCATATCCGTCGCATCGTCCTGTTTTGAGATGAACCGTGGCACATTTGTCAATACCGAACTCCATTCCGATAGCACGCGTGTACTCTTGCACCACCCTTAAGGACTGAAGTGGGTTCCTTCCTCCAGAGACATATTGTTTGAGGTTATCCATATAAAATAAATGAGTGACCTTAGCCTCCTGCTGGGGATGCTGCAGTTGTATCTGAGGGTTATCCTGAGTGCAACGGACAATGGCAATATTATTTTTATTATTATTATAAAACGTCGGTCAGCAACGACTATCGTTTCTTCATTCAACTTCGTTTTCTGTGTCAATACGCTCTTATTTTTTAAATAATTAATCAGACTCATCCACGCGATACCAGAAAAAGATTTTATTAACCGTTTATTTGAACGGATTGAGAAGGGAATTTCATTCAAAAAGCAAGTGTTTTTCAAAGTAATAGTCACTATGTGAATCTAGAATCATAAATCATATTGGATATTTCAATCTTCCAACAGATGCTGTTATCGAAAATAATGATAAACACCAATTTCGAAATGTGCGGGAAGATTACAGATGAAATATGAGAAGATGTCTTCTGGCAGCGCAACTTTATTCATTTTGGCTCGAGTCCAAATTAAATTTCACACTTACAGATGTGAATTGAATTTATTATTGCAGATCTTCGGATTCAATTTACGAACGGCTATAAAAATAGCACTGAATTATTTTTCTAATCTCGATGGCGTATATAGAGTTCATAGCAATTCTCAAACGAATAAAGACTTTTTTTATTCTCTAGCCAAAATAATTTCCTCAGAGTAATAAAAGACATAGAGACGCCCTGCCTATACCTACACAAATAGCTGTTTTGACGTGAACATAAACTATCCTTTTCTATATAATTTGTGCGAGGGTGGTGACGGGTGGTCAAATGTTATGGACAGTTTGTTTACATTTGGAGTAGAAAGGACTATAAAACAAACGAAGAATGACAACTTGATCCGAATGAAATGAGCGGGCATACACGAAACAACCCGATTGAATACGGAGTCAACATGTATAAGGGCCCTTGTTAACAAATAAAGTTATGTTGCTTTCAAGACAAGGATGGAGAAGGCAACTCTCTATGGTTTTCTATTATTTCGAGATGATTTCGGAGCTGCAGAATCGATGAAGCCACGCCAGTCATTTGTTTTCCAGAGTGTTCAAACTACTGGATCAATTGCAGAATTTTAAGAAGAGTTATTAGCGTAGACGGTAGATTAGTTAGGTAGGTTACTTCGTGGAATTGTGTGGAGAGAAGGGGATTTCGATTCAGGTTAAGTTAAGGTTAGTCATGTTGGTTCTGCACTAGTGAGATCCGAATCGAAAACTGGCTCATTTGCAGCATGATGTGTATTATTCTTTGATCAAACAATCGTAATGCCCCAATGGAATTATGTGAAATATCGGATAGGACAATACAATTCGTTTAATAATTTGATCATTGAACAAAACCCTGGATTCAAATGGTTCAATAAAATACATTAAAACAGAAAAAAAATAAACTGAATGGATTCATATCCAATTATTAATTGAAACATTAGTGAAAGCAATATTGACATGGGTTGTATGAAGCAATTAGACTTAGTCGGATTGAATATCATTAAAATTAATTACACACTATATCCCTGATATTATATGAACCAATCAAATGCCATTATTTTTCGATTTCAAACCAATTGAAAACATTTCCAAAATACTACTTCCACCTCGTGATATTGTCAATACGGTGTTTCTCTGATTCCATAAGATAAAAATTATATAAAGAAAATGAAATATTTTCACTAATATTTTCTGAATATGGGATAAAGATTGCTAAATAAACTCCTTGTAGAAGGGCAGGCGCTAGTGGAAATGCACCCTTTCCCCAGTGGGCATCCCTTGTTTGTACTGTAGTATTATTTTTATTATATCCTATTTTTATAACAGCCTATAAAGTTGTTGATGATGAAACAAATATATTTTGACCTGCATAGACCGATTCAAAAGGTGGCCTGAAGCAATTTCTATAGTAGATACAGGCAGTGAAACAATTGCCCGAACTGAATTCATGGATATCTAGATTTGGAGTACCCTCTTCCGAAGCAACTGATCGATGAACTCAATTTGGATCTTTCTTAATGAAAAACTTGAATATTTTAGTAACTCGTTAAATAAGAACAACTTTCCATCATCCCATCAGCAATGGAATAATCGAAAAACCTATCCTCGATCAGGGATCGAACCTGCGACCTCTAGATTGAAGTCACACGTTCGCATCTGCATATCGGGATACCGCTTTTTCCTAGAATTTGATGTTAGTATTAACACTTGCAAACTTCGCAGTTTGTCATCGACATATGCGTAATTTCGCAGGATTTAGGTGTGTGGATCTCTGATCATTGAACAATAATAATTAGGCCAAATTTTAAAATCGAAGTAAAGTGAATAGCGTTGAATTAAATTCCAAAAAAAACTATCCTCGAGCAGAGATCAAGCGTGCGTCCTCGATAAAACAGTTGATTAGAGCACGGACTAGCAATCTGGAGGTCGCAGGTTCGATCTCTGCTCGGGGATAGTTTTTTTTCTGGAATTCAATTTGTCTGAACGCCGTGATTCATTTATATATTTATATCCAGACGCTATTCACTTCACTTAGGTTATGTCGTTGAAATTAAAAGGAAAAATCAACAGAAATGGATGAATGAATGAAAATAAAAATCAGAAACATAAAACGCTGCTATTTATACGATGCTCGACTTGTTTTCTGTCTTGGTGATTTAAGAGTCATCTTGCGAATAATATTGGAACAAAGGCGTGATCCATTAGGTCTGTAAAAATCAAGACAAAATCGATAGTTCCACCTGGTCTTTCAGAAGTATTACCGAAACCATATGGTCGTTACAAATGATTTTAGTTGATAAATATATAAATATTGATTTGGAATGTCATTTGTAGACTGAAGAAATTTTCTTATGAAATATAACTAGTGCAATAGAAATAATTAGTAGTTTTAGAGGAATATTCACTGTTCAAAGTATTCGATCTTCTTTAGAACTTAACTTGCATTCGTGCATATATTCCAAAAATTATCGGTAAATCTCATTGCAGTGCTTATTATTTCAACTATTACTGATTTCATATATTGCAAGAAAAACGTGATGCGAGAAGTTCTTAATAGTTATTTATGATACAAGTGTTAAAAGTGGCATTTTATTTTGTGAGTGGGGAATATTGCGAAACGAGCGTTAGCGAGTGGAGCAACCCCACGAGCAAAATAAAATCACTTTTAACAAATGTATCATACAAAATTTTTTGTTCAACAGTTACTGCTAGTAAGAAAAAAACCAAAAAAAAATAAGATCCATAAGGATTCGAACACACGATCTTTGGATTACAAGGCTGACTGACAGATACTTCAAATATAATAAACCCCAACGCACTTTATTTATGAATGTCATTATTTGTCAGTGATGAAGGACATTCTACAGTTGGACTAAATACTACTTCGTTTGTAACTTCAAAAGGAATTAGTATTATCAATTGCGCAAACGACCAAATACATGTGTGAACTTTTATAAACGATTCCTCTTGAGTAGGTGTTCTGATTATAATATCTGATTGAAGTGTTTCTATTAGAGAGATCTATATTACTGAGTATCGATCATCTCATCTGTCATTTTACTTTTAACACTAGTGTTAAAAGTACTTTTAACACTAGTGTTAAAAGTGATTTTGTGAAAACGTCAGTTTTTAGTTCATGTGTCAATGAATTAAAAACGTCATTTTTAATGTCAGTTGTACAAAAAAAAGTTAATGTGACATTCCATTTCTTTTTTCACCCTTCTAGACTTTATTTTTGGTGTCATTAAATCGAACTGACGTATCACATCGTTTGGGAAAGTACCCCTTTGAGAGGCCGAGGACGCGATGGAGAGAGGAAAGAAATGAAAAAACTGTCCAATAAGTGAGAAATGGTCGTAGAATAACTTATGGTTTATCATTACCGGCAATGTAGCAATCTGGAATGAATGTTTCCTCAAGGAATAATTCAGACATGAAATGACGCAATGTTGCCGGAAGTTTCCGAAGGAATATTCATGAAATACGGGTAGATCTCCATCTAGTATATTATGTCTGTATTATGGTAACGGTTAGGAGTTTATACTCCCGAAGATGTTAATATCCAATTCAATATTTTGAACTGACGTTGCATAAAATGAGGTTATTTACAAAATGCCTTTGGCGAGGGCCAATTGGGAAAACAGGTAGTCCCCTTGGTTACCTTGAATCCTATGAAGTACCTACTCAGGCAGTCAGTAAACACTTGATTACGATCGGATATATTGAACCGATTGAAATATCCTGCTCATAGTAACAATAAAGTAAATGGAAGTCCGCATTGAAAGTAATCCCTAATCATGAGGTTATACATCAATAACCCTATAATATGGATTCAGTCATCGACTAACTTTGGGTGCTATGGGTTCTATCAAAAATGTATACCGCGCCAATGATTTGAAAAAGCCAGCCCAGAACCCAGACTGCTCCAGATCTTTGATGGAGATTTCTAAATGAAATTTAAATTGATATATTCCAATACTTATATATTGAAATACTTAAATAGCACTGGTGGAGTATAATGACTACGCTGTTCGAGTATTGGGGTTAGGGTTGACATGAAATGCTAAACTCTCAGTTTACAAACCTCTATTCATCCAAAAATATTCCAGTAACTTCCACAAGTAAGAAATACCTAGTACGGTGTTGTCCAAGTGCCTTCCAAACTCCCACTGTTATCACAAAGGGTTGACAAGTGGAGAACTCACAACCCGGAAGATACTCATTGAATGGGATTCAGGCCAAAAAAGATTTTATGAATTTGAAAAAGTACTCAAGTTAAAAAAAAAACTCTCTGTTTATTCGCCCAATGCTTTCCACACACCCGTTACAGTATGGATAAATGATGTTTTAGAACTCATTCAAGGCCAAAAGAGGTTTCAAGAATTCGGAAAATATATTATGAAAAGTTGAACTGTTAATTTGCTATAGTGACTCACCAGTCACTGGTCCTTCAGCCAGGATGCTCAGGGTACCTTTGGCCTTGGTACCACTGGAAGGTCCAACACTTCCTACACGTCCTATCCGCGGCACTATTACTATTATCCTACTAATGCCTGGTCTCTCTTGTTTCTTTAAAACTCCTAGCATCCTGAGGTGGATGGAACAGACTGTTTGACAACTGAAATGTAACAGGTTGTTTGACAACTACTGGTACTTCGCTACAGAACTGGGTTGCTTGGTCCAACAACTACGCTTTAAACTACCAATGGATGGTTTGTTTTTTTTTCTCCTAATGTCCTGAGTTGGATGGAATAGACTGCTTGATTCACGAAGCTAATATAAGGCCAGCCAAGTAGCTTGGTACAACACGAAGATCCAACTCTTTCGTCTTAGTAGGTTCTTATTATTATTCGTGGTAATGTTTTTCGGAGGAACTGAAGATTGATCGTGTCAATAATCAGGTGGAAATGGATCATCACTTCAAAAATGCAGCAGCAAAATCATAGATGTCCGAGACTTAAGGCTCCAAAATGGCGATGGGCGACATAAAACATTTTTGTAGCCATGGGTAAGTAACGCCTATAGGGGTACAGAAACCTGAAAGCTCGATTATGCTCTCTGGATATTACGTTTGAAATACCAAAGAGCCATCTGAAATAACTCCCGAACTTTTTGCTGTATTTACTCAAAACGGCCTTGACGATTTGAAGGTTGTTGCTACCAGTTAATTTCGGAATATCTGGGGCTCGAATATTTCATGCGTTATCGTGGAATTTGACAATGATGAAATGGGAATTAGTAATTAGTTCATTTTATTTTTCACCCCTGTTATTGATCCGTTACGAATACGTTCCACAGAGACGGTAAAGAAGAAACAAAAAGCAATAAAACCCAGGGTGAAATTACTCATACCTAGTTGAGATGTTTGGTACCAAAACTAATTCCTTTTTTTTTGGCTTCGTGAGTTGATTTGATTTTATTCCATCTCTTTGAATGAAATGGATGATTTCGAGAATTTTAAAATACTCCTTTTTTCTAACATTTCTACACACAAGCAACTATCAATCAGAATACAAATACTTTTCTAGGCAATGATCTAAAACACTGAACTGTATCTGATGCAGTTGTTTTATTCAATAGGTTCCCTCTGTCAAAATTCTTGGTGAATTATTTGATTCATCATCTGTCCTTTGTACTCTATGAAATATTTGAGCGTTATTCAGTGATTTGATCTCGCGATCGGACTCTCTGAAATATTTTTGATTGTACTCAAAGATTTGATGATGTAGTTATCGGAGAAATCATCAATCGGTTCATATTATTTGTATGGTGTGAACTGTGACTTGCTAACTCGATATATCAATTCTCTATTATCTCAAGCATACTGTCCCTAGTCCACTTTAAACAAATTTCACTCATTCGTGTAGTTTAATTCACGTCTGAAATATTTTTGATTGTACTCAAAGATTTGATGATGTAGTTATCGGAGAAATCATCAATCGGTTCATATTATTTGTATGGTGTGAACTGTGACTTGCTAACTCGATATATCAATTCTCTATTATCTCAAGCATACTGTCCCTAGTCCACTTTAAACAAATTTCACTCATTCGTGTAGTTTAATTCACGTCTGAAATATTTTTGATTGTACTCAAAGATTTGATGATGTAGTTATCGGAGAAATCATCAATCGGTTCATATTATTTGTATGGTGTGAACTGTGACTTGCTAACTCGATATATCAATTCTCTATTATCTCAAGCATACTGTCCCTAGTCCACTTTAAACAAATTTCACTCATTCGTGTAGTTTAATTCACGTCTGAAATATTTTTGATTGTACTCAAAGATTTGATGATGTAGTTATCGGAGAAATCATCAATCGGTTCATATTATTTGTATGGTGTGAACTGTGACTTGTTAACTCGATATATCAATTCTCTATTATCTCAAGCATACTGTCCCTAGTCCACTTTAAACAAATTTCACTCATTCGTGTAGTTTAATTCACGTCTGAAATATTTTTGATTGTACTCAAAGATTTGATGATGTAGTTATCGGAGAAATCATCAATCGGTTCATATTATTTGTATGGTGTGAACTGTGACTTGCTAACTCGATATATCAATTCTCTATTATCTCAAGCATACTGTCCCTAGTCCACTTTAAACAAATTTCACTCATTCGTGTAGTTTAATTCACGTCTGAAATATTTTTGATTGTACTCAAAGATTTGATGATGTAGTTATCGGAGAAATCATCAATCGGTTCATATTATTTGTATGGTGTGAACTGTGACTTGTTAACTCGATATATCAATTCTCTATTATCTCAAGCATACTGTCCCTAGTCCACTTTAAACAAATTTCACTCATTCGTGTAGTTTAATTCACGTCTGAAATATTTTTGATTGTACTCAAAGATTTGATGATGTAGTTATCGGAGAAATCATCAATCGGTTCATATTATTTGTATGGTGTGAACTGTGACTTGTTAACTCGATATATCAATTCTCTATTATCTCAAGCATACTGTCTCTAGTCCACTTTAAACAAATTTCACTCATTCGTGTAGTTTAATTCACGTCTGAAATATTTTTGATTGTACTCAAAGATTTGATGATGTAGTTATCGGAGAAATCATCAATCGGTTCATATTATTTGTATGGTGTGAACTGTGACTTGCTAACTCGATATATCAATTCTCTATTATCTCAAGCATACTGTCCCTAGTCCACTTTAAACAAATTTCACTCATTCGTGTAGTTTAATTCACGTCTGAAATATTTTTGATTGTATTCAAAGATTTGATGATGTAGTTATCGGAGAAATCATCAATCGGTTCATATTATTTGTATGGTGTGAACTGTGACTTGCTAACTCGATATATCAATTCTCTATTATCTCAAGCATACTGTCCCTAGTCCACTTTAAACAAATTTCACTCATTCGTGTAGTTTAATTCACGTCTGAAATATTTTTGATTGTACTCAAAGATTTGATGATGTAGTTATCGGAGAAATCATCAATCGGTTCATATTATTTGTATGGTGTGAACTGTGACTTGTTAACTCGATATATCAATTCTCTATTATCTCAAGCATACTGTCCCTAGTCCACTTTAAACAAATTTCACTCATTCGTGTAGTTTAATTCACGTCTTTTTAATTTTGCATGGAAACATGTGATGCATTGTTTGCAAAAATGGAACATCTTTGGATATTTTTTCAAACCTTTTTTTCTATTTTTTTTGTAGACTGATCAGTAACGTCTAATGGTGATATTGTTTTATCCTCAACCAGATAATTGATCATTTTTACTCCATGACAAGCCTAAAAACTAAATCGACAACTTTTCTAGCAGATTTTTCAACACCAATTACATTCTTAGGCTTGGATAAACAAAGAATCAATCTTTTCCAAACTGAGCACAGATTGAACGCCTAGCTTTCAATTCTGCAAACATTTATCTCATGTCTAAATCAAGGTGAACTCTGTGATATGGAATATTCAGTGACTCAGATATTTGTTCGAGCCCAATTCGACGGTCTGCTAAAATCTTGTTATGAACTACATTGATATTTTCAGGAACGGGCACAGAAACTGGACCCCCGAATCGCTCTCCATCTTCAATGGAAAATTCACCTCTTTTGAAGACTACAATTCAATTTTTCACGGTCGCATACGACGGACATTGATAACCAAGGGTACTCATCATATATTCGTAAATCTGCTCACCTCTCAACCCTTTCAGAAACTTACTGGATATCAATACATCTTCGTATACAAGTTAGCTTTATTGGAAGCATATTCTGATCTTATTTGTATTATTTCAGATTGTCATAGAAAAACAACGGAATAGATTTAAAACAGTATGCTTCATTATTCTAGAATAAAAAAATCTCTGAAAATTTCAAGTCTTTGTTTTTCTCTTCGAATAAATTGATTCAGTGACGGATATTCTATTGTTCTTTGAAATTATTTTAGTTTACCTTTGATTGGACCTGATTGCACCTGATGAGCACTTATATCAAAAGAACAAATCAGTTTCAGTCTGTCGAGACAATACAATTATTTTATCCCAATGAGTGTAACCTATTCGACTGTCTCCAATAACAATTCACCCTCGACTGTACTAAATGAAACTATCCAGTTTCGGTATGGTTTTTGTTCAAGTGAGCTGTGATAATCGAAAGCGAAACAAATTGGTGCTATAATTTCTCTTCCAGAAACTGAAACCTAGAAACGCTACCTTTCTTGTCAACCGGTCGAAGAATAATTAAGGAAATCCAAATAGTAATCCTGGAAACGTGACTTTGAATTTATTTTCCCCGAGAGTCAAATTGCCAGTGAAAATGCCTCCGGAATAAGAGACATAGCTTTCAGGCAGCACGCATTAAGTGTTTTGAATAATCCATGCTGGTTTTTTAGGTCCAGATAGCAAGCTCTAATTTGATTCATTTCAAATTGTTGCATTGAAAGAAAAAAAATCTGTCATCGCCAGAGGCTGTTGCCAGTGGCGAACCTAGTTGTAGGAGAGAAATGAACGAATATTGCTTTTTGAAATCTTTTTATGGAAAATAAAAATAATAAAATTTATCTCAGTTCCCCTAAGGTTGGACATCGTTGGACATTTTCACTGGAATTAACTATACCCACCAGACCACACCAGTAGTATCTATACCTGCTACGTAAGGTTAGTTTGTTTTGGTAGGAATAGACTAAGAAATCACTCCTCACAAAATGCATTTGTTTAAATTCATTGCGTTCAAGTGTCATCAGAAAAATAATGTATTTCAATTCCTCGCACCCAAATGTCTACGTGAGGAAACTTCGTTCAGTTAAGAGCAAATAACGTGGAAGAAAATTGAGTGGATGAAAATTGGTTGAAAACCAGTTGTGTAAGGAAAATTTGTTCGAGTAGAAATCGTGAGAGGAGCATTTTTAAGAGAGTAAATTTTCATGGACCCGTTCAGAATCACCCCAAGACTAATCGTTGATGTTCTGTTCATTCCATCAGTAATTACGAGCATAATCATTTGTAAACTAGCCAGCATACCCTCAGTTGAAAATATGAGACTGATTATAATCAAGTACGATTGGGTTTTGAGATAACAATCAATTGTAGCACTACCAAACTTGGTACGCTAGTAGTTGGAATCATGATAAACACGAAAAAAAATAGTTTACCAAAATTCCAGGGGTGGAACATTTTTTGTTTTCGTTTAAAAATATATAAATAGATTTTTGCTGTAATCTTGAAAAATATATAATTTATCGAAAAAACAATTAAACAGGGTGAAAAACAATTCAATTTTCCACAAAAATTACTCCTAGTAATTTCTTATGAAATGCGCTCGTTTTCCCAGAAAACGTGATTGAACTCTGACATCAAATTTCACGTTCACCCTTACCCGCCCCTGAAAGTGGGACCTGTCACACTACTTTGAAATTGTTGCATATATATATTTAATAACACTATTGTGATGTGCAAACCTCAAGCTTGAAATTGCAAAATTAATTTTTTACGTAGGATGTGTATGAGTGATTATTTTCAACATTTACTGAAGAAATTGCCGGGATTATGGGTGAGTTGAAAACTGAGGCAGTAGTAAAACCCAGTTCTTTCTTTGGCATGTATAAGTGAGACTAGTCTCACTAGTCTTAAATTGTCGCATATGGTCCAAAGAGGGTACTGATTCCTGCTTCAGAATAATTATTTCATATCTACTAAAATATCCATGGCTTCCGGTTCCTCCGTAAATATCGTAGAAGGGTTATGTGAAGTGGAACAAAACACATTTCAGGTACTCAGATACTCACATGTTATATTGGCATGAGGAAGTAAAAGTCTTCAGGAACGATATGCACTTTTTCTTTTCCTTCTACTATAATTTTTAGCAAAGTTATGACAAATCTAATTTTCGGCCCTGCCTGAAATTGCAGTGGCGGGTTAGCGCGAGCATGCAATGTTACGTCAGCGTTTAACCACTTTTTCTGAGGAAACGAGCGTATTTCATAAGGTATTACTGAATATTATTCTTGTGGAGAATTGAATTATCTCTCAACCCATCGTAATCGTTTTTTGATAAATCTTATATTTTCTGAAACAACAACAAAAAAAAATGTGTTTTAAGAGAAACATTTTGAATGTTCCACCCTCGATTTTTTGGTGAACATTCTTTTTTCCAATAATAGATGAGGTTGAGGTCATGTGCCGAGTTTCAGAGTGCTACAATTCATTCTTCACTTTTTGCTCGAGTTCGTCTGTCTTTACTGGGTCAATTCCCCACGTTTGTATTTTTCCTGCAAAAACCAATATATCATTAACACTGAATCATCAAAGGACTCATATTTGATTTCTCCGTTGAAAATCCATCACGCAACCAGAATGGCAATATTCCTGAGTGAGAATCCTTTCCAAAAAACATTATATCGAAAATATATTAAAACAAACGACGTCAGTGCCATGTAGGCGTCCCCGAACAAATCTATACACAACAATGCGAAATGAATACCAATGCAGCAGGAATAGCAGGAGTAAATTCGATATTCGATGCCGACCCATAAATATCCTCCCGGCATTGGATGTGGGGCTATACACAAATAGAGACTAAAGCGATTTCGATTCAGTTCGAAAAAAGTTATGTGCCCTATACATTTTCGTGAATTGCCCATTAGCACGGCAACAATGATATAACAGCGCGTTTGTTTAAGCAAAAATCGTTTTTCCGGAGGATTGCGCATACCGTTTCAATTGTCTTTTGGTGCATTTTCGTTGAAAGGGTACTCGCGTGAGATGCATCGAGTTTCCAGTAATGGAAATGGGATTCGGATGGAGATGGCATTTTCTCTTCGTTACGTGAAAAACGAAAAAGATTCGGAATTAAGTATTTATGGGGTTACTTATATCGAATCCATTGCAGATACTGAGCTATATTTCAAGAGACTGGGATAAGAGGTTTTTTCCACGGACGAATAAGATATGAGTGCAGCCGTAAGTATCATATTTTGGATTTACATTTAGTTTACTGGGTTCAACGGAAAGTATTTCATAATTAATAAGCTGTTTCTTCCGGTGATGGAAGGAGTTTGGTGATTAAAGCTTGTCGCCCACTTGTCCGGCACAGCACAGCACGGCCCGTTCCGTCAAAGTACGGATAGGATTGGAACAATGCAAATAAATGGACAATCGCCCACTAGCCCGGCACGGCACAGCAAAGAGCGTCCGTCGCCGGAAAAGTACAGCTCTCCGATCCTTTCCAGCAAACAACTGTACGTGCTGTGCTGGTCTGTCTACCGTCAACATCAGGCAACGGACAGCGCCGTGCCGTGCTGTACCGGACAAGTGGGCAGCAAGCTTTAAGCTTGTCGCCCACTTGTCCGTCACAGCACGGCACGGCCCGTTCCGTCAAAATACGGATAGGATCGGAACAATGCAAATAAGTGGACAATCGCCCACTAGCCCGGCACGGCACAGCAAAGAGCGTCCGTCGCCGGAAAAGTACAGCTCTCCGATCCTTTCCAGCAAACAACGGTACGTGCAGTGCTGGGTCTACCGTCGACATCAGGCGACGGAGAGCGCCGTGCCGTGCTGTACTGGACAAGTGGGCAGCAAGCTTTAAGCTTGTCACCCACTTTCCCGTCACCGCACGGCACGGCCCGTTCCGTCAAAGTACGGATAGGATTGGAACAATGCAAATGAGTGGACAATCGCCCACTAGCTCGGCACTGCACAGCAAAGAGCGTCCGTCGCCGGAAAAGTACAGCTCTCCGATCCTTTCCAGCAAACAACTGTACGTGCTGTGCTGGACTGTCTACCGTCAACATCAGGCGACGGACAGCGCCGTGCCGTGCTGTACCGGACAAGTGGGCAGGGCGACGGACAGCGCCGTGCCGTGCTGTACCGGACAAGTGGGCAGCAAGCTTTAAGCTTGTCGCCCACTTGTCCGTCACAGCACGGCACGGCCCGTTCCGTCAAAGTACGGATAGGATTGGAACAATGCAAATAAGTGGACAATCGCCCACTAGCCCGGCACGGCACAGCAAAGAGCGTCCGTCGCCGGAAAAGTACAGCTCTCCGATCTTTTCCATCAAACAACGGTACGTGCTGTGCTGGACTGTCTACCGTCGACATCAGGCGACGGACAGCGCCGTGCCGTGCTGTAGTGGACAAGAGGGCAGCAAGCTTTAAGCTTGTCGCCCACTTTTCTGTCACCGCACGGCACGGCCCGTTCCGTCAAAGTACGGTTAGGATTGAAATAATGCAAATAAGTGGACAATCACCCACCAGCCCGGCACGGCACAGCAAAGAGCTTCCGTCGCCGGAAAAGTACAGCTCTCTGATCCTTTCCAGCAAACAACGGTACGTGCTGTGCTGGACTGTCTACCGTCGACATCAGGCGACGGAGAGCGCCGTGCCGTGCTGTACCAGACAAGTGGGCAGCAAGCTTTAAGCTTGTCGCCCACTTTTC